>CM062810.1:232826436-233258936 GCA_031772625.1 Pinus tabuliformis | reverse complement strand
CATCAAAGGAAGCTTGCGCAACCTGATCCCAGTTGAAGGGTACTTCTTTTTTCAAAAGACGTGTATAACCTTTAGCAAGTTCGGCGTAATTTGGAATGAACCTCCTTAGAAAGTTTGCTTTCCCTTGGAGTTTTTGAATTTGAAGCAAATTTGAAGGTGGAGGCATGTCGATGATTGCTTGAACCTTACACGGGTTGAGTTGAATTCCATCCTTAGAAACTACGAAACCAAGTAACCGACCAGAACCAACACAAAACACACACTTGTGTGGATTGAGTCATATATTGTAGTGTCGGCAACGTAGAAATATAGCTCTCAAATGCTGTGGATGATTAGTCCGCTTTCACGAATGAGCCGGTAAATCGTTGAGATATGGTTGAACGATGTCTTTGATGTCATGGAAGGCGTAGTTCATTGCCCTATGAAATGTTTCCCTTGCGTTCTTCAAACCGAAATGTAGTTTGTGGTACCCGAATGTGCCCCATGGACATATAAATGCAGTCTTCGACTGATCCTATGGGCGGATATTGATTTGATTGTATCCGGAAAATCCATCCATAAATGAAAAGACTTCGCATCCGGCACATTCTTCAATTATCTGGTTGATGAAGGGTGTAGGGTAGTTATCCTTTGGACAAGCTTGATTTACATCCCTGTAATCGACGCACACTCTAATTGTTCCTTGCTTTTTGATCACAGGAACAATATTCGATACCCAATCAGTGAGAGAAATGGGGTAAATGAAACCAGCATGTAAATTTTTTTCAACTTCTGACTTAATGGCAGTGGCTTTCTTCGGGTGAACCGGTTGAAGTCTTTGTCGTACTGGTTTGACATCTAGATACATCTTGATTTCATGTTCAACGATGCTCGAGTCAATGCCTGGCATTTCTTTGTATGACCAAGCAAAGACATCTTTGAATTCGCGAAAGAGAGTGCAATATATTTCCAGTTCTGAAGGAGAACAAGATTTGCCAACATGTATATTCTCTACAACATCTGGTTTGGTCAAGATATTAATGGCAATAGTTTCTTCAATATTGGACAGATTTCGCTTTGAATCCACCGTATTTACAGTATTCAATAGAAAATAAAAAACTGAAGGATGATTAAGGTCGTTCGAATAATCCTCGTTGTTATCTTGAGGTCGGGAACGATGGGGGTGATCTTCCCATGGTGTTTCTCCTATCATCATTGACTGAATGATTCCTTCGTCTGTAGAATGTACATGTAACCAAGGATCAGAAGAGGTACCATACTCTAGAGACTTATCTATCCAAATGCTTGCTGAGCATTGATTTGGGTTTGCCGCCCATGCCTAGAATATTGATTGCTACAACAATTCTATGGGGCTTGGGGGCAACACCTGGCGATGATCCATGCTAACAAAATGTTCGGAATTCTTCTTAATCTTTGACAATGTAGAAGATATCATGTGACAAGTTTCCACTGTGGCCACTTCTGCCAGATTACTCGGAGGCGGAAGGGCAAAAGTACCCATTAAGGAAGGGTCTTTTAGGAGACCTACTCTGATATTTTGAAGTGATTGAGAGCTTCCATGGATCAAAGGAATGCTTCCGGTAACTTGAGAACTGTTGGGGAGGTAGGTGAGTTTGTCAATGATTGTGATTCCGCCTTGAAATGCGAATGAAATATTTCTAAAATATGTTGACACAACAACAACCATAGCATAAATCCAGCGCCTGCCTAGTAGGATGTTGTAGTCAAGGTTTCCATTGATGACCTTGACTTCAATTTCTACTGTCTTGCCCCCCAGTTCGATTTGAAAGTTACTTAATATCCCATATGGCGTGTATGTTCTTCCATCAAACGCTTTCAATGTCGTTGATGATCGTGACAAGGGTGGAGAGCCTAAAGTTTTCCAGCAACTCATCGACATAATACAGGTAGATGCTCCCTCATCAATTATTGTTCGATGAACAGTTTTGTTGAGGGCTTTTACCTGTATGAGGAAAGCGAGTTGTGCTGGTAACTGAGGTTCATATCCTTTATGATTAAAGGCCACTAGATTGGAATCTGTTGGATCAATCCCACCTATCGTTGATAACAAAGCCTGTTTTTGGGATGGGAAATTCTGCAGTACTTCAAGTGTCGACATGGCGGATGGCGATTGGGCCCAGTCCTCCACTATATTATAATTCTATGCTGCTCGACCACGAGGATTAAATGTCAATTTATGTACTACTCCATTAGGCGGTTTTATTGTCAATTCAGGAATGATTGGCGAAACAAATTCTGATGAAGTTGTTGCCGAACTGCTGGGTTGATTTGTAGCCTTTCCATTCGATGATTGTGGATTTCCATAATATTTATTCCTTGTAGATATCAAAGCATCATTTTTCTGTTTTGAGATGGATAGCATAAGCACTTGGGATGGGGAAGTGCGATCACTAGCAACCAGGTTAGTTTCTGGATTTGGAAACGGATCAGTCAATACCGCTGAGGTATTTGAAGTCTTTTTGAAAAACTTCTTGACTTCAGCTTGATGTGGACAATCTTTTGTGTAATGGTCCTCATCACATATGAAACATGGCTGATTAGGTTTCTTCTTTCCAGTAGGGTTTCCAGAAGGTTTCTCAAGAGTCGAATCCTCCTGTTTCTTCTTTTTGTTTGTCCCTTTCTTCTTGCCCCTTGGTTGCTTAGGATTTTTGCCTTTGTCGGTTGACACGGCATTGACCTCCAAGGCGAGAGGTTCTTCATCTGCTTTTTGACTAGAAACCGTACGGGCTTTCTTAGATGTAGCCTTTGCGGTTTTCGTGCTTGTCATACCTATCATGCCATCGCCGGCATGAGAGTCTTTGTTTGATTTAGGAGGGGGAGGAACGGAAAATTCCGGTCTAGGAGCGTCAGGAATTTTGTCATAGAGCATGCCAGACTGAGTATATATCAAGTCTAAATATTGCGCACGAGCAATGAATTCCTCTTCATTGACAACTCCTCCCTTAGCCACATCCTCTGTAATAGAGGGTAACAATGACTTTATAAACCATTCAGCTAAATGCTGATCAGGAACGTACGTCTTCACCATTCTTCGACGACACCGCCACTCATGAATATGATTAGATATGTGAGTGACTGTTGTTTGTTTAAAGTTGGTAAGGAGTTTTGTCCCGGTTTCGTACCTTATGGGTAATTGAAAATGGATTAAAAAGGTAGCGGCAAGGGTGTTGAAGTTATCAAACAAAGCTCTAGGAAATTCTATATACCATTTAGCCACCGGACCAGTTAACGTTCGCTGAAAAAGGCGAAGCCTAATTGAATCATCATTTAGGGTGTTGGATAAACACCACAAATGGAATGTCATTACATGATTTGATGGATCTTCACTTGGATTTCCATTGAATTTAGGAATATCAGAGGGAAGTTTATGAGGAATCGTAGGCCACCAAGGGGCGTAAGAAATTGGATCATTCATCAGCCGGTTTAGATCTGGTAATTCTAGAGTTGCTACAAAGGGAAACTGTTGATTCAGGTTAGGCGAAGCATACCCAGGATAAGATGGAATCACCTGAGCAGTAGGTCTTTGCATACTAGCATAATGTATTTGATGTTGGTAACTTTGATAAGGTTGATGGGCATAACCATTATAGTATGGTTGTTGATAACCGCTTTGGAAATGCGGTTGCCTGTTACTTACAAAGCCTTGTTGCTCAGGTCCTTGGTATGACTGCTGGAATTGCGGTTGTTGATATTGCACCAACCATGGTTGTTGGACCATTTGTTGTTGTCCAATACTGGATGATTGACTAAGATGCAGAGTGATAGTACCTGTTTGAGCCTGAGTTGCTCCAGATAAGGAGGCACTAATCTGAGGTTGTGATTGAATCGCTGAGACAAGAGGCTATTGTATTGCAACTTGAGAGACTTGAGGTTGACATACAACAGGTAGCACTTGTACTTGTGATACAGTCACAATAACAGGTGTAGTGGGAATATTCGACACAGGATGGACTGGTTGCATTGAATATACAATCCTTGGTTGTTGAGGCAGTGTTGGTATCCAACCGCTGGATGTAATTCGAGTTTGACCTGAATTTTGTTGTAAACTCTCATATGGTTGTTCTCCAGGTGGGAATAATGAAAAGGTATACTGCCCCCCATATGGTGGCAATCCAGTACTTAATGGGTAGATTGGCCTTTGAAGACACATTGGATCAACTTGTTGAGTTTCAACATAAGAAATACCAGATGAGATTCCAGATGAAGAAATAGGAACAGACCATGTCATCGAAACAGTCCCCGATTGGACTCCGGCTTGTTGTTGATAACTAGCCGAGACAGATGGTATACCAGCA
The DNA here is from genome assembly GCA_031772625.1 of Pinus tabuliformis. Lineage (NCBI taxonomy): Eukaryota > Viridiplantae > Streptophyta > Pinopsida > Pinales > Pinaceae > Pinus > Pinus tabuliformis. The sequence goes on along the minus strand of CM062810.1, from coordinate 233,254,620 downwards.
ATCATTGTAGGAACGGCAGTAGGAAGCTCCATTGTAGCTTTGTTAGTTGACACAGTCCTAGATGTTGATGGTTGCTTAGACATATTTAGTCTATCCAAAAGATTTCCTAGCGATTCAACAACAACTTGCGATGAAGGATGATTATAAGCATTAACTTCTGTAATAGAAGGATGTAGGTGGATCCCAGTTCCAAAATGCACTGGAGTACTGGGTGGAAGATCCTCTACTATCTCTTCTATGGCAATCAATCCCGGTGGAAGAGGTAGACCTTCAGGTCTGTAAAATGTTTCTGGAGCCGAAGAAAGTGTAGCTTCTGCAATAACAGATACTGGAGGGGTGACACCTTCTGAATTTTGGAACTCAACTTCCAGAAGTTCAGACAAGTGAACTTCAGTTTCTGGATCAGTCTTAGATGGAGCCGCTTCAGGAATATAGGTGTCTACTGCTACACTAGGATTAGTTTTAATGTCCTCTTGTAATTGCGGCACTTCTTTTGTAAAGGCAGATGTACCAGAGATAATTGGAGTAATTGTAGTCTCTGATGATCTTGAAACACAAGTTTCAAAGAAATAAGGTGAATTGGACTCAGTTAAACTAGAACACTTTGCCTGAGATGGTTTCGTTTCCGGGGTCAAAGGCGGTTGACTTGCTAGTCTCCGCGAACGACGGGGTTTTGATTGACTTTCTTCCATGATTGCGGATTACTTGATCAACTAAAAAATTAAAGGCGAAAAACGTTATTTTGATTTAAATGAATTTTAAGACACTTTGAAGCAACTTGCTTTTTCAATTTTTAAGAGTCGAGAAAAAGCTAAAGGTGACTCTAGTCGCCTTTGATTTTTAATGAGCCTGAAGTGAAAAGTGCTCAGATGGACCTTTTCTTTTAAGGAGTCGAAAAGGAATGAAAGTGACTGCTCTGGAAGTCTAGACAGAGGGTTTACCAAACCGATCGTAAAATTGCAAAATACACCTTGGTGATAAATGATAGAGAAATTACCAAGGACTTATGTACGGTAGTCAATCTTCCTGAATGCTGTGTTCAATGCATTACGATCGATAGGGCGGCAGACACGACTTCCTAAGGATAAAGGATATCAGCCTATTGTGGTCTCCCAATATATACTCGACGATACGAGGAGCACAAGTCCGTACTGGCACTTGTCGTATCAAAGAGGAGGAATCACCCAACCTTTGATGAAAACGATAGTTACCATGTTTTACGACATCGGAACACGTCTCTAGCCTAGACTTCTAGATGTGTTGCGCTAGGTTCCAAAGCGTTTTTATGTTCATTGAGGTTTATTTTAGAGTTGATCTTGCTTAGAAGTTTGTCTCTCAAGGTTCACTGTGTGATGTAGATGTGAAATTCATAAACATGCAATCTAAAATGATAAACAGTCGTTTATGTTCTTTTAGCAATGAAAATCCTAGCTACAGATGAAAGAAGATGATGATTTTTCTTTCAGCAGAGAGCATAGAGCACACACTAAATGCACTTTCCTAAATCAAATTTCGCATGCAGTCAAAATGCAGATGCACATGCATGTATTTGTTTTCCGCTTCCTTAATGTGTGAATGCCAAAAAAGAAAGCTAAGTACAGATCTGAACTATTTTCTTTTAAAGTGATAGTATTAACAATTTTCTTTTCAAAATGAAAGGAAGAGTAAGATGACACTTTTCAATTTCAAATTGAAAACTGTTTTTGACACTTCAAATACTAATAATTTCAAATCAAGTACAATGACAAAAGTACAATCAACTATCTAGAAGAGGAAGACTTTACGACACTCTTCTTTTGATTCAGAATGACAATTACGACACTTGCATAAAAAACGACAGTTCGATTAGGCTACTTTCGACAAAGGAAGATTGTAAATGATTGACAAATACACAAAAACATTTACAATTCCTATTGATGGAGGCTGAAATAATGTGAAGGAAGAAGGTTTCAGCAAGAAGGTACTGATCATGAACAACAAAACTACTGAATAAAGTTGAAAGCAAGGAGGAAAAACCAACTTTCAGAGAAGAAAACAGTACCACTCAATCATCGCACCTGCAACACAGGGGAACAGGGATGCATCTCACCTGCAACACATGGGAGGTGCGATGCATTCAGGTTGCACAGTTATAGACAGTGCGATGGACCAGGGAGCAAAACTAAGCTTGGTTTTTGCTCAAAATTTGCAGCTAAGTTCAGTGATTTAGGATAAGTAATGATGGACAGTAAAAACAAAGCATAAGGGTAGGACCTGATGAGGTTCTGAGCTACCACAAGGGCACTTAGAATGCTTTGTAAGTCAGATGTTCAGTTCATAAACCAACCCGGAGATTGACTGAAGCAAAGGTGTTTCGAAGGCTAGCTAGCTAACTTCAGGCTCCATCTGTAGTTTATAAAGCAAAAAATAAACAAACAAAACAAACTATTCATTCCCCAGTGGAGTCGCCATTTTGTTTCAGGGAAAACTAGTGTCGATTCAAACTGCTAGTTCCACTAAGACGGGTATCTATCTTAGAAACAAATAATGAAAGCTTTTCAAGAGTTCCTTTAAGTGTGATAGATGGAAGAGAAGAAAAGAGGACCAACCTGGGTCTTCCACTTTGATCCTAGCTTGATTTCTTCTTTCCTTGATAGAATTTGCTACTCCTCTCCTACTTGTCTCGCTTCAAAGAGTACCTATAGAGTCAAAGTAATAGCAAACTATCAAAGCATCTCTATCTAAAACATCATAAACAATGCGGAATCAGAAACACATTGACCATACAATTGCGTTCATAAACAATAAGATTCACAAATACGCGATTATATGGAGGAAAACTCAAAGAACTTTATTAATAGTAATGTAAGAGAGGATTACAACCCAACTGTCTGATCCAGCATCATCCTCCCAATTGTAGAATCCCTCTTCACCTCATGAACAAGAAAATCACCCAACAATGCAATGTCTCTTCTCACCAACAAACCAATAGCACTTCCTTACAAATTACAAAATTCCAGCCTCTAGATCTCTCAGATGAGGGATCCATTTATAGATGTCTTGCAAGGGTGTGAGTCAGCTCTAGGTTTTTGATTAGTGTCATTCCACTGATAGTTCTTTGTTCCACTTGGAGATTTCAATGATCTCTTACTCATCCCTGGGTGAATTCAGAGAGGCAAGTGTCATAAGAGAAGTTTCTGGAAGATTCCATGATCATCCACCTTGCAAACTGTCTCTGCCATTTGTCTATTCTCACTCATCGCACCCCATAGAAGGCCATTTCAGTATGCATTGCACCTGACCAATTTGGCAGTCAGTATGAATCACACCTTGCCCATGGAACAGTCTGTATGGTCCATTTTGGCCAGTTCTGAGTAGTTTTTTAGGTGGAACTTCTGGGAAATGATGTAATCAGCTGACCATGATCCTTTAGGGTATGAAACAACACTTTTAGGGACTTAAGGATCCCTTAGTTTATGGACATATGAGTTTGGGGTTGCAGTGCCCAAATATGTCTATAACAGGGTTGCAAGACTCTTTGGTGTGGATAAAATTATGGTTGTACCAAAAAAGTATTTGTATTGGCCAAAAATTCTACATGATGTTGGCAAATATATCAGATATTATACTACCTGTGCCATTGCCAAGCCAACCATTAGGGAGAAAGGCCTATACACTCCTCTTCCTACTCCCATCCAACCATGGGAATCCATCTCCATGGACTATATGTCTGGCCTCCCTTATACCAAGAACGGTAATGACCTTGCATTTGTGGTCGTGGAATTTTTTTCTAAGGTGGCTATATTAGCGGCTTGCAAGAAGAGTATCACAGCAAAGGACACTGCGAAACTCTTCTTTGAACGAGTATGGGTACATTTTGGGATCCTGCATACTATTATATCAAATCGAGATAATAGGTTCCTGAGCATGTTATGGTCAAGCCTCTGGGCACTATTAGACACGAATCTCACCAAGTCGATTGTGTTTCATCCCCAGATTGATGTCCAAACTAAGGTCGTCAACATTATGATAGTGCACATACTCCACATGTACAACTCCAAGCATCCACAACCTAGGATGAGAGCCTTCCCTATGTGCAACACAACTATAACATAGCTCTCCATAGCTCGCCTCATTGCAGTCCCTTTAAAGTGGGTCTAGGATTTCAACCATTATGTCTGATTGATGTTGTTATGCCTTATGCGACTACACAAACAAAATCCACACATGTATAGTCTGAGGTTGATAAAGAAACTAGGTTTATTGAACACATCCATCACATCTGCCAGTAGGTTCATGACATCTTGGGGAAGTATAATTCCAAGTACAAGTAGCGACATGATCAACATTAGGTGCCACATAAGTTTTAGGTGGGCGACAAAGTTTGGTTGCATTTGTAGAAAGAACGCCGTGTCAAAGCCCATCGGAAGACCCAACCACTCTGATATGGGCCTTACACCATCACCAAGGGTCTAGGTGACAATGATTTCGAGCTCAACATTACCCCATTCCTTGGTCTACACCCAGTGTTCATTATGGATCACCTTCGACAATACTTTCCATCATTTCTAGACACGTTAGACATTGCAAAACAACTATCACTAACATCGCTCAACCTAGATTGCATGGAAAATGCCACAACTGATTGGATTATGGACACAAAATTAAATACCACTTGCCAACATAAGATCCAACTATATCGGGTTGTCAAAGCTTGCCAACTCCTGCACCAAGGCAAGTGGCTCACCAGGGACCAAGTTCAACAGAAGTTTCCCCATCACATGGAGGCACTCAACGCAATGGGGAACATTACTTCTTAAGGGTGGAGGATTGATTGAGCTGGATGTTGGTGGCCACTCACCTATTCCACTTAGACCCTCACTGTTTTTTTGTTTTTGTTTTTTTTTTTTTTTTTTTTGTTTTTTGTTTTTGTTTTTGTTTTTGTTTTTTGTTTTTTGTTTTTGTTTTTTTGTTTGTTTGTTTGTTTTTTTTTGTTTTTTTGTTTTTTTGTTTTTTGTTTTTTGTTTTGTTTTGTTTTGTTTTTTTTTTTTAATTGTAGCACAACTTACTATTTTTGGCAGTTTTTGGGTCCTAAACTTCCAAAGTCGTTTTGAGGGCCTAAATGATGTTTTTTTGGGGAAAATAGAGAGACTAAAAAAGTGTGTGATTAGGTTACCTATTTTTTTTCGACCTCTTTGTTAGGCAGACAAATCACTTCTTGCAGACAAGAAGGATCTCCCTATATTTCCAACAAAACCTAGTAACAAACATCAAAATAATTTCTACCTTTCCTTAGCCTATAACTAAAACATCAAACATGTAGTACGTGAAGAATAACTTACCTATTAGAGATGTGCTTATATAGGTCCTTTCAGTGCTTTCCACAACCAAATTTTCCTCAATGCCTTAGAGGCTTTCCCCATGCTTTCCACAACGTCTCCATGATGCTCCAAAAGTGATTTTCATAGACAAAAACATTCAAAGGGATCAAAGAATTTCACATATAAAGTCAAAGGTAAATGAAAACCCTAACTCAACATACAACATAAAGTTGAATCAATAATCATTTATAAACCATGCAAGTGATCAAGGAATCTCACAAATAACATCAAAATAAACGCAATTAGGAAATAACAACTACTTTGATTTAAATTCAAAGGAGAAAAAGCTTACAACCTAGTTGCCTTGATGTCACAATCCTATTCTGATGGTCCCCATTCCTTCCCTTGATGAAAAGCTCTTCATACCTAAAATCAACAGCATGAGTTTACAAATCCAAGTCTTTCTTCTTCCTCTAATCTTGTGCTCAATTTATAGGCAAGAGGAGGAGGTTTCTAGTTCATCTTCTCAAGGGTTATGATGCTTAAGAGGAGGAGATTAGTTCCATGATCCAAGGGATGAGGCGTAGGTATGTAGTAGTTTGAGGTTTCCAATTTGTATAAGATTCCTCCATAAAATCTTCTAGAATTTGATTTTTTATTTTTTACTTGTGTGAACAATATTGCAAAGTTTATAGTGGAAGACAATGCGCAAACCACAATGGTAAAAACTGCACATGCACAGGTAATGGCTAGGAAAACTGCGTAGATACTCAAAATTGGTTTTTAAGCAGCGCAACCCAAAATTCCTTTGGTCCCTAGTATTATTTGACTTCAATATTCATAGGGGATTCACCTGAGACACTCATCAGATGGTGAGAGATCTAGATCAACAGTCATGGTGACAAAATTTAGTGTAATGGATTGCCCCCTAAAGAGCAAAGATAGAAAATATGTTTGATGACTGAAGTGCTTTATTATGTCAAAGGTTTGGATCATAGACCAATTGGTTGAAGACCTTAAACAAACAATTAAGGATTATCATATCATGCTTTCATATAAACATCACTGAGATAGGCATTCCCATACTCATAGTACAAGTATCTCAAAGAATTAGTGTGGAAATACATCTGAAGATCCATGTCAACAGAAGACATAATATGGACACATCCATCAATGGATCTATGTTTACAATCATGAATATTTAATAACTCCACGTAGCCTAGATGGATGAAACTAGATCCAGGGTCTTGATCTCTGTCTGTCGATGTACGAATCTAACCATGTGAGTAAATGTCTTGAAGTCAAATAGGGAAGAAACCACCTGATTACTAGTCAATGATGTAAATCATTAACAGGTGCGAAAGAAACCACCAATAATGATAATGAATCTCAAGGTACTCTAGTACAATATATGAGGAGCAATTCAATTTTTTGAAGTCGAACACTCATAGAATAATTTGATCAAATGCCAATGATGAGAACCTTTCGTCGAAAGGGAGAAACCTGCCATTGAGGCATGTAGACTCCAAGGTACCAAAAGGGGGTTTCTGAGTCAACTTCCTCGATAATGAGTTGATGTCAATAGGAAGTGACATGTCACAGAAGGGCCTTGATGTATCCCCCATCAACAACACGAAACAAGTATTAAGTTTTGAAGAAAAAAATGAAGTGATTCAAGACTGACTCAGGGATGACCGACGCGATTGAAGGTTATGATTTGCAAGGTAATTTGAATGAGGTTGGAATTCTCTTGAACATATCGACAACATGAAATTTTGACTTGCATCATTTATCTAAAAAATAGGACCAACAACTAGTTTTAAGACTTTCAATGAGGTATGACCAATTCAGAGGCAAATGGATTTCCAAACCCAGACACAAAGGTGACAAAGAGTCATGCTGAAGAGCGACATACTTCCTTTTAACAATACAAAAACAAATGTTTTTTTCCCATTCCCCCCACCATTACTAGCAAGTACCTCTTTATTTTTACAGAAGCCCAAGGAGGATAACTATGCTTGTAATATAAGATCATCCTTCGGATTAGTCCTTCAGAGTATTTATAACAAACCCTAGGAAGGAGTGGTTATGTCTCATCATGACTAATGAGTCCTACACTGTTTATGTTTAACAAGTCCAGCAAAGGGGTACCTCAATATTGTTTTCATATTTAAAGAGTTTGAAAAGACACAAAAAGGAAACTCCTAGAGTTCCTTCAACATAAATTTTTAATGAGCCCGAAGAAAGTAAAGCTTGATGTTTTTCATTTTTTGGGAGTCAGGAGAAAAACATAAGTAAACTACGAAAATGTCATTTTTCGCAAATTTAGTCTCTTAGGCCCGGAAAAGGGTAAAATAATGCAGGAGAGAACTATTTTGACCATGATTAGTCAAAGTATACATTTTTCGTAAATAGTCCACATGATTTGTAAAAGGGATAAACTTATATCAAGTAAACTTTTTGTCGTTTACTTTAACGAGTTCGAAAAAAACAAGCATACTTAGAAATATTTTCATATTTCGAGATCAGAAAAGAGCTTAAGGGTAACTCTAGGGTTTCACTTTTTCTTAAATTTTAACAAGTCCAAAAAAGTGATAAAATTTTACTCTTTATCACCGACTTTCAATTTAATTAACGAGCAGAAAAATACAGAAAAAATCGACATTTTCATGTACGTTTTACGAGCATGAAAAAATAGCAAAAGATGCTCGGGATTTTCATGAGTTTAACGAGTCTTGAAAATAATAACCAAAATGTACTCATAAATAGTTTTCATTTTTATAGAAACTTGAAACAGAGAAAAAGTATGCTTGAGATTGGTTCATTTTGGCATAAGATTGAAACAAAGAGGAAACTGTATTTGAGATAAGTTTGAAAGCCCCCTAAGCATAACCTACAAAGGTACATGCCCCCCCAAGCTTCGTTTCATTCTCCTGAGTAGAATACTAGTTACTAATAGGCGGAAGAAATGAAGGTTCATTTATTCGAGATCAGGTGAAAGACTTGACTTAATTATGGGAGGATTTGTTTAATTTTTAACGAGATCGACACAGGAAAAGAATTATGCTCATGGAAACTTGTTTCATTTTTTAACGATCTTGACACTAGAAAAGGAAATATGTTCATGGGAAATTGTTTCATTTTTTAACGAGCTTGGCACAATAAAAGGAACTATGCTCATGGAGACCTGTTTCATTTTTTAATGAGCTTGACACAATAAAATAACCATCCTCATGAAGACCTGTTTCATTTTTTTAACGAGGTTGACACAATAAAAGAACCATCCTCATAGGGGCCTGTTTCATTTTTTAACGAGGTTGACACTGTAAAGGAACCATCCTCACAGGGACCTGTTTCATTTTTTAACGAGGTTGACACAGTAAAAGAACCATCCTCACAAGGACCTATTTCATTTTTTAATGAGGTTGACATAGTAAAAGAACCATCCTCATGGTGACTTGCTTCATTTTTTAACGAGGTTGATACAACAAAAGAACCATCCTCATAGGGATTGTTGAAGACCAAAATTTTCCCTTTTTGACACATTCCCTAAACTCCATACACTCCATTTTCTTCCTTTTTGATCATAATAATCCCAAAAAGGTTTTAGCTTGCAAGGTTATTGGAAACAACAGGTACCTAATCATCTTTTATTCATAGTTTCATTGTTTCCTTATTATTTGATTTAATATTTGTATGAGCTACCAGGTTGCACTAATTTTGTAGCTAATGATCGATTCTGCAGCTTACTTGAAGAATGTGTAGGTTTTAAAATACCAGTTGAGGAGTGAAATATATGGATAGGTAGCTGAAAACTGGCATAACGATATCCACCTATCTTCATGATCCAGCAAGATGATAAGGGTGTCGTATGAGTAGGTCAACGTGGAAGTCAGCCCAATGAAAAAGGAGCCCAAGACGAATCAGGCAAGCGAGAAGATCGATGATGAGGATGAAGCTGATATTTTAGATCATGATTTTCTTCTCATATAGCGAATCATGAAGCATAGCTATTTTGTATTACCTTATGTGATTTTTAGGATTTCTGTCGAGTAGGATAGGCGTAAAAATCTCTAAACAGTTTATTGAAAGAGGTTATAAAACCTACCTCTCGGCATGACAATACAGACTAGTTATTATTTTGAAAACACTCTTTGCATTTATAAAATTGAAGCTTGATTACTCCTCTGTGTATTGCGTTAATGCGTGTTTAATCTTTGATTGATCATTTCTTACCTTCAACTCACAGGAGGGCCCCCTGGGAGCTGTAAGGTCTTATTTTATTTTCAGTTAGTATTTCAGTTTTATATCTTAAATTCTGTAGCATTAGTTTATCGCTGCTAATCTTTCAGTTTTGACTTTCAGTGAATGCTTATGACAATGACAGAGTTTTGTGAAGATTTATTTTATAGACTTAATCATTTCGTTATGTGAAGGATGAAGGAAATAAATAAAAAATGGATCTATTGTGCACATGAAGAGTAGAATCATTTGATTGCAATTAGAAGTATAATTCTTCCAAGGATTTATAAGTGTGATTCAGATTTGCCAGTGTGATATTTTATTTTTTTACTTAAGATTAGTTTCATTTCTGTTAGTAAGAAGTAGATTTAATTGTGCTGGTGTGATTATTTCTGCAATTTGGATTTGGTTTTGCTATTTATTTATGCACTTTAATTTAGTTTTATTTCTGTCAGTGTGATATTTTCCTTTCTTACAAGACTGACAATTTCTTAGATGAACCATGTGCATGAAAACATCCTAATTTAATTTGACAATTTACTCACATAATAAAGAATTCTAGCACAACTAGTGCACATACACTTCATCAGTTTACAATCCCTGGTCGATAATTTATGCAGTAATTTAAACTCAATAAAACTACCAAACATGGATCTGTTTCATTTTTTACAAAGGTTGACATAGTAAAAGAACCATCCTCGGGGTGACTTGTTTCATTTTGTAACGAGGTTAACATAGTAAAAGAACCATCCTCATAATGACCTGTTTCATTTTTTAACGAGGTTGGCACAGTAACAGAACCATCCTCATAATGAACTATTTCATTTTTGTAACGAGGTTGACACATTAAAAGAACCATCCTCATGGGACCTGTTTCATTTTTTTAATGAGGTTGACACAATTAAAAGCCATCCTCATAGGGAACTGTTTCATTTTTTAACGAGTTGACACATTAAAAGAACCATCCACATAAGGACCTATTTCCTTTTTTAACGAGGTTGACACAGTAAAAGAACCATCCTCATGGGGATCTCTTTCATTTTTTAACGAGGTTGACATAATAAAGAACCATCCGCATAAGGATCTATTTAATTTTTTAACAAGGTTGACACAGTAAAAGAACCATCCTCATAGAGACCTAAAACAATCAATCAAGGGTTACAATCCAATATATAATCATCACTGAGGTACACATTCCCATACTCAGAGCATAAGTATCTCAAAGAATCAATATGGAAATACATTTGAAGATCCATGTCAACTGAAGACATAGCATGGATGCAACCATCAATGGATATATGTTTACAATCATAAATATTTAATAACTCCACACAACCTAGATGGATGAAACTAGATCCAGGGTCTTGATCTTCATCTCTACCAATCCGTAGTACGAGTCTAACCATGTGAGTTAAAGTCTCATAGTCGAACATGGTAGAAACCACTTGATTATCGGTCAATGATGTGAACTGTTAATAAGTGCAAGAGAAACCACCAATAATGAAAATGATTCTCAAGGTAATTCGTGCGCAACCTATGAAGCGTGAAAGGATTTCCTGAAGTCGAATACTCATATAATCATTCGATCGAAGATAAATTATGAGAACCTGTTGTTGAAGGCGAGAAACCTGCCATTAAGGTATGCATGCTCCAAGGTACTGAAGAAGGTTTCTAGATCAACTTCCTAGATAGTGATTTGAAGTTGATAGGAAGCGATCCCCATTATGGTCGCCAATTTGTTAGGCAGACAAATCGCTTCTTGCGGACAAGAAGGATCTCCCTAGATTTCCAACAAAACCTAGTAACAAACATCAAAAGAATTGCTACCTTTCCTTAGCCTATAACTAAAACATGAAACATGTAGTACGCAAAGAATCACTTACCTATTAGCGATGTGCTTGTAGAAGTCCTTTCAGTGCTTTCCACAACCAACTTTTCCTCAATGCCTTAGAGGCTTTCCCAATGCTTTCCACAACTTCTCCATGATGCTCCAAAAGATAAACAAAAGCATTCAAAAGGATCAAAGCATCTCACATATAAAATCAAAGGTAAATGAAATCCATAACTTAGCATACATCATATAGTTGAATCAATAATCAGTTATAAACCATGTGAATGATAAAGGAATCTCACAAATAACATCAAAATAGACGCAATTAGGAAAGAACAACTAATTTGTATTAAATTCAAAGGAGAACAAGCTTACACCCTGGTTTCCCTGATGTCACAAGCCTCTTCCAATGGTCTTCGTTCCTTCCCTTGATGACAACCTCTCCAGACCCAAAATCAATAGCATAAGTTTACAAATCCAAGCCTCTCTTCTTCCTCTAGTCTCGTGCTCAATTTATAGGCAAGGGGAGGAGGTTTCTAGTTCCTCTTCTCAACGGATATGATGCTTAAGAGGAGGCGATTAGTTCCATGATCCAAGGGATGTGGTGCATGTATGTAGTAGTTTGAGGTTTCTAATTTGGATAAGATTCCTCCACGAAAGCTTCTAGAATTTTATTTTTTATTTTTACTTGCTTGAACAGGATTATGCAGTTTATAGTGGAAGACAATGGCAGGTCAGAATGGTAAAAAATGCACGTGCTCAGGTAATGGCTAGGAAAACTGTGCATATACTCAAAAATGGTTTTTAATCAGTGCAACCCAAAATTACTTTTGTCCTTGGTATTGTTTTACTTCAAGCTTCATAGGGATTCACTTGAGACACTCATCAGATGGAAAGAGATCCGAATCGACAATCATCGTGAAAAAAATTAGTGTAACTTCTTGGAGATATTCGAAATGAGGTATTATGATGGCCAATTAAGATCGTATGCCAAAGTTACGACCCCGGGAAGTTGATGTTCCAACTAACCCCAACGGGGTCCACAAGCTTTTGGTGCTTCATCTCCTAGGGTTAGGGTTTTGGATGTTTAGTATTTCCCATTGTTTCTTAATGATAAAAATGCCTCTGACCCTCATTGTAATATAGTTCAAAAAGCATGTAGCCACCACATATCTTCTCAGGGATAGGTTACTATCGCCCGAGCTCGTTTATTTCCATTATGCATATAAAAAATTTCAATACTTTGTTATCAATGGATTGAAGTTCAGTTTTCATTGTATCTCTGTGTTTCTATTTAAATCTGCATTTCATTTCATTCCTGCATAAATTTGGATCAATCTAACAGTCTAGGGAACACATTTTCTCTAATACTCATAAAAGGTTTCACAAGAGACACGTTAATTAGATTAAATAGCCAATTATCAAATGAGGAAAATCCATTTTTCTCTAGAGACTTCCAGAAAAGTCATTTGATGGGGTCAAGATGATATTATACATCTATTATGATTAGATCATGGTATTTGATTTCGTAATAAGAGATTACAAGAGAAAGTTGATGGGGTTTGGAGAGACGCACTTGAGCAATTTGACTTACCCAGTTGCAGAAAATAGCACGGGCGTAGTTGAAGCAGAGGGAGACACCAACAACGGGGTTTCAATAGGGAATTTGGGATAAGATTTATGGAGGATATTTTCCACAATGATTTCAAGTTTCTAGAGATAGGAAGGAGGTGATTTTTATTTGTAAAGAGGGAGGTTGAATTAGCGGTGCAATTTATCCAGTTACCCATTGTGAGTTTTTAAGAGGACCTAGATTCAGTATGCCAGTGTCAAATCTATCACTGAGAGGCAGAGAAAGTGGGTCAAGCAAAGTGTTAGAGGCAATTTCACTTGTAGAAAGTGATTTCCATAGGCTGAGTAAATTTCTTGGAGGAGCCAATGCACATTTCTAGTTAGCAGTGCGAATTGTAAGGAGGTGTGTGAGTAGGATGGGAAGAGACCGATTTGATTTGTAATGGAAACTCATTGTTTCTAGACTATTTTTCCAGTGGAGAAAATTATATGTCGAAACTTTCCCGTATCAAGTAAGAAGTTGTATTTCTCAAATTTTTGAAGATTAATAATATAAACCCTTATCTGCAGACTACTTTTCCCTACATTGGGGTTTTTCCAGGGACTATTGTCCAAAAATATTAGTGTCCATATTTTTTTGTGTGCATTGTTTTCTCAGTTCCTAAATTTTGTTTGTGAAGATTGCAGTGGATAATTAATCATTATTTTCATATTAATTCCAGAAGACAAATAAAATGCATAAGTTAGAAGACCGGTTTCTGGTTACTGCAATTAAGGAAATTTCACATGGTATCAAAGTTGATGTAAGCACAAAGGGTTTGCAGTGGTAAATCAACACAAGGCACATGAAGAGAAAACCACACAGGTTTTACCCAGTTTGATTTCTTCAATTCAATTTTTCTATTCTATTTGAGTTCATAGATTTCTAGAGATGGCCACACTAGGAATGAGATATCAGGATAGGTTGGATGGAGCCTCCAACTTTGGCGTTTGGAAGGCCAGGATATCATTCCTTTTGGATAAGTATGGTATGAAGGAGTACGCAGAGAATGTAATTGTTTTACTGATAAATCAACAATAATTGACAACCTACAAAAAGTAAAATGCCAAAACAAAGATGACGATTCTTGATGGAGTCAAGGATCACATTGTTCCACATATCACTGAAAAGAGGACAATGAAGGAAATGTGGGATTCCATCGTCTAACTATACCATGATCCTTCAGAAAATAGGATAATGATCCTAAAGGAAAGGTTGAGAACCATCAAGATACATAAGGGTGAGGATGTTACTTCTTATCTCACTAGAGTTCAGTCTATTAGAGATAAATTAGCTACAGTTGGAGACAAGACAAGTGATAATACTCAATGGATTTTCTAAGGAATAACACATGTTCATCTAAGTAATTTTTGGGCAAGACAAGCTTTCAGATTGGGATCAACTATGGAGTAATTCAGTCAAGAGGATATGAGGCTCAAATTAGTCAATGGCACCAATAGCAGTGGCAAGGCACTGAAGGTGAAAGAGGAGCAAGATAATGTGCCACTAGAAGGAAAAGGAAAGGCGAAGAAGGGTCCTAGTAAGGGACAAGGCTCGAAAGGAAAGAAGAAGAAGAAGAACCTCTCAAAGGTCAAATGTTTTGGTTGTGGTAAACATGGTCACTATGTCAGCCAATGTACTAATTGGACGAAGGAAAAGAAGGTGAAGAAGACACCAATTTCAATGGATATTGAGGATTTGTCTTCCAAGTTAGAAGATGAATTTTATCTCATAACTTGCATCTCTAGCTCCATGTCCACAGATGTCAAGTATATAGACATGGGAGCGTTATCACATATGACGGGGGTTAGAAACTACTTCTCTGCTTACAAGGAGGAGAAAATGGAATTCTATATATAGATGGGAAACAAGACGAAGTATACTCCAGTTGCGAGAGGTACCATCAACATTCAGAGGGAGTTAGGGAAGAACACCAATGTTACAAATGTGTTGCATGTTCCAGGTTTGGGTATGAACTTGATTTTAGTATTTTCACTACAGGATAAGGGGTATGATTTTTACTTTGTGGGGTATAAGGTGTTCATCAAACACTAGCGCTGGAAGAAGGTCAAACATATCGGGGTTCGAAGCAACAAGCTATACAAATTGCAATTTAATGCTCCAAAGGCACTAGTTAACAACATCGATAGTAGTGGTAGAGACTTGGGAGAGTTGTGGCATAGGAGGACGGGACACTTAAACCATGGAGCACTCAGGTTGCTTAGAGAAAATGTAATAGGGGTTCCATTATTGAGAATGGAACATGATGACATGTGCAGGGGGTGCATACTGTAGAAATTTTGAATAATTTAACACATATTCAACAGAGATTATCCTGATAATGTACTATTGCGGAATACATACACAATACATAAGCTCCTCTACGTTGATCATCAATATAGCAACATCAATAACAATAAAACATCAAGAGCATTCACACATTAACATAGTATGTAACCCGGGGAAAGCATCTCGCTAAAAACCCCACACTATCTGTATATTAATGATTGAGAACATGTAACATTACAAAGTACAATGCTTATCACAAGCAATCCAGTACCAGCTCCACCTGTTACACATAATACAGCTAAGATCTGATCTCCAAATCTATTCCACTGCTTGCCTGCCTCTCCAGCTCAATACCTGCTCAAGAATGAATGAGAATGGTTTACCAAACTCGTATTTCACCTGCAAAGAATCACTCACACTCTGTTGGATGTGAGCACAAGCTACAATTCTTGATATTGGCCAATTCATTGGCATACTCAATCCCTCTGATTGTGCAAATCATCATGCACAACTATAGTCATAACTGATAGCAATCTGATCCTCTAACACCTGTCCCTGCTGAACTGAACATGCACTGACATGCAACTGAGTTAACTGATGTATTCTATAGTTGCATTATGAGTTAATAACTTGTGAATTAATTAATAACTAATTCACCCAACTCATCTCTAGTCTATTTGCCAGTTATACTAAATACAACCAGTTTAACAAAGCTAAACTGAACACAACTCCATCAACTGCACCTCCAGTCCATTAAACTCAACTCACTTGAGTTCTAACTGAAGTCCTGCATGCAAATATTAGTCATCCCATAGGTAACCACGTATTTCGCTCTGGGATCTGCATGTACCACATCCGTAGCTCATCCTGAAGTTCTTCAAGAGAATAAGATCAAGTTTATAGTCCAAATATTATTATGAGACAATAATAATTGACTTTTCTATTTTTGACAGCCAGTCTAAAAATAGACTTTGATCACTCACACTGTGATCAATCACACTGTGGTCACCCACACTGTGGTCACCCACACTGTGATCATCCACACTGTGGTCACCCACACTGTGATCATCCACACTGTGATCAAAAATAGAACTTGCACCATAATTTGCCTGCGGGCCCACTTAGTGAAGGCGAATCTTTTCACTAAGCTCCATCACCTTGTTGCAATCTCAACACTCCCTCTCGACAAGATATGGATTATCAACAACCCCTATCCTGCCTCGGTGGTACTCGAATTTGCTCCTAGTGAGAGCCTTCGTCAGAATATCAGCATCCTGATCCTCCGTTGGAATCTATGAAAGCAACATGATCCTCCGCTGCACACAATCTCTGATATGATGGTACCTGATGTCAATATGCTTAGATCTATCATGAAATACAGGATTAGCCGAGAGTTTAATGCAACTCTGGTTATCACAGTAAATCACAGTAGGATCCAAATGAGAACCGAACAAACCAACCAGGATCTTCCTCATCCATATAGCCTTGCATGCAGCCAAACTTGCTGCCATATACTCGGCCTCCGCTGAACTGAGTGCCACGGATCTCTGCTTCCTGCTGTACCAAGAAACTGTTGTCGATCCAATACTGAAGACCCCTCCTGATGTGCTCTTTCTGTCCGTTGGGCTCCCTGCCCAATCTGCATCCGTGAAGCCACATAGCTTCACCTCATCCTCCTGTCTGTACCACAAACCATATCCCGATGTGCCTCTCAAGTAGTGCAATACATGCTTGCCCGCCTTCCAGAAGAGCTTGGTAGGCTTAACCATAGCTTGTGAAAGCTGGTTAACTGCATAGCATATATCGGGTCGTGTATTGACCAAATACATCAACGACCCCACCAACTGTGGATAAACAATGGCATCCACTTCTTCTCCCGAAGTGGCATCCTCCTTCCTCCAACCTCCAGGAAGAGGAGTATCAACAGGCTTGCAGCCATGCATGTTGAACTTCTCCAGTATCTCCCGAGCATACTTGCCCTGAGAAACAAACAGTACACCACTGCGCTGCCATATTTCCAATCCTAGGAAATAGTGAAGGAGGCCCAAATCCTTCATCTCAAACTCTGTAGCAAGATCCTTCTTGCATGACAATATCAACAGCTCATCACCCGTTAGAATCAAATCATCAACATACAGTACAATGATAAGCAACTTACCCTCCACCGCAATCTGGTATAGGTTAGGATCCGCCTCGCTCTTGGAGAATCCAAGTCCTGTTAAATAGCTGTCTATCCGTGTGTACCAAGCACGTGGTGCTTGCTTCAACCAATACAACGCTCTCTTGAGCCTGCACACATGTGACTCGTTGCTGAAGACCTCAAAGCCTTCAGGTTGCTCAATGTACACCTCCTCCTCAATGACTCCGTTGAGGAACGCAGTCTTCACATCCATCTGATGAATGTGCCATCCCATCTGCGCTGAGAGAGCAAGAATCGTCCGTATGGAAGAATACCTTGCGACAGGTGCAAAGGTCTCCTCATAATCGATCCCCTCTATCTGTGAAAAGCCTCGGCCAACAAATCTTGCTTTGTACTTCTCCACACTCCCGTCAGCTGCTTGCTTAACTTTGTAGATCCATCTCGAACCCACCACTGATTTCCCTTATGGTCTAGGAACAATCTCCCATGCACTGTTTCTGACAATAGAATCATACTCTTCCACCATGGTGTCTACCCATGCGGGATCCTCCACAGCTTCCTCAAAAGAGGATGGCTCAGTCACAACACACTTTCTCATAAGAGCCATGTATCCAGTGTACTGATCAGGTGATTGTCTCTGCCTGCGTTGGGCTGTAGGTGGTCCTACAACTTTCTCTGCATCTTGAGCCAGTCGCTCAGCTTCTGTCAAGCGGTTTCGCCCTCTGATGGTTGGCGCTGCATGAGTGGTCTCTTCCACTCCATGAACCTCGTCCTGTGGCTGATCCACGTCCTGAAGCTCATCCTTAGGAACTAACAGCTCCTTATCTGCATGCAAGTGTAGCTCCCTCTCAAGCGAAATCTTCATGGATTTCTCCTCCTGTAATTTTATATCCCGTCACACAACAGTTTTACCACTGTCTGGAAAATACACACGATAGTTGTGAGGCATATTAGTGTACCCCACAAATATCCCAACCTCTGCGGTCGGCTCCAACTTCTTCCTGGCATCCTTCGTCACATGCATGTAAACGTTAGCACCAAAAATCCTCTAATGAGAAAGATCAGGCTTCTTACCAGAATAAGCCTCCTCGGGTGTACTCATGCCAAGTATCCTATGAGGACAACGGTTCTGCACATAAACTGTTGTATTGCATGCTTCCGCCCACAAGTGAAGGGGTAGGCCATGATCATGCAACATTGCCCGTGCAGCACCCACAATCGTTCTGTTCTTCCGCTCAGCTACCCCGTTCTGCTGTGGGTTATGGGGAGCTATGAGCTCTCTACGAATCCCTTCTGCCTTGCAGAAATCCTTGAACTCGTCCGAGATGTATTCACCACCATTATCGCTCCTAAGAGCCTTCACCTTCTTCCCCAACTCCTTCTCGACCAGTGCTTTGAATTCACAGAACTTTGAATATGTCTCGCTCTTCTTCTGCATGAAGAAGATCCAGCACTTACAAGAGAAATCATCAACAAAAATCACATAATACCTGTGTTTTGCTGTCGAAGCAACTGAGAAAGGTCCACACACGTCTGTGTGAATTCTCTCAAGGATCGTCGTGGCGCGACTATCCTTCTCGTGAAAGGTGGCTTTCACAAACTTCCCCAAAGTACACCCCTTGCACTGATCTGACTGCGCAAGTGTGCCTTTAGGAAGCCCTGTAGTGATCTGCTGCAGTATCTTCAAGGCTCCATGGTGAAGGTGACCCAATCTCCTGTGCCACAACTCGCCATCATCCCGGCTCACCAATCCTTCTGCCTTGCCCGCCATTGCTGCGCATCCATCTACATGCAACTGAAAAAGGTTCCTCACTCGAACCCCTATCTTCTGGGTCTCACCAGTTGTCTTGCTGCGCAGGAAAGCCTTTCCCTCGCTGAAAACAACATCATACCCCTTGTCTTCTAACATCGCCACTGAGATGAGATTCTTCGTCAATCCTGGAACATGCATGACTTCCTTCAATACGAAGGGTTTACCAGACTCCCTCTCAAAGGAAATGGTATCGATACCGGTCACACTATATCTATCATCATCGCCCATCTCGATGTGCACTCCAAGATCTTTATCCTCCAGATCAGAGAACAAATCTTTATCTCCCGTCATGTGAAAAGACACACCACTATCCAAGAACCACACCGATCCCATCACACTTGAAACCAAGCATGCGATCAACGAAAAATCAAGCTCAAACTGTGAGGCTAGAGCCTCTCCTGCTGAAGATCCAGCAGCCTGCTTGTTCTTCTTCTTCTGCGGACAATTAGTGGCATAGTGTCCGTGCTGGTGACAGTGAAAACACTTCACCTTGGACATATCCTGCTTCTTGCCTTTCGCACCGGAATGAGAAGCTTTCTCGTTCTTCCCCTTCTTTGCTTTGGCAGCCAAAGCACAATTCTCTTCATCAGATACCTTTGATGAAGATCCATTCTCACCTTTATTGTTTCTGAGTTTATCCTTGAGCGCCAAGTCGCTCTTGCTTTGGAATAACATTTGCAATTCGTTGAAAGACATTTCAACAACACTGCTGCAAGTTCGATTTCCACCAGCTCAAACTCAACTGCTTCCGATCTAAGATTCGTGAGAACACAATATTTCTCGTACAGAGATTGACTGTATGGGCATTCACCGGATATCTCACCTTCCAAAGGAAGGATGAATCCAGAGGCTACCTGGCCCGATTAGAGACTCTGCCTGAAGAAATAGAATGTAAACACTTCCTGAATAGTAGATCTGATGATCAACAGCTCCGATACCATGTAGAAATTTTGAATAATTTAACACATATTCAACAGAGATTATCTTGATCATGTACTATTGCGGAATACATACACAATACGTAAACTCCTCTACGTTGATCATCAATATAGCAGCATCAATAACAATAAAACATCACGAGCATTCACACATTAACACAGTATGTAACCTGGGGAAAGCATCTCGCTAAAAACCCCACACTATATGTATATTAATGATTGAGAACATGTAACATTACAAAGGACAATGCTTATCACAAGCAATCCAGTACCAGCTCCACCTGTTACACACAATACAGCTAAGATCTGATCTCCAAATCTATTCCACTGCTTGCCTGCCTCTCCAGCTCAATACCTGCTCAAGAATGAATGAGAATGGTTTACCAAACTCGTATTTCACCTACAAAGAATCACTCACACTCTATTGGACGTGAGCACAAGCTATAATTCTTGATATTGGCCAATTCATTGGCATACTCAATTCCTCTGATTGTGAAAATCATCATGCACAACTATAGTCACAACTGATAGCAATCTGATCCTCTAACACCTGTCCCTGCTGAACTGAACATGCACTGACATGCAACTGAGTTAACTGAAGTATTCTATAGTTGCATTATGAGTTAATAACTTGTGAATTAATTAATAACTAATTCACCCAACTCATCTCTAGTCTATTTGCCAGTTAGACTAAATACAACCAGTTTAACAAAGCTAAACTGAACACAACTCCATCAACTGCACCTCCAGTCCACTAAACTCAACTCACTTGAGTTCTAACTGAAGCCCTGCATGCAAATATTAGTCATCCCATAGGTAACCACGTATTTCCCTCTGGGATTTGCATGTACCACATCCGTAGCTCATCCTGAAGTGCTCCAAGAGAATAAGATCAAGTTTATAGTCCAAATATTATTATGAGACAATAATATTTGACTTTTCTATTTTTGACAGCCAGTCTAAAAATAGACTTTGATCACTCACACTGTGATCACTCACACTGTGGTCACCCGCACTGTGGTCACCCACACTGTGATCATCCACACTGTGGTCACCCACACTGTGATCATCCACACTGTGATCAAAAATAGAACTTGCGCCATAATTTGCCTGCGGGCCCACTTAGTGAAGGCGACTCTTTTCACTAAGCTCCATCATCTTGTTGCAATCTCAACACATACTTGGGAAGTTTGCAAAGGCAACATTACCAAGAAGTGTGAGTAGATCTAGTGGTGTGTTACAATTATTATAATCAGACATTTGTGGCGTGATGTCCACTAGATCTCTCAGGGGTTACATGTACTTTGTGACCTTCATAGATGACTACTCCAGGAAAACTAGATCTATTTTCTGAAGAATAGGGATGAGGTCTTTAATCAATTCCAAGAGTTTAAAGCTCTTGTGGAGAACATATCAGGAAAAAGGATCAAGGTGCTTCATACAAACAATGGAAGCAATTATAGAGATAAGGATTCCATAGGGTTCTGTGCAAAGGAGGACATCATAAGGGAGTGGAAAACTCCATATAATCCACAATAGAATGGAGTAGTGGAGTAGAAGAACATGACTAGTGTTGGGGAAGCAAAGGCCATGCTATATAACCAAGATATGCCCAAGTTTCTGTGGGTGGAGGCATGTAGCACGACCGTGTACATACAAAATAGGGTTCCTCACAAAACGTATAGGAAGATAACACTAGAGGAGGTATTCACAAGGAATATGTCAGAGGTCGAGAACTTCAGGATCTTTGGTAGCATAACATACTGTCATGTGCTAGATGGTAAACACACCAAACTTGATTAGACTGCAGAGAAGGGATATTTCATTGGTTACAACAAAATGTCCAATTAATATAGGATCTACATTCCTGGTAGCAAGAGGATCATTGTGAGGTAGGACATCAAATTCCAGGAGGAGAAATCCTTCAGGATATATCATGAGTTACTAGAAGATGATAATATTAGGGTAGCAGAATCTATGGGGGTTCCGTATCAACCGTAGGGTCAACAGAGAACTATTATAGTTACCAATACACACATTAGCTCAGGTGCATGAGGTCCTATGAGTTCATAGCGGGCGTAGCAGCAAGGGCATGATGATGAGCTCAAATCTCCAACCACTAACAATGGAAGAAGAAGTAGAGAGGTGCTTCAGACACTAAAGGGTGCACAAGAGTTCATAGGAGCTTTTAGATTGAGCACTAGAGAGCGTAGACAACTAGACAGGTACAAGGTGTTGGTAACAAGGTGTCAACATGGAGCCTTCAATTTATGATGAGGTTGTACAATGTCAGGTGTGGCAGGATGCCATGGTGGAGGAGTAGAACTCCATCATGATTTACAATGTATGGGAGGTCATGCCTAGACTAGTGGATAGGGCAATGGCTAGCTCCTAATGGATCTATAAGATCAAGTATGACGCAGATGGTAGCGTAGAGAAGTATAAGGCAAGGTTCATGGCCAAGGGGTATGCACAGAATGAAGGCATAGATTATGAGGAGACTTTCGCACCAGTGGATAGATATACCTCTAGCTGGGTAGTGATCTCATTAACATCACATATGGGATGGTAGATTCACCATATGGATGTTAAGATTGCATTCTTAAATAGTGTGATAGAGGAAGAGGTGTGTATTGAACAACTAGAGGGTTTCAACACACATGAGAGAGACAAGCATGTGTGAATATTGAATAGGGCACTATACGGGCTCAAACAAGCTCCTAGGGCATGGTATGGTCAGATAGACAACTAATTGTAGCAAATGGGCTTTGTGGAGAGTGAGGCAGATTCCAACCTCTACTGTCTGATGGAGGAGGTGAACCACTCATACCGGTTTTATATGTAGATGATATCTTCTTGAAAGGGTCATCAAGGCGCATAGAGGACTACACGAGGGACTAAGCAACATAATTCGAGATGAAGGATTTAGGATTGATGCATTATTTCCTAGGACCAGAGGTATGGCAGACGAACAAGAAGATCTTCCTTGGGAAAGGGAGATATACTACGGACATACTGAGAAGGCTTAGGATGTAGAATTGTAGACCCATTTCCATGCCTATGAATACCAACTAGAGTAATATAGATACATTAGAGGAGGCAGATGTGGACCCAACCTTATATAGGAAGGTCATCAAATCTCTTATGTATTTGGTCGACACTAGGTAAAACATTTATTTTGTGGTCAACAGTGTCAGTTAGTTTATGGTAGAGACAAAGAGGGTGCATTGGACAACAACGAGACATGTTTTGAGGTATTTTTGTGGCGCATTTTACTATGGTTTGAGGTATGCTTGAGGTGCTAGTGTCAATTTGTGTGGATATACAGATGCAGACTCGATACGTAGTTTAGTGGATCTAAAAAGCACATTAGGGTTTCACTTCAATATTGGATCAGGGGTTGTCTCTTGGTGCAATAGGAAGAAAAATTCCGTGGAGCTAAGTTCTGCAAAGGTAGAATACATGATAGCTAGCATGCCCACATGCAGAGCTATTTGGCATTCGAAGCTGCCAGTGGGTTTGTTTGGTCAGCATATGGATTCAACTAGTATCTACTGTGATAATTAGAGTTGCATCAGGTTCTTTGAGAATCCAATCTTTCATGATAGGTCGAATCATATCGACAGAAGATACCACTTCATCAAAGATTATGTGCAACATGGATCAGTTTGGCTATAGCATGTTCCTACAAATGGACAAGCTGCATATATTCTCACAAAGGCCTTGGGTAAGGCAATTTGTTTCTACTTCAGGGATAAGTAGGAAGTAGTGGAGAACACCTTCCTTGCTAAGAGGGAGTGTTAGTTTTTGGTAGCATCGAATAGGTGTTCTAGTCTCTATGTACCTAGAAAAGGTTTCGTAAGAAACACCTAGATTAGATTAATTATCCAAATATTAAATATTTTCCTCAGTCTAACTTAGGAAAAATGGTTATTTAAATAAGATTAATTAAGGAAAATGGATTTTCTCTAAATATTTCCACAAAAGTCACTTGATGGGGTCAAGATGATCTTAGCCATCAATTGTGATTATATCATGGTCGTTGATTTCTCAATGAGAGATTATAAGAGCAAGTCGATGGGGTTTGGGAGACACACTTGAGCAGTTCAACTTACCTAGTTTCAACAAATAGCAAGGGTGCAGATGAAGTAGAGGGAGGCACTAGCAACGAGGTTTTAATAGAGAATTTGGGAGAATATTTTTCGAGGATATTTCCACAGTGATTTCTAGTTTCTACAAGCAGGAAGGTGGTTGATTTTATCTACAGAAAGGGAGGCCAAATCAGTGGTGCGAGTTAGCTAGTTACCCAATGCGAGCTGTAGAGAGGAGCTCGATTTAGTGTGTCAGTTCCAAATCTATCACCTAGAGGAAAAGCGAGTCGTTCAAGCAAAGTTTCGAAGGAAATTTTACTTATAGGAAGTGATTTCCATAGGCTGGGTGAATTTCTAAGAGGAATCAGTTCACATTTCCACTTAGTAGCGTGGATTTCCAGGAGGTGTGCGAGTAGGCTGGGAAGAGGCAAATTTGATTTGTAGTGGAAGCTCAATGTTTCTAGACTATTTTTCCAGTGGAGAAAATTATATGCCAGAGCTTTGTCAGTATCAAGAAAGTAGTTGTATCTCTCAAATTTCTCAATATTAATAATATAAACCCTCATCTACAAACTAGTTTCCCCACATTGGGGTTTTTCCAGGGACTATTATCCAAAAATATTGGTGTCCATAATTTTGCGTGTGCATTGTTTTCTTAGTTCCTGAATTTTATTTGTGAAGATTGTAGTAAATAATTAATCGTTATTTTCCATAATGATTTATGAAGACAAATAAACTACATAAATTAGAATATTTATTTCTGGTTACTGCAATTAAAGAAATTTCACAAGGCCAACAAATTGTTTAGGGTGTTGGACACTATGTTCCTCTTAGTGGTCACTGAGATATGATTTGTTGGTTCATGGTCCATTTATCTCCTCCTTTCCTAGACAATCTAGATGGTATTTCTATCAAATTGGAAGCTTGTTAAGTTGATAACTTGATTTTCATCACCTATCCCATTTCTCCAAGTGGAAAATGACCCCGCTGTTAATGCCGTTGAAACCGAGTTTGATGGGTTGATATCCATATTGGGAAAACTATCATTACCTAAATTTAAGGCCTCCTTTTCTTATTTCTCTTTTAGCCTTGCCTCATCCTAGGCTCCTTTTTCTAATCTCTCCCTTTTGAGTTGCTCTTTGTCTTGTTTCTTTTTTTCTTCTTCTTCATTGTATAACATTTCTTTGTCATCCCTTGCTTTCTATTTTCCCTCTTCATTCTCTTTCTCTTCTCTCTCTCTTTTTAGCTACAGGTCTTCTTTTAGCTTCTTCTCATTTTATTTTTTTGTTGCTTCCTTTTCTCTCTCTCTTTTGGGTAGCCTTCTTATCCTTTGTCTCCTTCCCTTTGGAAGTTTCTCCTGTTGTAGGTTTAAATCCATTCATGGGTTCATAACCATTTGTGTTTCCTAGGGTCTGCACAAAATTATATCATTTTTTAACTCTTTCCTCATCTTCATTGATTTATGATGATTAAGTCCACTTGAGCTTGCATTGGGAGAAATTGGATGTGAACACACCCTTTGATTTGGGTCATATTTATGGAAGTCAAGTTCTCCAAATTTGAAATGCTCTAAATCTTCATCTTCACCTTGTGCCTCTTTGAAATTCCTTATACAATACATGCCTACATAAAATGGATATGTAGGCCATGGTGCCTTCTTTGAATGTGTTAGCATCCCACCAACTCATATGTTTACCTAATACACAACCTCTTGCAAAATTTCTCTATCTGTTACGAACAAGAGTTGGTCTGGTGGCGTCCATGACCTAAAATTTCTGATGTATGATGAGTCTGGTGGGGTGAACCAATCTAAAACTTCTTGTAACCCTTATTTAGCACAATCTGACATACTATGTGGAATAGTGGTGAAATAAAGCCTTCAACTATTTTCATGTATAATGATGCATGTTGGATTTCCCACAATTCCTTGCAATATATGTGCACTGGTTTAATGTTAGGGGTGAGTATCCACCTCCACCCCATGATTTTGAACTCACATGTAGCACATATACAAGAAAGTAAATATGAAGCCATATAAAACCCCAATTGCTTTCCATCTACAAGATTTTTGGCCTACCTTGGATTGGATGGATGTCGCAACGATTTCATCCTATTTGAATATGACTCTATCATGGGCACACATATATATAAGTGGCACCCAACTCTTCTAGAAGGACTTTATTTTGGCCTTGCCATAAAATTTGCAACACATAGTTGCAACCAAGTGATAAGATTTTCCGAGTAATTTTGTTTTATATATACCATCATCCTTGCTTTTAAAAATTTTGGTGTCTTGCCACCAGCTCTTTAAAATATCTTTGCTACTTAGATTGAACTTGTTATACTAACTTGCTAAGAAGGCCACTTGATGTTTAGGTAATCTATAATATTCAACTAATCGAGGATAGGTGAGAGAAAAAACACCATTACCATGATTGTCTCTAATAGTCATGCCTTCGATCTCAATGCGTTTGATTATCCATTCAATAGTCTCCTTGCATGGGAACATTGCTAGATGAGATGCTACTTTTTGTAACCATGATATTTTGAAATTTTTGATAGACACTTATATCTTCCTCTCCATAGGGGTATTCTCTCCTTGCAAATAGGTGATAGATCTCTAACCAATTGAGGGAAATATAATTATCAGTAAGCACCTTGTGTTAGCATATGTATGCACCAAAGCAATAAGACTTTCTTATGATCCTTCCTCTGCTGGTTCTTTTCTTGGTCTTGTTTTCAAAGGAGCCATATCTTCAGATGAGGATATGCTCAAATACAACAAATATACTAAACCTGAAAGATAGAAATTATTCATAATAAAAAATGAATTAGAAAACAAAAATATCTTGGTGCACAACGAATTAGTGCAGTATGAGGTTGTGTAATGCGTTGTGGCACCAAGAAGGGAGCTAGACTAGTGACAAAGAATGTGATGCAACATGGCTTAGTAATGTGTCATAGCGCAGATGGTTGGTGACTTGGAAACACATCGCGAAATGATACTACAAACTGACACATCTATTGTGTTGTTGTATGCAACGCTAAGGTTTAGGATAACAACAAATATGTGATGTGTTGCAGGGTGAGTTATGGCACGATTATATGGCGCATCACAAAACCTTATTGTAGGATAAGCAGGAGGAACATGCTATAGTGCAATACTGGAAGTTAGACCATAAAACATAATTGGGATGAGACACAGGGGGTGTGTTATGTCAATGCAGTATGCACAGTGCAAAAGGGTAACGTAGTGCAAAAGGGTAACACAGTGCACAGTGCAAAAGGGTAACACAGTGCAAAAGGGTAATACAGTGCAAAGGGGCTGTGTTATGTAGTTCTGACATCTGTTTGATCCATTGAACCATTTGACAATGTTCAGAGAGTCCCCGAAGATCTGAATCGTGGATATGCCCAGATGAATGAGCCAGCAAAGGAGGAGTTTTAAGGCTGTCAGCTCGGCGAAATTATTGGTTCCAGTCCCTAAGCCCACTGAGGCTTTGAGGCTTCTATGGGGGTTTAGGTGGATGATCAGCCCTGCTCCACATTTGTTGTCTTGGCTGGAGGCCCCATCGAAATATGCCCATGGAATCCCTTCCCTGATATTCTCTTCTATGATCGGGCGAGGAAGCTCCTCGTGGGTGGGTTCAGGGATACTTGTGAAGATAGACGCACTTCCAATAGCTATGCTTTCCACTGATGGGATATGGTCTTGAAAGATGCTTTTGTTCCTTGCGATCCATAATCCCCAGGAGATGATAAGGGGCAGGTTCCTCAGGTTCCCTTCAGGATGTTGGGTCCACCATGATTTCCAGGCTATTGCTATCGACTGCCCATTCCATACAGCCCTTTTGTGTATCAGGTCCCCTATCGTTTGCCAGACTGCTTTGGAGAAGGAGCAGTCCATAAAGAGATGCGAAATTGTTTCAAAGGCTGCTTTGCAAAGGGTGCATCTTCCTGGTCCTAATTTGAATCTTTTCTGGAGGATGTCCCAGGTAGGAACCTTCTCCTTTAGGATACACCAGAAGAACATTCGGGCTTTTGCCGGGCATTGTAGTTTCCAGATTGAGGTTACCCACCAGTCCTGATTCCCCCAACCTTTCTTTGTCATTAAGAACTTGTATCCTTGTTTTGGGGAGTATTTCCCTGTCTCTGCATGGGCCCAAACTAATTGATCTGGTCTGTCTCTTAGTCTAACATTTGATCTAGACAGCTCCGAGGTGAACGTATTCCATTCCCTTATCCATTGGGGGGTAAGATTTAGGTCCAATCCTGAAAGCCATGCTTGGCCCCAAATGGAGGAATGCCCATGGTTCTCTATCTGGCTAAGGTTATTTATGCCTCTGGAGTTGAGGTGGATGGTGAGTTCCTGAGATAATCTGAAATCTTCATTGCATCCTACCCAAGGGTCCTTCCCTAGGCGGACATGTTCGCCATTTCCTACCTGCCAGGATAGGCCTTGTTCTATGATCTTAAAGCCTTCCAATGTTTCTTTCCACACCACTGATGCACTGCCTTTATTTTTGGATGGAATTTTGATCCAATCTTCTAATGGCATTGGGTCGATATATTTCCTTTTTACCACTGTAGTCCAGAGGTTCTCTGATTTGATAAGCCTCCATCCCAACTTTGCTGCAAGCGCTGATCCAAATTCTGTTAGGTCTTTGATGCCCCATCCTCCCCATTCCTTTGGCCTTGCCACCTTCTCCTAGGCCACCCATGGGAGTACTGAATCTTCCTTTGAACCTGCCCATAAGAATTTGCTGCAGACTCTTCTGATTTTCTCCAGAATCCCTTTCAGGACCCAGGTTAGTGCAGCCCAGTAGACTGAAATAGCCAGGAGGATTGATTTGATTAGTGTCAGTCTGCCAACCCTAGATAGCCATTTGAAGCTCCAGTGGGAGACTCTTGATTCTATTTTTGCTATTAGCCAATGCCAGTCTTGCTTCCTATACGAGCGGGGTTTTAGATAAAACCCAAGATATTTGAAACAGTCTTGGAGCTTCCGATCCTCAAAGGGCAAGTCCTCTTTGATTTGGGCTACTTCGAACCTGTTGAATCCTTCCAACAAAAGTTGATATTTAGCATTGTTTATTTGAAGGCCTGTTGCTTTTAAGAAGAGCTTTAGTATCCTTTTTAATTCTAGAGTTTCAAATCTTCTTCCTGTAGAGAAAAGCAGGATGTCATCCACAAATAGGAGATGGGTTATTTTTAGATTGGTTGCCACTTCCAGCCCTTGAATATTGCCTTTCCTTCAGGCATCATTGATCAGTTGGCTGAGTCCTTCCGCTGCCAGTAGGAAGAGGAGGGGCGAGAGGGGACATCCCTGGCGAAGTCCTCTTTGACTTTGGAAGAAAGAGGTGGTTGCTCCGTTAATGAGAATAACAAAGCTTACACTGGTTAAGCATCCCATTACCCAGTTTATGAATTCTATGTGGAATCCCAGGTGTGTGAGAAGCATCCGAATGTACATCCAGCTAACCCTGTCAAATGCTTTAGATAAGTCAATTTTCACTACTGCTCCTTTGATTTTTTTTTAATGATACTGTGGATGGTTTCCTGGGCTACTCCAATAGCTTCATGGATCTGCCTTCCGTTCAAAATGCCGAACTGTTCCCTTGACATGTTCCTGGATAGAATCAGTTCAACTTGGAGGGCTATCACCTTTGCTATTATTTTTAAGATACGGTTACAGAGGGAGATCGGTCGGAAATCCTCAAAGGAGGAGGGTTCTTATTTTTTCAGAATGAGGGCTATGAAGGTGGAGTTGAAGGGCAGATAGATTGTTCCTTTTCTTCTGGATTCTTCAACCACTTTGGTTAGATCTTGCCCTAATTGCTTGAAGAAATGTTGGAATAGCTCCACTGTCCAGCCGTCTGGGCCAGGACTTTTGTCTTTTGGCATTGCTTTTACTATTCCTTCCACCTCCCCCCTGGTGACTTCTCCCATTAGTTCCCACGAGTCCTCTTCTTCCACATAACGAGGGAAAGTCTGGGTTGTTTGGATTACTTCTGCCAAGGAGATTTCACCTTGGTCAGAGAAAAGGTTTTGAAAGTGTCTTATGCCCATCTGGGATAGATCCTCGAAGGATCGGGCCTCTTTGCCTCCTTCTTCTTTTAGATGCCAGATGGTGTTTATGTTCTTCCTTCCTCTGGCATAGTTTTGGAAGAATTTAGTATTTTCATCCCCTGCCTTTAGCCAAATGGCTCTGCTTTTCATTCGCCATTGCTCTTCTCTTGCCAAGAGGATTTTATTCCTTTTGCCTTCCTGTTGCATGATTTTTTCTTTTTTTCTCCTGGGTTTCATATCCATCAGCTTCAGGGCTTTCAAGCCAGTGGAGATTCCTTTCTATTTGGATGAGTTCTTCATCTTCTTTCATCTTCTTTTCCTTGGCCTAGTTCACTGTGGCTTTTTTAAGGCGATTCAGATTCTCCATAAAGAGGAAGGCTTTATTGTCCGAATCGCTGGAGCTGGCTGGTCTCCAAGTGGATTTAAAGAGGGAGTTGAAAGAGTCCTCTTGAAGCCAAGCGGGGTTGAATTTGAAGGGGGCAGCTAGTTTTTTGGGGGGCTTGGATAGTTCAAGTAGGATTGGCATGTGATCTGAATTCCCACCTTCCCCAACCCACTGGCGAAAGACTGGTATTTTGGCAGCAGTTTCCTCCCGGAGGAGGAATTGGTCCAGTCTTTTTGCTACACGGCCTTCCCCTGCTCTTCTATTCCTCCAAGTAGGTCTGATCTTCAGTAAGTTAATGTCCAGTAATTTGTTGTCTCTAAAAAGGTTGGTGAAGAAGTCTGACAGTTGATCTTGTCTGGCCAAGGGACCCCAAGTTTTAGAAGAGCCTATGGAGAAGTTTAAGTCTCCACCGATAACCAGATTGGGGCTATTCATAGAAGACTTGGAGAGTAGGGTCTTCCAGAAGTGGGCTCTTCCCTGGCAGGGTCCATAAATGTTTACTATCAGCAGAGAGGTACAGAGTTCTTGGGAGTAAACTTCCGTCCCTATCACCTGATCCATCCCCCTAGGAATTTAGGCCTTTGAACTTCTCTTGCTTGTAAGCCAAGGCTAGGCCCCCAGAGTGTCCTTTTGCATCCAAAACCTAGATGATCCAGCTTGGCAGAATTTTTGATAGTGTTTTGGAGACCTCTTCTTCTGCTCCCAGGGTTTCTTGAAGGAGAAGCATATCCGGATTGTAGTTTCTGATTACTTATTTTAAGGCCAACTTTTTTGGGTTGTTGGCTAACCCTCTGCAGTTCCAGGAGAGAATGATCATTGGATAACCTCCGACAGGGGGTTTGCTGCTCTAAGCACCCCAGAAATGGACATCTGCTTGCCATCCGCAATGTCTATCTTGGCTCTTAGCTGAGACTTGGACAAGTTTGACTTTTGCCCTCTTGTTTTCCTTTCTTCTGGCGGGGAGGATTGCATGTCAATGCCTCCTACTACCTCCAAGGTTCCCCATGGGGGAGTTTTTTTCTCACTGGTGTTAGCACCTAAATCTGCCCTAGGCTGAAGGAAGGCAAAATTCAAGGTAACCACAAACCACGCTCAGTCTGGTGGCTAGCCCTACCAGAACAGGAGAGGGCTCTCTCCGAGTCACGCTCAGTGAATAGGTAAGCAAAAAACAGTCTGAGATGACTTACAATGCAATATTGATCTTAGGCTAGTAAGTGAATATGGATAAAAGAAACAATTTTTATGAATGACCGAGCTTCTGGGATGGTATGGGACCAACGGTCCGCAAAGAATAGAGAATTTAATACAAAGGCACAGATTACTTCATGAGGCAAGGCAGGTGGAAAGTGTAGCAATTTAGTTTGGAATAACGTGGAACAGAGAGATTGCTGAGGAGTGTGAAAAGGGCATAGGAACATGAATCCTTTTCAATAGAAGAAGAACACTGAACATGAAATTTTCCCACAGGCAGAGCAATAAAATTGAATTCTACCTAATCTCACTCAGAAAATTTCACTGGAAATGAACATGAATTGAATTATGAAACATAACAAAATACATATGAAAACATAAGAGATGCATTTGCTACACTCACAACCACAATAATATTATGAAACAGAGCCGCTGCCTTTCATTAATTCTCTGTCAAAAATACACAGTGAAGAAACAAAGTTTCTTTCCCACAGTCTCCCAGAAGTTACAAACTGACCAACCCTTTGCAAATAGCTTGCATACAATATATAGAATGTGCCATGAAGAGATACAACGCCCAAGGGTTGGGGAGTTACTCGAATCATTACAAAATGGAGATGAAGAGCCAACCATCAGCTACAGGTGCAACGTTACAAACATGACAAATGTCTTGGGTGACCGTTTGCCTTCCTTTTCCACTTGGATAGAAGCCAATCTGGGGAAAAATAATTTAAATGCCGCATTTGGTGCCAAAAAACCAAAGTGTAGATGAGCAGGCCCACTTGGAGAAGTTGCGAATCAAAAATTCGTGAAACGGAAGCAAATTTGACAATTTTTCCTCTGTGCGTCGCGCCATTTTCTCTGTGCGTCGCGTTACTTTGGGGCCTGTTTTGGGGCACTTGAAGGTGTCAAAAATGTGCCCAAGTGGGCTTGTTAGAAATTCCGCCCTGTCTACTTTCTAACCCAACTATAATTTCTAAATTTGGTGCTCATTTGCCCCTCCAAATATTCATTCTCCCAAGACTGCTTCCTGTGTGTCAAAAAAGGGGCAGAGAGTCCATTTTTTGGGTGTTTTTAACCTCTTGGAGACTCAGATCTTGCCCAAATTTCTTGTTCGGGCACCAGTAGTCATGATTTTCCATTTTGAATCCAAAAATGCAAACCATTCCTCATTTTTATCTCTAGATTTTTAGCGCCACGCCAATGGCGCGGCACACAGGGAGAAAAACCCTGTATTTTGCCTAAAAATTTGTCATGTGACCCAAAATGCCCCAAAAATGCTCCAAATTTCTTGTCCGGGCACCAGTAGTCATGATTTTTCATGCTAAATCCAAAAATTCAAACCATTCCTCATTTGGAGTTCTAGATTTTTAGCGCCGCGCCAGTGTGCGGCGCACAGGGAAGTGGCGCGGCGCACTGGGCTTGAGGCGCGGCGCATATAGCCTGTGCGTAGCGGTTTTTACAAGAGACTTTTGGAGGTTTTACTGGTGTCAAAATTGGGTGCAAGATAGCTCGTTGGAAAGGTATTTGAGTCTACTTTCCAACCCAATTAAA
The DNA here is from genome assembly GCA_031772625.1 of Pinus tabuliformis. NCBI lineage: Eukaryota > Viridiplantae > Streptophyta > Pinopsida > Pinales > Pinaceae > Pinus > Pinus tabuliformis. The sequence continues at coordinate 233,221,165 of CM062810.1, read as the reverse complement.
ATTTTTCAATTTGGAGTTCATTTTCCCTATCAAAAATTAAATCTCCCAAGATTGGTCAAAATGTGCCAAATGAGGCTACCTAAAGGCAGAGTGCTGTTACAGTCAACTTTTGAATGCCTTACGCAACTCCAAATTGAGCTCATGATAGCTCGTTGGAAATATCATTTTGTCTAGTTATCATTTGACTCATCAAGCAAGTCATTTGGCCAACTGAGTTAGGAGAAAATTTGATTTTCCCAAGGTCACTTCAGAGGTGCATCAATTCTCCCGAGGCAACTATATTTTTGACATTTCTCCAAAACAATGACACCTGTGTAAAAAGTGAAGGATTTTTTTCTTCCTTGGCATGTTTTGGACAAAAACCTCTCTCAATTTTCCAAAATTCATCTTTTATTGCTCAGAAACCTCATTTGAGTGAAACCTATCCCGATGTGTGGAACAAGGGATTTGTCGAAATGAAGCGAAATGAAGGGGATAGGGAGTTTCTAAATTATTGAGGAAATTTTGGGAAGTAGGGAGGGATGTTAGGAAGTAGGGGAAAGTTTAATCTCAGAGATTGAGTGAGGGGAAGGGGTCCAAAAAGGAAAAACACAGGTCCAACCTAGAAAATTGCCAGGTTGTAGCAAGAAACTAGGGTTTGTGCGAAAATGAGGAATTTGGGGGATCTCAGTGATGGGAAGTGTTTGATAAGGTACTTTAAGGATAGGGGAAGGTGTATGAACATCAGGATACAAGTTTTGCCGATGATTTGGCTGTCCAAGAGAAATTGCCTTCAAAACCCTAGGAGAGGGAAATGACCTTACCTAGGCGCAACTGAAGCATGAACAAGGTGTAAAATGACCCAGTGGGACTTGAAATGATAATGAAAACTCTCTGAATGATGGTACACTCAGCTGAACGGTGACATGGAACGACATTTGGACAACTTTGACAAGGGTAAAATCAAACCCTATACCTAATGCCTAGTGACCAAATTTTGCTTGAAGACTCACTGAAATGACAAAATTTGACCTTGACACCTTAAAATCACTTTGTAAGAGCATGTTTGATCATTGGAGGAAGGCTGCAAAGGCTGAAACTAACAACGGGGTCTGAGGTTATAAGGATTGGTCGTAGGGATGGTATCCTCTCTCGGGGTCTTAGTAATGGAGGGAGCATATTCATGATTTAGATCTAAGTTGGGGATGGAAGTAATTATACTTTCCATTTGCATGGTTTCTGAAAGAAGCAAAGGAGATACCATGTTCTGATGCCTGGAGGGACCAGACATTGATTCATTTATATTTAAAGAATTTACTAGACAGAAAGAAGGTGGATTTAGTGCTAGACCCATACCCTCTTTGGCGATCGAATGGCTTCCTTCAATGTGAGCTTGAGAGTCCTGGATCGTTGCCTTCCCTTCGAGTTGGATGGGAGGCTACTTGTAAGAACCCGAATCTTATTATTAGAGCCTTTATTTCGTTATACACTAACATATCTATTTTCCTGTTAATTTATAAATAACAAAAGGAGCTTGCTGACCTTTTCACATAGCTTTAAACATTTAACATTTAATCATTTTATCATAAGCAACATAAATTAAGGTGAGCATTCCATTGATATCAACTTAACAAGAGTAGTCCATGGAAAAATACCTGTTCCGGCGGTTGATGACGATACCTTTGTCTGATAGCTCCAGCTGAACGCTCCTTCTGGCCGACCCAACCGGATTTACCTCCCAGCCAACTAGGAAATAAATTCCTAGCCCAGGAAACCTCCACAGGTTCCCTAGCCCTCCGTGCCCAAGTCCAACCAGATATAGTGTGTCCTCAAGAAGAATGTGCAAAACTAGGTAATGATACTTTCCTCCTCTCAAACCCAAGAAACCTCCACAGGTTTCCAAGGTCTCCCAAAAATCATAACAAGGCCAAACAATCACAACCAACCCCTACAATCCTAAGCAAAACTCCAACTCCCCCTCTTCTTCCTTCCCCCTTCCCTTTTATACCCTCTTTCCTCAACCACCTCTCATTAATGTCATTAACTCTCACCCATCCTTGGTTGACTTCTCTTCTAAGCTAGAGTACATTTGGAATTGTGATATGAATATAAAATTGAGAATTTAATGGGAAAGGATCATGTCTTCTCCCAAGTAAATCTGAAAAGTACATTTGGGAATGTGAAGTGTAATTACATGGGGAGGACCATGTCTCCTCCTTAGTAAATGTGAGGGTACATTGGGGAATGTGAAATGAATAAATATATATTGATGATAAGATGGAGAGGACTTTGTCTTCTCCTTAGTAAATGTGAGGGTACATTGGGGAATGTGAAATGAATAAATATATATATTGATGATAAGATGGAGAGGACTATGTCTTCTCCCAATTAAATGTGAGGGTACATTGGGGAATGTGAAATGTGCTTACATGGAGAGGACCATGTCTTCTCCTTAGTAAATGTGAGGGTACATTGGGGTGTGTGAATGAATAAATATATTTTGAATTAATGGAAGGAGACCATATCCTACACAATATTCAAATTGAGAAGGTAAGTGGGGAATTTGAATAATGGAAATCATAAATTTATTTTAGACCAATATTTCTCAATATTTTCAGATAATGTAAATATTAACATAATTTGTAGGGTAATATTTAAGTGGGGCATTACATACACCCCTCCTTCAGAAAACTTCGTCCCGAAGTTAGAATGAAAAGATACAAGGAGTTTGAAAGCATAGCAAACCAGAAAGAGTTATAGCATTAAAATTCGATGAGTCAGAAAATGGCATTACTTCCCATCAAGAGTCTCCAACTGGTCTATAGCTTCCTATCCACCCTGGCCTACTTCCGTTCCCACCCTATCCGTCCTCTGCTGCCTTATCAGTGGTAAAGGCCCTACTGACCACTGATAAAACCGACATGGTGGGAGCGTCGAATGCCTCGACCAACTTTCCCCAGCAGGAATCTGGCAATCGTCATCACACGTCTAGGGGGAGCGTTCAGCTGTCCTCCCCACGATTCCAGGTTTCGGAGGATACACGGTGGGAAACACCTCCACCCCTCCTTCAGAGCACGGACCACACTACAGAGCTGGTTGGACTTGTCATCGAATAATCCAGTCAGGTCGTCTTGCCACCTGTCATTTGCATTTTTTTTTTGTGTCATAAGAGTGCATATCAAGTAGATACCAATGAAGTAAAATAATGTACATTATACCTTCCTCATGAGATGTCTCATCCTTCCCTCTTGGCTATCACATAGTTCTCTTCCCCTGCGGGTTAGCCTCTCATTCGTGCATTTATATACAACAAGACATATAATCATCACATTACTAAGTCTAGTATCCATGTGTCAATCTAAGAATTCTCGCTAAGTCATTCATTTAAATAAATCATATCCACTTGAGCTATATATGAACCAAAGTAATTCTGATAAGTTACCCACTAGATAGTCCATCACTAAGTGAGTCATACATGTAGTCCATACATCAACCATTTCTATCATAAATATCAAATCTATCAACTGATTCATATAAGTAGTTTTATGTGTCAACCAAATGCATCAATATTACATAATGTTCATAAATAAATAACATGGAAATAGGATCTTAACATAGGTAGCTATCTAAGTCAAAATAGGCATCACAGATGCTCAAAAAGTGAGGGGTAGTCACGATGCATAGTCTCTGCATCCTCCCAGGTAGCAGATCCTGGGCTATACTTGTCCCACTGGACCTTAACTTGGTCCACCGTGTGACGTCTGAGCTGTCGAACCCTACGGTCCAATATGCGTAATGGTTCTACCATTACGGTTCCCATGTCCGAGACCTGCAAGTCCTGCCAATCCAGTTTGTGAGATTCATCAGAAACATAATGTCGCAAAACAGATACATGAAAAACATCATGAGTTTTATGCAAATGGGGCGGCAGTACAAGACGATAGGCAACTGGTCCAATCTTCTCCTTGATCCTAAAAGGTCCTACAAACCGAGGTGACAATTTCGTCCCCTTCCCAAACCGGATGGTGCTTTTGTTGGGCCGGATACGAATAAAAACTTGGTCCCCTACCTCATAACTACGATCAATCCTATGTGAATCAGCATAACTCTTCTGCCTATCCTGTGCTTCCTTTAACCTTTGTCGAACCTGCTTTACCTGTTCCTCCATTTCTTGGACTAATTCTGGGCCAACTATCACTCGGTCCTCCAACTTTTCCCAACTCAATGGCGTCCTGCAAGGTCTTCCATATAGAGCTTGATAAGGAGGCATCCCGATTGAACTATGATAACTGTTATTGTAGGCAAACTCTACCAATGGTAAGTACCTTTCCCACTGAGTCTGATTATCCATGACGTACATCCTAAGCATGTACTCCAGAACCTGATTTACTCTTTCGGTCTGCCCATCTGTTTCTGGATGATATGCAGTGCTTAGGTTTAACTGAGTTCCCAGTGCTGACTGCAAACTTGTCCAAAACCTAGATGTAAATCGGGAGTCTCTATCAGAAATGATCTTTGTGGGCAATCCGTGCAGTCGGATAACTTCATTGACAAACACTCGTGCCACATCCGTAACATCGTAAGTGTCCCTTACTGGGATGAAATGGGCACTTTTGGTCAATTTATCAACTATAACCAATATAGCATTGTGCCTCTGGGAAGTGAGTGGCAAACCCACCACAAAATCCATGGAAATTACTTCCCATTTAGATGTAGGGATGTCATGAGGTTGTAGGAGTCCTGCTGGATGGCGATGATCAGCCTTCACTCGCTGACAAACTGGACTATGTCATGCTTCATGCCTGCCCAAAAGAAGAGTTTCCTTGCGTCTGTGTACATCTTCTTTACCCCAGGATGTGCACAATAGAGTGCTCTGTGAGACTCTCCGAGGATGGTTTCTCTTATACCCCCTTCCTTAGGTACGTACATTCTCCCTTGGAATCTCAATAGCCCATCTGATTCAAGGACATATCCTTCAAACTTTGGTTCTATCTGCTTCCCACTTTGGATAGCTGAGATGACTTTTAAATACCAACTATCTTCAAAGAGTTTCTCCAATATCCGCTCCCTTAAATTTACCTTTAAGGCTACTAGGGAGAAAGTTCGTGGCCTCCTGCTTAGTGCATCCGCCACTACATTCTCCTTTCCCTTGATGTATGAGATTTCAAAATCATACTCACTCATGAATTCGCTCCATCGCCTTTGTCTGGCGTTCAAATCCCTTTGAGTGAAGAGATGCTTTAGGCTTTGATGATCTGTTCTTAACTCAAATCTTCTCCCAATGAGGTAGTGTCTCCATAGCTTCAAGGCTAACATCACTGCTGCCAATTCTAAGTCGTGGGTAGCATATAACTCTTCATGCTTCTTCAATTTCCTAGAAGCGTAAGCTATTACTCCGCCTTCTTGCATCAATACTGCACCCAATCCCTGCGTCGAAGCATCGGTGCAGACAGTGAAGTCTTTTGTCATGTCTGGTACTTGAAGGATCGGCGCACTAGTTAGTAACCTCTTCAGCTCTATGAATGCAGTGCCACATTCATTTGTCCATTCATACCTAACCCCCTTTCGCTGTAATGTGGTGATGGGTTTTGCAATCCTTGAAAACCCTTCCACAAACCTGCGATAATACCCAGCTAGCCCCATAAAGCTACGTACCTCACGGGCATTTTTTGGTACTGGCCAATCCATTATGGCCTTCACCTTTTCCGGGTCAACAGAAATCCCTTCTCCCGAAATGATGTGCCCAAGGTAATGGACTTTCTTCTGAAAGAAGGAACACTTTGAGAATTTCCCATAAAATTGATTTTCCCTTAAACAAGTCAATACTACCCTTAGGTGCTGTTCATGCTCTTTTTCATTCTTGGAATATATAAGGATGTCATCAAGGAAGACTTGCACGAATTGGTCCAAATACTTCCTGAACACACCATTCATGAGGCTCATGAATACTGCTGGTGCATTAGTTAAACCGAATGGAACAACTACGAACTCATAGTGCCCAAATCGAGTTCGAAATGCAGTTTTTGAGATGTCTTCCTCCTTTATCCTCAATTGGTGGTACCCAGATCATAGATCGATTTTTGAGAAGACCGCTACCCCCTTCATTTGATCAAATAAGTCATCTATTCGAGGTATTGGGTACCGATTCTTTATCGTGGCTCTGTTTAAGTCTCTATAATCTATGCATAGGCGCAGGGAACCATCCTTCTTCTTGACAAAAATTACTGGTGCACCCCAAGGGGAAATACTAGGTCTGATCAATCCCAAGTCTAAGAGCTCTTTTAACTGAATCTGCAACTCACAAAGCTCTGGAGTTGTCATCCTATAGGGTGTCTTAGATATTGGTTCTGCACCTGGTTTCAGATCAATGGTGAAATCAATCTCTCTTACAGGAGGTAATCCAGGCAATTCCTCTGGAAAAACATCCTTGAATTCAGCCAAAACTGGATGTTGATCCAGGGAAGGTCCTTTCTGGTCACTTACAGTCTTGACCAAATACAGTTTGCAACCTTGTCTGAGACAACGTTTTACCTTCATCATAGATATGAATCGTAGGGACACTCCCCTCTTGATTCCACAAATCTCAATTGGCCTACCTTCATCATCTAAACAGATCACCTTCTTCTTGAAACAGTCTAACAAAGCTCGATGAGCTTCAAGCCAGTCCATTCCAACAATTACATCATACGTTCCCAATTCTGTGACGTATGCCTTCAACTTAGTCATACACACCCCGAGGTTTACCTGACATTGGTCAACACTAGGCCCTACTGCTTGTTTTATTCCAGAAGCCATCTCAACTTGTTTAAAGTCATCGTGCTCATAGGTTGCCAGCCCACATTTTTCTAATGCAACTGGTGAAATGAAACTATCTGTAGCACCAGAGTCAAACAAAATTTTAACTTTTACTTTGTTTATCATACCTGAGGTTTCTACCACGGCAGACTGGTGTTCAACTTGCTGATTGTCAACTGCGGCATAGATTCGGTGGTGGCTACCTGCTCCCCCTATTGGTTCTTTTCCCTCTCTTCTGTTGTTACTGGTTCGAAACTCTGGGCACTCCCGCTGGTAATGAGGTCCTCCGCATCCCCAACAAGTGATGCGTGGTGGACCTTGAACCGAATGATGTGGAGTTCTTTGGAAAGAGTTTCTTCCCCTGGAACCCCTACCCCTACTTGTTGTTCCTCGCCTATGACTTTGATTTGTACGTGCCCTTGAAACTGTGGGTGAAGCTGCACTAGAAACCATGGAAATTCCTACTGTTGGTGTTCTAGGTATAACCCTGTTTCCATATGGTGGTGGCCTCCGACTTCCCCCCTTTTATATATATATATAAAATAATAATATCAAATATCATTAATATTTTCTATTTAAATGTGAACATATAATGATACTAAATTGTTTGAGATAACTAAATAAAATATATTTCTTCCCTAAATATCCATAATATCCTTTAACTGTATATTATTACATCTAACTAATAATTAACTTTAAATTTCCTTTCTTTACTGCATATTTAATAATTCTACCCTATAGTTTTATAAATATCTAATTTGGCTTATAGGAAGCCTCATATCTTATACAGTTCGAGATATTGTATTATATATACCTTTGAAATATGAAGATGTCCTCAATAATGTTTTACATTGCTTCTACCCCAACCAAGTACTTGGTAATTTATTGTTTGATCTCAAGCAAATGCGTAAACTTGCCCTGCAATCCATGAGACAGATATAGGAAGCTACCGCATCGGTTAGAGTTTGGCCAGGAATTTTTTTAGTGTACTTTAGAAATGTTTTTAGAATTACTTTGTTTGTTTTTATTTTACTATGAGTGGGCATTTGTGTGCTTGTTGTGGCTCCCACACTTTTTAAGTGTTTTTATTGGCGTGAAACAAACACTGCTAAGTTGAAATGTGTAAGAAACATGGGCCTGCATTTTCAAATCATGAAATTCCCTTGAAATGTTTCAAGGTGCTTTGAAATGTGTTCCAGCACCTTCGGTGTAGAAACGAGAGGTGGAGTTAGATGGTTAGACAAGGTGGGGAGGATGGAGTTATGATGTTGAGATGTGAGCTTGGGTGCCTCTAGCACTAACACAGGATTGCATTGCCCTGGGAGTCGATATGGCAACAGGTTCACAACCTTTGAACCTTATCACAACCTTTTTATCATGCAGATAAATTGACGTAAAACAGCTATTTTATGGGAATGTTCATCACTAGTTATTAATATTTTGCACAAAACCAGCAATGTAAAATAAGGCTTCAAACTGATAATTAGTGTGTGTATGATTAATTCAATACGTAAGAGCCTAAGCACCCCATATCAGTCCCTCCTTTTGTATAAATAAGAGTTTCCCCTTCTCTTGTAATCATATTGATATTACACGTTTTAGTACATTGTGGAGACCATTATCTACACTTGTTCACTATTCTATTAAATTTGAAAATTTGCATTTGAAAATGCGGTGTTTGACGTTTTAGAAATCTGGTTACTGTAGATTCTAGACATGTGTGTTTCAAGGTATTATGCTATTATGTTTGTAACTTTGTAGGATATATTCATATTTTATTATGAAGGCTGACAAATGTTGCTGAATAATATATACCGCAATTATGCATGGGAAATTCCCCTGCATACTGATGCAGATATTGTGCGTCTAATAACCATCTCGGGGTTCCTAATGAATGACCTTAATATAAGACACTGACAAAATGTGTCACGGTACCAAACAGAGACGCTTTTGAGTAGGGTATTGGGCCTAAGTCTCTTGATGCTTGCTATTATAAGATTCTTGTAATGCATTTCATTGTTGAGAGTTTCAATGGAAACATGCGGATTATATATGAAGATTGAAGGATAAGACATTGGCAGAATGTGTCATGGTTCCAAAGAGAGACACTTTTGACTTCGGTATTGGGTCTAAGTCTCTTGATTGCTTGATATAAGATTCTTGTAATGCATGAATGTGCAATCCAAGCTTGGGAGTACAAGTATTCTCACTACTTAGTTATTTCTCTCGTTGTTGTCTTGAAATTTGAACTAACTCCTATTTCTTACTTTGATATTGTACTTCACTCCTATCATTTTTCTTACTTTCATTGCATATCAGTATTTGCAATAATTGTGTTGAGATAATCTCATGAGAAGATTTCTTCTTCTTGGTTGAAGAAGGACCATAATCAATCTACAACAAGACTTCAGAAGGAGGTGTAAAATCCCTGATGATTTTGCTTGTCTGATTTTTTTTTTTTTTTTTTTTTTTTTTGAGGAAAGCAAGTCATGACAGTTGAGTTTAATGACTCGGATGAACTGCAAAAGAGTTGCATAATTATGATTGGATAATTATAGTTCATGGACCAAAGGGTTTATAGCAGGTTGCAAATGACTTGATGGTTATGGGCAAGCTTGCTTTCCCAATATTCAGAGGGAGATGTGATGTTTTTGATAATTCTGATTCTCTAATTTATCATTAGTAATATCATTAGAACTGATAACAGTGGCATCATAGTAATAGCGATTTGTAGTATTGATATTTGTATCTCAGCACATCGACATCTCAGTGAAGCAGTTATTACGATGGTATGGCAACTCAGAAACCTTGTTGAAAGTGTCATCACTGTTAGGTTTGGTCTCTGATAAGTTGCCATTGCATATAGTCTCCTATGTAATTATGTGTAGATCAGTTTGGATAAGTTTGGATACTTGTCAAATCTATATAGTTACAGTTCTGAACCAGTGATGATAGCTATGTTACAGCTCGTATGACCATGACTGTGCCATGCAGTAGTGACTGTGCTATGCAGTAGTCTTGTTCACAAACGAACTTGTGAACAGGATTGTTTCAGATCTTAGATAGCTTAATTCATGAGATCTTGTACTCTGTATCTTTCTGATGAACTTTCAGTGACAACTAATTCAAGAAGAGCAAAGATCAGGTGTAAGAAGGATTATTTGAAGTCATGCTCTATTCTTTGCGGATCCTTATCTTAGTACAATTCTTCTTAGCATATATACCTTCAGTAGACCGACCAATATTGGCACTAACAAAAGAAGAGTTCATTGTTCTCTCTCTGAAATCACGTATGGCCTTAAGGAACTTAAACGATTTGGCGAGCAGACAAACTTTGAAAGGGCTTATGGGCTTGTAGCTTACTGCGTTCTTTTAAGGACTTCGTTGAGCACATTTACAGGTGGTTCTAAGGTAATGAGGTAATCCATATGTTGTAAAAGTGTTAATTCCATCCATAAGTAGTCAAAGGTTATACTCCATCTGTAACTTTTCAACTTTCTAAGACAGTTCAAAATTCCTGGTAATGCGTCAAGATTGAAAGAAAAGGCTCAACCCTCCTCTCATTGTTCTACGTATGGCATCACTATGTTATTCCTCTTCGCTTGGTATCACTGTGGTTATAGCATCTCAGTGGCAGCTATATTGGCATCACAGTGGTATACCATCTCAGTGGTATGATTGATCTTCGCCATTCTCATCTTGGCTGACAATAACATGGTTGACTTCTTATGTAAGATGGCATCACAACTGTGTGTATGACAGCTCAGTCAATTCATTTTAGTTCAACGATCTATATTACTTTATTACTTTTCATCAGTAGTGATAATATTCAAAAACTCTAACAGAAGCATTGACAATGGATCTTGTTCACAATCGAAGTTGTGAACAAGATGTGTAAGTTCTAGACAGTCGGATGAATTTAAGGACAGATCTAACACTTCGTCCTTGACATCTTGCGCAAAAGACTTTTGATGAAGTACAGAGGTAATTGTGTGACAAGTTTTTGGAGGAATACAACATAAAGGAATATCCTGGTTAGGAAAGGTTTCGGCAAATCGCTCATCTCAACAGATGATTTAAAACTGGATATCCTTGATATAGCAGCACTACTTATTCCTTATACAGCAGTTGATGTTATACTTCCTCAATTCAAAGGAAGATGATGAAATTCAGAAGGCAGAGAAAAGCCACTTGTCATGGTCATATGGATACAATGGCTGGATGAGAAAATCATCCCTATTGAGTAGTTTCATGCAAAGTAACTTAATTATTATAAAGAGTGAGGGATTAATGCGTGATGTGTTTCAGTTTCTGCGTATAGGTCAGACTAGGCAGTTTTGAGAGTAAGTCGAAGCTTTTCATTTCTAGCTGTTAGGTTCCAATATGCCGCAGTAAACTGTTAGGATGAACTGAAGATTCTAACCACGCATTTCTGAAACCTTCCAGGAATTTGTGTACGGTAGCAGGGGTTCGAGGTTGAGGACCGTCGATCTGTTTTGGTTGTTCACTCCTGTTGGATAGAGGCTAATATCTTTCCTTTCACATTTTGAGGAATCCAATCAGGGTTTTGTCATCAAATTCAAAACCCCCTCAGAAGCAGCAAACAGATATCAAATTCAAAGGAAGGAAGGAGTACAAAGCGACTATAAATCAGAGGCAAGAGATTTGATCGAGAATACAAAGATAAATTTCAAGGAAGGAGTCCAAGTGATTATACATCAGAGGTAAGAGATTTGATCGAGATAGTTGTCAGACCTTTGTTTTGACTGTTTATTTGTCTAAAACGCTGTAGAAATGGCCGAGGGTCCAATGGCCGATATGTTTACAGTACAGCAGACCGCGGGTCGAGTACTGTGCTGTTTGTGCGGTATTTCCATGCCACCCAACGCAGGCAATGAAATATGGGAAATTTATTCCATAAAGAGTTAATGCAAACAAAACCAGATTCACAGACAACAGACAGCCACTCATATCATACATATTCATGATTAATATAGATTGCAACATTGATTGCATTATTGATTGTCATGACAAAACATGCGGGAGGAGTGCTACCCACCTCAAATTTTTTATTTGCTCGTTTTGGAGAAGACTAGCAGATAATCGAACCAGCGCAATTTCATCACGAAATCACTGATTTCTGCCCTGAGAATCCATGATGTCGAAGGCTTTTCATCTCAATCAGGTTCTCCGTTAAGAAATGGCTGCCCTCCATAAAACAATGCGGGGTTCTAATAACTTCCATTGTTTAAACCTGGACTCTATATCTTCGCCACTCGCCTCTCTATGTTTGCAATTTCATAAATAGTTAGACAGACACCGATACCATACTCTGAGAGGCGCTCATACCGCATTTTCAAGTCCAGAAATCAGGTTTATGATGCGGCAATTTAAGACCTGTAAATGGGTGCAAGGTGGGCTTTGGAGGCAAATTTGAAGAATCTATATATTAGAATTATGAGTCCTTATGAGGGTTACCAATTTCTTACAGCGGAATTTGGGTTTAGTGGGTTTTGGGCCCAGATTATGAACTAAAGCTCTGATACCATGTGTAAGAACCCGAATCCTATTATTAGAGCCTTTATTTCGTTATACACTAACATATCTATTTTCCTGTTAATTTATAAATAACAAAAGGAGCTTGCTGACCTTTTCACATAGCTTTAAACATTTAACATTTAATCATTTTATCATAAGCAACATAAATTAAGGTGAGCATTCCATTGATATCAACTTAACAAGAGTAGTCCATGGAAAAATACCTGTTCCGGCGGTTGATGACGATACCTTTGTCTGATAGCTCCAGCTGAACGCTCCTTCTGGCCGACCCAACCGGATTTACCTCCCAGCCAACTAGGAAATAAATTCCTAGCCCAGGAAACCTCCACAGGTTCCCTAGCCCTCCGTGCCCAAGTCCAACCAGATATAGTGTGTCCTCAAGAAGAATGTGCAAAACTAGGTAATGATACTTTCCTCCTCTCAAACCCAAGAAACCTCCACAGGTTTCCAAGGTCTCCCAAAAATCATAACAAGGCCAAACAATCACAACCAACCCCTACAATCCTAAGCAAAACTCCAACTCCCCCTCTTCTTCCTTCCCCCTTCCCTTTTATACCCTCTTTCCTCAACCACCTCTCATTAATGTCATTAATTCTCACCCATCCTTGGTTGACTTCTCTTCTAAGCTAGAGTACATTTGGAATTGTGATATGAATTTAAAATTGAGAATTTAATGGGAAAGGATCATGTCTTCTCCCAAGTAAATCTGAAAAGTACATTTGGGAATGTGAAGTGTAATTACATGGGGAGGACCATGTCTCCTCCTTAGTAAATGTGAGGGTACATTGGGGAATGTGAAATGAATAAATATATATTGATGATAAGATGGAGAGGACTTTGTCTTCTCCTTAGTAAATGTGAGGGTACATTGGGGAATGTGAAATGAATAAATATATATATTGATGATAAGATGGAGAGGACTATGTCTTCTCCCAATTAAATGTGAGGGTACATTGGGGAATGTGAAACGTGCTTACATGGAGAGGACCATGTCTTCTCCTTAGTAAATGTGAGGGTACATTGGGGTGTGTGAATGAATAAATATATTTTGAATTAATGGAAGGAGACCATATCCTACACAATATTCAAATTGAGAAGGTAAGTGGGGAATTTGAATAATGGAAATCATAAATTTATTTTAGACCAATATTTCTCAATATTTTCAGATAATGTAAATATTAACATAATTTGTAGGGTAAGATTTAAGTGGGGCATTACACTACTGATCTTGGGTAGCCTGTTGCTGCTGGTCTGTTCCCTCTCCTGAATTCTTCCGGGGTCCCTCCATGTCTAGGTCCATCGAATCTTCCTCCTTGTTACCCTCTTCTAGCCTGGTTCTGAGAAATTCCACTGTTGATCCCCCTGTCCCGGCCTTCTTCTTCTTTCCTCTGTGTCTGTGGGCCATCGGGCATTCTTTTGCCAAGTGTCCATAAATGTGACACCTGTGGCATCAGAATGGTAGGTGTTCATAGTCAAGTTGCTGTAGATATTTGAAATCTTTGTAATGCAGATGTATTTCTTTAGCCAATCCTGCCTGGGGAGTGAGGCTAACCAAGATGCGAGCCATCCCCATATCCCTGGTTTGGAGGAAGGACATGTCCATTTCCATGTACTTCCCTAGATGATTCTCGATGGATCTGAAGACAGATTCAACCCAAAGGAAAGGTGGGAGCCCTGGTAGGCAGACCCAGACTGGTAGCTCATCGGTTCTTTCCCTCTGGGCGTCGAATAGGGGGTTCCATCATTTGAATAAGATCGATGTCCTTCCAAAGGCCCAGTTCCTGTCCAGTACCTAGTCCACTGCTTCTTTGTTTACAAATTTGACCATAAACTAGCCCTTTGCTGATCTGATATTCACCCTATGAGTGCCATCAGTGAAAGATTTATTAAACTAAAGGTATTACAGACTCATGTGATGGTGTGTGTGTTCTGTGTTATTGAAACAAGGGATTGATCAGATTTCCAATACACAAAATAAAATGGAAAGACAGCAGAGAAATACAGTAAGCAACACAAAGACACAAACAATTTTAATAAGGAGTTCACCCTATTATCCAAGGCTACGTCTCCGGTCCATCTTCAGTGGTGGCCTTGTTTTATTGTGTCCTTCAGCAGAGAAATTACAATACAGGGACTCAATATGAGTTCTCCTGAAGCAGATTTTGCTTGGCAGGGTGGTTCTTGGATTCCCCAAGCCACTGGGAGTACACAGACTCTTCTTCTTCCTACCAGCTCTGTGACCCTTGGTCTACAGTCGAAAGAGCCAAATGTGATGCTCAGTCCAGACAGATTCCTCTATGGGAAGGATTGAATCTTCAAGCTCTCTGGTGCTCGACGGTGCCTCTGGTCATCTCAGCCCTCTGTCTCCTCTGCTTGGCTTTACTGTTCTCTGTGTTCAGTCCTCCTCTCAGGGTTCACTGTTCACTGTCTCTCTTGGTCACTTGGAATCTTCTCAATTCTGATTCCAAATCAACTCTAACTGGTTCGACTGTCTCTGTTCATGGCTTTAGCCATTCGATCCCTATGCCTATTCGGTTCCTCTTCCGCCTGTGTCAATTCACCTTCTGCAGCTGCGCTTGGAGTTCCCTGCGTTTGGCGTCATCATGAATGCTTAGGGAGTGGCCACTTGTCCTCCTCTAAATGGTGCCACCATGCTTCGTCGGTTTGTTTCTTTAGTTACGCTGTGGATGCGTTCTGCCTCCACTGTGGCGGTTAAACGGATTCCAAGTCCCTTTAGAACGCGGCTTAATTCCCTGTTGATTCCGCTTCTTTCCATCGAGCGCAGTCTCAGATGTCTGATCTGGGCTCTCCAGATTCGATGCCATACACACGTTTCGTGCGGTTGACTTGCTCGACCGGTAGCGCGTGATCAATGGTGGTTTTCTCTCACCTCCGCTTGCCACGCGTCGATCGATGTATAGAATCACTCCGCTCATATCCAAACCTCTTACCATTCAAGGGCGCCCCGATGAAAACCATCGATTTCCAGAGCGCGGGTCCCGCCGTTGCACTTTAGCGCTTTTACCTTTTCCCGCCCGCGGTCCTCCAATTCCCCCACGCATCCGGGTGCTCGGGCTTTCCCATTTTGGCCTTGTTCGCTTAGCGAATCGCGCATCAAAAACCTCACCCTTTTCCCATTCCAGGGCTCCCAGGGGCTACTTTGGCCTCCTGCACGGTCTCCATGGGCCTCGGTCAGCGCGCTTTGATCGAGGTCCTCATCGTTCCACGTCAGCTACCATGGCCACTGGTTCAAGGTGTTTTTGATACTGTTTTAGATTTCATTAGAGATTTGTTGGACCTAATTTAGTCATGGTTCTTGACAGTCTTTCTATGGATCCATTTCGGATCACGACCTCCCTACTGAAAAAGCTTTTGGACCACCAAAAGTTGGTTTTCAAGCATCGACTAAGTGAGGATATTATTTCTTCACTTGTCCAATCTCAATCCACTTTGCGCTGCTCGGCTTTGAACCTTTGAGCCCAATCCTGAGGTATTCAACTTCTCCCCTGCGCGTTGTCCTCACCTTCCTGTCCAACACTATGTCTTCCTGCAACTCATTGAGGTATTCAGGTAGCAGGTCATCAATAGAAGGCAATTGACTTTTCTCTTCAGGGTCCTCAATCATTGAAGGTTCAAACAATCTCAAACAATCTGCATTTACGACTGAGTAGATGTGCATGTAAGCTGGTAGATCAAGGCGAAACACATTTTCACCAATCTTCTCAAGTATCCTGAAAGGTCCATACCTGATAGGCTTTAGCTTTTTACCTTCACCTTGCATCCTATCCTTGTTGATATACAACCAGACTTGGTCTCCAACTTGAAAACTATGCTCCATTCGATGCTTATCATGCCTAGCCTTATACTTGGCCTGGCTCTTTTCCAGTTGTTCCTGTACTGCCTGATGGATCTCCTGGATCTGTTCAATGAACCTGGTTGCCTTATCCACATCACTGTGCCCATCAACCATGGTATCTTTACCAAAGACAAAATCCAAAGGAGACCTTGGTGTGAAACCAAAGCAGGTCTCAAAAGGAGATCTCTGTGTAGAAGAGTGTTTGGCTCTGTTGTAAGCATGCTGCACATAACACAAGTGTTCATCCTAGAGCTTAGGATGTTTACTGCAATATCCTCTCAGTAACTGGATCACAGTCCTATTTACTACTTCTGTCTGGCCATCTGTTTGTGGATGAAAAGCTATGCTTTTATTTAACTTGGTGTCCATTAGTTCCCACAGACTAGACCAAAACTTCCCCACAAAACGGGTGTCTTGATTAGATACAATGGAAGTGGGTAATTCAAAATGAACCCACACATGTTCAAAGAACAATTTTGCAGTTTGTTCAGCTGTGACCTGTTTACTACAAGGTATCAAAATGCACATTTTGCTGAACCTATCCACAACAACGTATAGATAATCATGACCTTTCCTAGATTTAGGCAGTCCTCCTACAAAATCCATGGAAATGCTTTCCCAAGGGTGAGAAGGGACTGGCAATGGAGTGTACAAGCCTAGTTTTCTATTGCTGGGCTTGCTTTTAGCACACATGGCACACCCTCTTACATATCTAGAAACTGTCTCATTCATTTTCGGCCAATAGCAGAATCTTTGCAGCTGTGCAATTGTTTTGCTTACCCCAAAGTGACATGATATCAGAGAAGTGTGCTTCCCTAATTATCTTTATCCTCTCAGTTTGTGGAATGCAGAGTTTCCCACAATGGTATAAGAGTTGGTCCTTTATATGATAGTCCAATTCTTCTACTCTTTTGCCTTGACTCAAAGTTGCATATACATCTTTAAAGTCCATATCCTGAGCATATTGTTCTATGTAGCTTTCATGTAGTACAAAATTATGCTTAAGTATGGTAGATGCATTTATAATGGGTCTAGATAACATGTCTGCAACCTTGTTATGTATGCCCTTTTTATATCTAATGACTAAGTGAAACTGTTGTAGAAAACCCATCCACCTGTAATGTCTTGATTGTTGCAACTTAGTTTGGGAGTGTAGATATTGGAGTGGCTGGTGATCAATATGTATTACTGTCTCTTTTCCCATTAAGTAATGTTTCCACTTTTTCACACTCTGAACTAATGCATACAATTCTTTATCATATGTAGGATAGTTAACTACTGTAGGATTAAAAGTCTCAGAATGATAACATATGGGTTTGCCATGCTATGTCAACATTGCTCCCATGGCATAGTCACTGGCATCAGTTTGGATCTCAAATGGTCTTTGCAAATCTGGCAGTGCTAGTACAGGTGCTATACTTATTTTGTCTTTCAAGGTATTGAAGGCTTTCTGATGTTTTCCTCCCCACTAAAACACCTTATTCAATCCTGTTAAAGCATGTAAGGGGGCTGTAATCGTGCAGAAGTTAGAGATGAATTTCCTCCAATATTGTGCTGCTCCTAAGAAGCTTCTCACTTCTGTAGCAGACCTGGGTTTAGGCCAGTTTACAATGACTGCCACTTTAGAGGGATCTATTTTCAATTCACCTCCCCCTACTATGTGACCCAAGTAGTTTAGAGATGTTTTGCCAAATTCACATTTTGAGAGTTTAACATAAAGTTTTTCTCTTTTCAAAACATCTAATGTCTACTTAACATGTTTTAAATGTTCTTCCCATGTTTTACTAAAAATTAGAATTTCATCCGGATACACAATAACAAAATCATCAAGAAAAGGTCTGAGTACATCATTCATTAATCTCATGAAAGTAGCAGGAGCATTAGTTAAGCCAAAAGGCATAACTAGCCATTCATACAATCCCTGCTTTGTTTTGAAAGCAGTCTTCCATGCATCTTGCTCTGCAACTCTAACCTGATGGTATCCACTGTGCAAATCCAACTTGGTGAAATAAACAACTTCTTTTAATTGATCTAAGAGATCATCTATGCGAGGAAGGGGATAATGATTCTTGATTGTTATCTTATTCAGTGCTCGGTAATCAATGCACATTCTCCACGAGCCATCTTTCTTTCTCACCAAAATGATTGGTGACCCACATGGTGATGTGCTAGGCTTGATGAAGCCCTTCTCAAGCAACTCCTGCACCTGCTTCTTGATTTCAGCATTCTCTAAAGCAGACAACCTGTACATCCCAATGTTAGGCAATGGAACATCTTGTTGCAAAATAATATCATGTACTATTCCCTTTTTGGGTGGCAGACCTTTAGGTTCTTGAAACAAGACATCATACTCTGAAACAACCTTTTCTATATTAGCTTGTTGTTCAGCATTACAGCCCTCAAATACATTGGTTTTATCAGGTTTCTTTTCCTTTACAACCATCAGTAAGAATTGTTTGCATGAATTAATCATTCTTTTCATCTGTCCTAAGTTTATGAGAGTATAATTATTCTTGAGCTTATGAGCTCTTACAAAGTATTTGATTCCATCTTTAACTAGTAGATACTTGTTCTCAGCTCTATAGAAAATAGCCTTTCTATTGTACAAGTAAGGACATCCTAAAACAATTCCACATATATCCAAAGGAATTATGTCTAACTCAACCTCATCTACAAATGATGACCCAAAAGAAAACTTGAGTTTGCACTGTCTAGTCACTTGTAGTTGTGCTTTATCATTCAACCATCCTAATGGGTATGGTTTCTTGTGAGGTGTAGTTGCTAATCCCAATTTCTTTACAATTGCTTCAGAAATCAAATTTACTTGAGAGCCACTATCAAAGAAAGTATCAATCTTTTGATTTTTGGAAGTAACTCGAATATGGAAAAGCTCCTGTCTTTTTCTTTCATTTTCTTCATCAATAACAGATTGAGCAAAATTACTAGTAGATGCTTCAGAATCCTTACCTTTTATACCTGTGGCTGCTATGGTTGTTTCATATCCCGAGTCTGACCCCAAATCTCTCTGAGTAGCTGCAACTGTCTTCTTCTTCTTGCCCTCGGACTTCTTAGGTCTCAGCTTTGGATGCAGAATCCAACAATGCTCATCATCATGCCCCTCATTTTTACAGTGAGTGCATGAAGCTTTGGCTTTCTGTGCAGTGTTAGCCTTCCTTGCTTTCCACTTCTGTTTTCTTTTCTCCTTTCTCTTACTTACAGTGGGTTGGGATGGTCCCCCAACTTCTGGATTAGCATTCTTTCCTCTAGCCTCTATATGAGTAGCTTGTATAGATACCTCATCTATACTAGTGGGATTAAACATGAGGATGGTATGCCTCATGTAGCTGTGTAGACCACCAATGTACTTCAAAAGAGTCTCTGGTGAGTCTAGTGAGATACCCAACATCAATGCTCTCTTTCTGAACTCTTGAGTATACCCTTGTACACTTTGCCCCTTCAACTGCCGAAGAGTTTGCCAACTCATCATGGCCTGCTGCATGTAGGCCAATGGATAGAACTGTTTCCTGATTGCAGAAACGAAGTCACTCCAGACAGAGATGGTCTTACCATGGCTTTTCATATCAGCTTGGGTTCTACCTTCCCACCAAACCAAGGCAGTGCCTCCTAGGCGTAGGCTTGTCAGCTGAATCTTACTTTTGTCTGAGTTTATGTTTTGTACCCTGCAATACACATCAATTTGTCTAATCCGATTGTCCAATTTTTCAGCATTTAGCTCTCCATCGTATATAGGCAAATCAAATTTAACATCTAACTTAATCAAAGATGCTTTCTTATTATGTACAGGGCTATTAGGAGGTGTGATAAAGTTTTCCTCTTTCCCTTTTCCTTTGGAGTTGTCATGGAAGTGAGACTCACCTTCTTCTTTCTCTTGCTTAGAGCGTGATGCATCTTCCACCTTTTGCTTACTAAAGTCTCGGTACATTTCTTCAACCATGGACTTCATAGCTAGGAAACTCTCTATGAATTGAGGGTCTGGCCCCATAGAACTTTCTTCTGACATGGTCTTTCGAGGATAGACTCTCCCAATTTCAGGATTAGTTTCCACCAACTCTCCTTCTCCTAATTTGAGCTTTGATCTTGTGAGCATTCACAACTATACCAACACAAGCTTGTCTAACCTTACAACCTTATCGCTCTGATACCACTTGATCTGATATTCACCCTATGAGTGCCATCAGTGAAAGATTTATTAAACTAAAGGTATTACAGACTCATGTGCTGGTGTGTGTGTTCTGTGTTATTGAAACAATAGATCGATTAGATTGCTAATACACAGAAAATAAAATGGAAAGACAACAGAGAAATATAGTAAGCAACACAAAGACACAAACAATTTTAATAAGGAGTTCACCCTATTCTCCAAGGCTACGTCTCCGGTCCAGCTTCAGTGGTGGCCTTGTTTTATTGTGTCTTTCAGCAGAGAAATTACAATACAAGGACTCAATATGAGTTCTCCTGAAGCAGATTTTTCTTGGCAGGGTGGTTCTTGGATTCCCCAAGCCACTCGGAGTACACAAACTCTTCTTCTTCCTACCAGCTCTGTGACCCTTGGTCTATAGTGGAAAGAGCCAAATGTGATGCTCAGTCTGGACAGATTCCTCTATGGGAAGGCTTGAATCTTCAAGCTCTCTGGTGCTTGACACTGCCTATGGTCAGCTCGGCCCTCTGTCTCCTCTGCTTGGCTTTACTGTTCTCTGTGTTCAGTCCTCCTCTCAGGGTTCACTGTTCACTGTCTCTCTTAGTCACTTGGACTCTTCTCAATTCAGATTCCAAATCAACTCTAATTGGTTCGACTGTCTCTGTTCATGGCTTTAGCCATTCGATCCCTATGCCTGTTCTGTTCCTCTTCTTCCTGTGTCGATTCACCTTCTGCGGCTGCGCTTGGAGTTCCCTACATTCGGTGTCATCATGAACGCTCAGGGAGTGGCCATTTTTCCTCCTCTAAATGGTGCCAGCATGCTTTGTCAGTTCGTTTCTTCAGTTACACCATGGATGCATTCTTCCTCCACCGTGGTAGTCAAACGGATTCCAAATCCCTTTAGAATGTGGCTTAATTCCCTGTTGATTCCACTTCTTTCCATCGGGCGCAATCTCAGCCGTCTGATCTGGGCCCTCCAGATCCGACGCCATACGCACGTTTCGCACGGTTGACTTGCTCGACCGATAGCGCGCGATCAATGACGGTTTTCTCTCACCTCCGCCTGCCACACATCGATCGGTGTATGGAATCGCTCTGCTCCTGTCCAAAACCTCTTACCGTTCAAGGGCACCCTGATCAAAACCGTCGGTTTCCAGAGCGCAGGTCCCGCCTTTGTACTTTAGCGCTTTTACCTTTTCCTGCCCGCGGTCCTCCGGTTCCCCCACGCGACCGGGTGCTCAGGCTTTCCCATTTTGGCCCTATTCGCTTAGCGATGTGCGATTAGCGCTAATTGCTAATTGCGCATCAAAAACCTCGCCCTTTTCCCATTCCGGGGCTCCCAGGGGCTACTTTGGCCTCCTGCGCAGTCTCCATGGGCCTCGGTCAGCGCGCTTTGACCGAGGTCCTCATCGTTCCACGTCGGCTGCCATGGCCAATGGTTCAGGGTGTTTTTGATACTTTTTTGGATTTCATTAGAGATTTGTTCGACCTAATTCAGTCATGGTTCTTGACAATCTTTCTATGGATCCAATTTGGATCATTTGCAAGCATCGATACCTGGAAGGCTAAATCCAGGCCTTCCTTCCATTGTTGGGAAGCCCATTCCTGGATGAATTTTGTTAAGTATTTTTTCCCCTTGCCCTTCCAACCAATGTCAAATCTGCGACTTCCATGGCTTCGTCTATTGACACATTTGTCCCAGGATCAGGTTTGAAACCGATTCTTTTCTTTTTATTAGCTTAGGTTTTTTCCTCTTCTCCCCCTTCTGCCTCTACCATGGCCCTTCCTCCCTATCCAAAACAATCGTTTCCACATCTGCCGCTTCTCGTGGGTCTTGTTCGTTCTCCTCTCCTCCTGGGTGAGATCTCTTCCGTCCTTGGCGCTGCCTTCTGCTTGTCTCTTTTCACTGTTTCCCATGGCCCCCTTGAGTGTTATCTCCTCCCCTAGCTTTAGTCCCTGCTCTGCTATCGTCCTTTCTTCTCCCAGCTTATCTTCAAGGTTCAGGATCCCCGCAAACCTTGGCCCCGGACTCAGGAGTTTCTACCTGCGGCTGTGTGGAATTTGGGATTTCACGGCTTGTAGATGTGTCATTCCCGGTTTCAACTCAAAGATGTTCCCTTTTGAGTTCCCTAACCCGCAACTGATTACAATGTCTTCTAGCCCTCTAGAGAAGAATAGGCTGAGGGGGTGAGGGTTTGATGTACTTACATGCGGATTTTTTGCTACCACTTCTGCCGAATCGCCCTGAGTCTGTGTCTCTTGAATGAGAGGGAATTCCTTCTGACTGCTTAGGAAGGGCAGGCCTAGATTGCCCTCCAGCCGCCCTAGGGTATCCTTCAGGTCCCAGACCTCCTCCGAACCATGCGATTCCTTCCCTAGACTTCCAGCTGGACGAATATACCATTCAATATTCTGATCTGTAACTTCCAGACCCCAGACCAATAGGATGTCGCCAGGTTCGAGGTCCAGATCAACGGTGTTCTTCGGATAGACCATCCTCTTGCCAGCTACTCCTTGGTAATTGCTGGCTGCGCCTTGGTAACTGCTGGTCGTAATTTTCTCTCCTGATCAACCTTCCACCGTTTGCGAGCTGTAGACTGGGTGCTGTTGTGCTTGTAACCTGTTTTGTTAATCCCGTTTTAGTGCCCATGTCTTCCCTCATACACCGCGCATGGATTTTCCCCGGTGTCGGCCTGGGGCTCAATCGCAGTCCTTTCCCAGCTATCGCCATTCTCGAGCCCTACTCCGACGTCCCTTCTCGAGCTGCTTCCAGCCATCTTCCTTCCATACTCGCCCATGTCTTTGTCCTGGCCTCGTCGCCTCCACCTGCATGTCGTTGTGCCCCTACATCCACCTGGTTCCATTATTCAAAACCCTAGGTGTTCTTCCGTCCGCCATCGCCTGCCCATCTACCCACTCTAAATCATAGCAAAATTCTTCATGTAATATCATTTTTACATGACATGTAAACTCCTTATTAAGTAGTGAATAAATTATATACCTCCCTAGTAGTAAAGAGTGATTTTTTTTTTTTAATTTTTTTTTTACTTTCAATTACTTTAACTCTCTATATATGGTTGATGTAAAATTAAGATGGAAATTGAAGTATTTTATTTATGGTGTTAATTTCTTTTTTTACTACTATTTTTTAATTTGTTAATATAAGTATCATTTTATTATTTTTAAACACATGATTACTTCTCCCTCATATTAACTCATATTAAATTGTAAAGTGGGTCTTAACACAATACTTTACTAAAATTTTATTTATTATATATATTCCCTTTCATCATTAGTGTTTTGTTATTTTTATAATATTATAATTAATATATATATATATATATATATATATATATATATATATATATATATATATATATCACTCTCCTATTAGTATTATTATGATATATTTTATTATATTATTATATAATTTGGTTATTTTGTTTCGACTATATTATAATTATATTTTATAATTTTGCTATTAATGTTAATTAATATTATAATATGATTTTATTTATTACATATATATTTTTTTACTATTAAGGTTTTAGTATTTTAATAATATTATAATTATTTTCTTTTTATTATTATTATTTAATTGATTTGATTTTAGTTTGTTTCATTTTTTAATATTTATTTGATTTAACACTTATTGTTTTTATATTAGTTTTTTGAATTTTGTGGAATTTTTCATCATATATCTCTCACCTATATATCTATTAGAAGTTAGATTTCTCATCAAAGAGTGTCTTTATGATGAGCCACATTGGCTTGAAATGTTGACTAAAAAAAGAATAAAGTCTTATATATATATATATATTAAAGAGACAATTTTTAAGAAATGCATCAATTTTCAGAGGATATTTAAGCCAAAATTAATAGTTGCATAAATGTATTTAAGTTTATCTAGACTCTATCTGTATCTAGTTGAAATTATATTTAAATTTAATAATAGATCCTATTTACATGTAGTTGAAATGATTTTTAAATTTAACAAGGGCTACATTGTAGCTAGTACCTGCCTCTTAGTTTAAATATAACTTAATTAAACTAAAAAATAATAAAGACAAAGATTTCATCACAAAAATAAAACAACTAATTAAATATTGTATTGTTGAATACCATCACCAAAAATTAAGAAATATGATTAACTAATATTGTTTATATTGACATATATACACTTTATTATATATGTGTGTGTGTGAGAGAGAGAGAGAGAGTTATATTTTTTATTAATATATGTAGTTTTTTATAATTAAATTTATTTAAATATGTTTATAATATAATAATAAGTCATATTAAATTGAAAATATGGAGAAACAACTATAACTCATAAAAATGGAAATAATAGAAAGAAAAAAAATCAAAATAAAAAACTTAAATAAAAAGAAAATAAAACTAAAAACAAAAAAATAGTAACTAATAGAAATGGAAGTTACTATAAACAACCCCATAATAAGACCTCAATTAATAACCTTGCAAATAAATAAATTTAAATAATAATAATAAAATAACAAAAATTGAATTCTCAATGTTAAACTATGGATAAGCCACAAAAAATTTGGTAAAAAACAAACTAATACACAGGGAAAACTTAATACCATAATAATAATAATGAATCAGTAACCAATAGAAATGGAAGTTACTAAATAGCCCATAATAAGACCTCAACCAATCACCCTGCAAATAAATAAATTTCAATAATAATTAAAAATAAGAAAAATGAATTCTCAATATTAAACTATGGATAAGCAGAAGAAATTTTTGAAAAGTTTTTTTTAAACATTAATTAATTATTGGGGTAAAGGAATGGATATGGCCAATTCCCTTACATATGTTGCGGATTCCAAAGTGACATTACGGTTTAAAATCTCAAGACTATGAATTATATTCCTTTAACACCCTCCTCACACATCTACTTAAGCAATCAACCAGTTGGGGTAAACATGTGACGAGAGGCCACGATGATATGATTCGACCTCCTAAGTCACGTTAAGGAAGTGGAACTGATGGAAACACACCATACAAACATTAATTATCAGCTATAGGACCCTCAGGAAATATGTCAGCAACTCAAACAACCTATCCTTGGGTCCCCCTGATGTTCTGGATCTCTTAGGCCACAGTTGTCTCATGCTATGGGCAAGGGAGCGGCCAGAAACCTAAAGTCGCTCTCACAGGCTTGCCTGCCAGCGACCAAAGACCAAAGTTGCAAGTGTTATGCCAATGACTATGAGATTTTATCCACTTTTTTAGGCCCAGAGACCAGCTCACTGCCCAGAATTGATCCATCTCTTCAAATCAACAAAATAACATGGGAATGACAATACTAAAGCAATCACTTGTTCAAGACCTTGACTAGACCCCTACTAGCCATGATAGGCATTTTGTCAAACATATTGCACATGTGTAATTAACAGTTCTGAACATAGGGGTCTCATACTTAGTTGGGAATCACTAAGAACCATTGATGCCTCAACACATCAACTTCCATTCCATCCATTAGGTCATAGATACATTGATCATTCAATTACAAGTAAAAACGTAATGAAATCCATACATGGCTGCTGTCATAAAACACATACATAACCAACATAATAGCAACAAAAATACTCATGAAAGTATAACCATATAAACCACATATAATCCATCAAAATGCTCATAGAAATACAAGGAGAAATAACCTTTCATTAATGATGCAAAATCTAAACCCAGGATGGGACTTCCACATTCCACCTGACCATAGAATGGCTAAGCCAAATCTATCTTCAGTCATTCACCCATGTGCCATATTCCAAGCATGAATGTGTGATCTCATAGAACACATTAATCAAAACTCATCTAGGGCTTCTAAAGGCCATCCACCTCAACCC
Organism: Pinus tabuliformis; assembly: GCA_031772625.1. NCBI lineage: Eukaryota > Viridiplantae > Streptophyta > Pinopsida > Pinales > Pinaceae > Pinus > Pinus tabuliformis. Next base: position 233,194,944 of record CM062810.1, on the reverse strand, counting down.
ATCAAACATTGATTCCACCTCACGATTGGACAACACAAAACCATCATCAAATTGGTCTCCATTCAAGCCTTCCAGGGCTTCTAGAGTGTTTGTTCCAACCAAGGCTTCGAGGACTGGTAACTCAACTCACAGTGGTCGTCGGGCTTCCAGCGTGTTTGTCCAACCAAGGCTTCTAGGACTAACTCAACCCACCAAGGGCTTCTAGAGCATTTGTCCAACCAAGGCTTCAAGGACTAGTAAATCAACCCACCAAGGACTTCCAAAGCATTTTTCCAGCCAAGGCTTCCAGGACTAGTAACTCAACCCAAGTTGTTATAGAGTTTCCATAGCGTTTGTCCAACCAAGCTTCCATGAACTAATAACTCAACCCCAGCTAAGGAAACATGAGAGCAAACAAAAAAATAATAATGAAAGTAAACCCACAATCACCGTGGCTATACAGGAAATGGAAAGGCTAGGAAATCCACTGTCAATCCAGGAAATCCTCCATGTCAATGCAAATCATAACCAAGAAACCACATGTGTTTGCCATGCATGCCAAAACTAGTTAAGGAAACATACATGAAACTCAGTACCTGCAAGCAAATTTGATGTAGTTGTTGATCTCGATGCCTTCTTGTCCTTTCCTTCTCTTTCTTTGCCTTCTTGCTCCAAAAGTCCAAGTATGCCACACCCACCAATAGTGCTCCAAGAAAACTCTACGTTTCCAAGAGTATGAGAGAGAGAGAGAGAGAGAATAATGAGAGAGCTCCAAAATTAAACTGACAAAAGGTTACCAACTGATCCTCATAAGCTTTTTTATGAATGAGGCCTCCATTTTCTTTATTTTCATTATTTTCCTTCAAATTCCTCCTCACATGCAATTTGCGACCTTTCACCTCCTTTTTCTCATAATTTCCATTATTTTCATAAATAAATGTGCCAAAAATGCCATTTTGCCTTTCCAAATCCTTAGCCATTGCCTTTGCCAATTTCTTTAGCCATAAACAATCACAAGTGATCCACATCACTAGGATTCTGCCCAACATTCAGCTTCGAATAAGTGTCCCATCAACTTGGTTATTATTTTTCCTTTATTTACTTTTATTACATGGAATTTTCACCAGGGTTGTTAGAGAACCCTCACCCTTGGGGGAACACCGTCCTCGGTGTTCAACAACATTTATAACCACAAAGATGTTGTAAGAAAAATATATATTGCCGATGGAGCTTTATAACTTAGCTCGATGCAGTATTTACAATGATCACCCTACTGGAAAAGAAACCAACATAACAACATAATAACATGACATCATAACAACATACTGCATAGTGGATCTTTATAACATAGCTCATGGTGGTATTTACATCCATATACATATGTACATAAACCAACATCATCAAAACATATACCAAAGCATATACCACATCATATACCAAAATCACACCAAAACACCAAGCCAAAACTGCTTTGCCTCAACCGACAAACAAGGAAGGATACATAGCCCGCATCTGATCCGCCATCTCCCATGTAGCTACATCAGGCTCAAAGTGCTTCCACTTCACCTTAACTTTCTTAATTGCTTGGTTCTAGAGTATGAACACCTTTTTCTACAACATACACTGAGGCTCCGGCTAGAATTCTCCATCCGGTTCCACCTGTAATACATGCCAGTCAATCACATGATCAACATCCTTAACATACTTCTTCAGGCAATATACATGGAAAAAATCATGGCCTTTAACTGTCGAAGGTGGTGCAAGTCGATAGGCTACTGACCCAATCCTCTCAATGATACTAAAGGGTCCACAAAATCGTGGTGCCAACTTGGCACATGATCCAATCTGCAAGGAGATCTTCTTCGGTTTGATGCGCAAGCACACATGTTCCCCAACATGGAACTCCTTGAACAACTTGTTCCTATCTACATAACACTTCTGCCTTTCATGTGCTTCCTTTATATTTTTCTTTCTACCCTGCATTTCCTGTTCCATGTGCCAACATATCTAGTCCAATCAACACCCTGTTAACTGGATCACTCCAACTGATGGGAGTGTTGCAAATCCCCCCATGTAATGCCTCAAAAGGACTCATCCTCAATGACTCTTGATAATCGTTGTTGTACACGAACTCAACCAGTGGAAGGTACTCTTCCCACTTCCGCTACTGATGCATCACATACATCCTCAACATGTCCTCCAATATCCTGTTGACCCTCTTTGTTTGTCCATCTGTCTGTGGATGATAAGTTGTACTGAAGGCCAACTCTGTTCCCAAACCTGCAAATAACTTCTTCCAAAACTTGGAAGTGAAATTCGCATCCCTGTCTAACACAATCTTCTTCGAAACATCGTGCAATATAACAACATCTTGGATGAATACCTATGCTACATCGCTAGCTAAGAATGTAGACTTCACTGAAATGAAATGTACAACCTTCGTCAACCTGTCCTCAATAACCATAATGCTCACTGTCTTCCGCAACCCTACGGTGAAATCCATGGAAATGACCTCCTATTTCCACTTTGGAATCGCGATCGACTATAGCAGTCCACCTGGATATTCACATTCTGCTTTCACTCGCTGACAGTTGAAACATCTCGCCACAAACTATGCTACATCCCTCTTCAAATTCGGCCAACAGTAAAATATCTTCATTGTTGTTAATGTCTTTAGATAACCTAGGTGACCCAAATATGGTTTTGCATGAAACTCCCTCAAGGTTACCTTCTTGAGCTCACTATTATCCGATACATATATTCTGTCTCGGAACCTGACCAAACCATCTGCTGTAAGACAATAATCCATACCCTGTGCACCTGTATCTATACCTATACTGCCACATGTACATGTACCACTACCTGTACCTATACCTTCACTTGTACCTGTACCAACATCCTGCTGCAACCTGTGCATAATCTCCATATACCTGATATCCTACTGACCTGCTCGCAAGATCTTATCCTATAAGTTTGTCCCATAGGAGCTCATAACTGCTAAGTGATTTACCTGTACCCGTCTTCTGAGAGCATCTGCCACCATGTTCTCTTTACCTTTGATGTACCTGATCTCGAAATCAAACTCGTTGATCTTGGCCAACCATCGAGCCTGTCGGGCGTTCAAATTTGGTTGGTCAAACAAATACTTCAATCTAATGTGATCACTCATAAGTACAAATCCCCTGCCAAAACATAGTTACCGATCAAACGAGAAAATGACCTAGTACCTGTTTTTTTGAGGTAGCAAAAAATCACTCGATTTTGAAAAATGGTGATTCAGAATACACTTTTTTTAGCATATTTTTGCCACTTTAAATTTTTTTATGTATTGAGTGTGAACAATTTTTTTACATGTTAGTGATTTTCATGTTGATTTTGAAAAGTGTTGATGCAGCATCAACACATTTTTTTTAGAGGGCTTATTTTTGACACTTTAAATTTTTTAATATAACAAGTGTGAACATTTTTTTTGGTAGTGATTTTTATTTTGATTTTGAAAAACGCTGATGAGCACAACCCTTTTTGTTTAAAGGGCATAGTTTTTACAATTTAAATTTTCTAATCAATTAAGTGTGGATAATTTTTTTTAAATGTTGGTGATTTTCATGTTAGTAATAAAATATCAAAATAAAAACATGACCAAAAAAAAGAAAAAGAAAAAGAAAAACTATAGAATTGTTAAAAAAAAACATAAAATATAAAACTTGACCCAAAAAAAAATAATAAAAACATGCTAGTAATAAAACATAAAAAATATATTAAAAATAAAAAATTAAAAATTAAAACATAAAACATAAAAATAAAAAAAACATAACAAAAAAAAACATGTTAGTAATAAAAATAAAAAAAACATGACAAAAAAATCAAATAGAAAAAGAAGTCAAATAGAAAAATATATATTAAAAAAGGAAAAAAACAAAAACAAAAACCCTATAAAAATGTAGTAGAAAAAAAATATATATTGAATAAAAAATTAATAAAAAAAAAAGGAATTTTTTTCAAAAACATTTTTTTTAAAAGTTAAAAAAAAAGAAAAAAAAACTTCATTAAGAGAAAAAAAAATAAAAAATTAAGCAATATTTAAATTAAATAATTTAAATAAACAAAATAAAAAATAAAAAATAAAATAAAGTAAAAATTTAAGAATTATTTTATAAAAAAAATAAAATTATAAAAATAAAGAAAAAATATTAAAATTTTTTATAAAAATTAGAAAACCAAAAAAAAAAAATGTTCTAAACAATTAAAAAATAATTCAAAAAAATAATAATTCAAAAGATATTAAAAATAAATAAATAAAATAAAATAAACAATTAAAAAATTAAAAATTAAAACCCCACCCTCCCTCACCCTTCTCCCGACCCTCCCCTACTCCCACCTATCCCTTGCCCCCCTCTACCCCCCCTCTCTCACCCCTGGTCCTCACCTCTACCCTCCCCTACCCCCTGACCCCCGTGCACCCCCCTCCCCTACCCACTTGGGCCCCTAGCCAGCAGCTAAGAGGCCGCAAGCCGATTCCTGGAATCGGCCTCTTGGCCATTGGCTAGGGGCCTTAGTGGGTAGCGGAGGGGGGTGCACGAGGGTCAGGGGGGTGGGGTTCGGGTGGGGGAGGCAGGGGGGCAGTCGAGGGTGGGGAAAGGAGGAGGGGGAGAGAGGGGAGGACCAAGGGTGGGGAGAGGAGGAGGGGGAAGGAGAGGGGAGAACCAAGGATGGGGAGAGGAGGGGGGTGAAGGTGGGGATAGGGGACGAGTAGGGAGCGGGTGAGGGAAGGCGGAGGACAGGGTTTTAATTATTTTATTTTTTTAATTTTTTAACTGTTTTTTAATTTTTATTTTTTTTAATTTTGATTATTTTTGTTTTTTAAATTATATATTTTTTATTTTTATTTTTTTATAATTTAAGTTTTTTAATATAACCTTCCTTTCTTCTTCTTCTTTTTTAATTTAAATATTTTGTATTTTTATTTTTTAATTTTAATTTTAAATTTATTTTTTTAATTGTTTTGAATTTTTATTTTTATTATATATATCAGAGTTATTTTTATTTTCATTTTTTTAATTATTTAACTTTTTTTAAATGATGTTTTTTTTTTTTTTTTTTAACTTAAAAAATGGTCCTTTTTAATTTTTATTTATTTATATATATATATATATATATATATTTTAATTTTTGGTTTGTTTTTGAAGAATTCTTCGGTGAAAATCACATGGAAAAATTTTTGTCGACGCGTTTCGAACGAACCAGTGTGGTTCATCGTCAGGACAAGTTGAATGAGCAGATCTGGCTATGCACTATAAATAGATAGGGCAGAATATCCAATGACTCAAATTTCTCGATAAGGTAACGGCTAAAAAGACAACAGCTCGATTTGACCTGATAACGGCTAGTTTGACCATGATAAGGGGTATTATATTAATTTATATTATTTATTTATTTATTTATATAAAAGAAATTTCAGTTATTAATATAGAATAAATTAATATAATATAATAAGTAAATCATAAATTAATTTCAAATAAATTAATTTTAAATATATTTAAAATTGTTAGAAATATATACTAGAATAAGTAAAATTAATATATTATAATAAGTAAATCATTAAAAAATAATAATAAATAAATAAATAATTTCAAATATATTAATTAATAAGAATAAAAATAAAATTAATTTTGAACTGTTAGATAAAAATATTAGTTAGTTATAACGGCTAGTTTGACCATGATAAGGGGTATTATATTAAAAAAATTTATTTTAAAGAAAATTCAGTGATTAATATAGAATAAATTAATATAATATAATAAGTAAATCATAAAATAAATTAATTTCAAATATATTAATAAATCTAAATTAAATTGAAAATTGTTAGAAATATATAATAGAATAAGTAAAATTTTATAAGTAAATCAATCAAATAATAATAATAATAATAATAATAATAAATAAATAATTTCAAATATATTAATTAATAAGAATAAAATTAATTTTAGATTGTTAGATAAAATATTAGTTAGTAATATAAATATTCGTCAAAAAATTAGAGAACTCAAGGGTTGGAAATATAAAAATTAATTCAAGGTCTATTTAATGGTAAAAAATTTGTATATTAATTATAAAATAGATTAATTTTAAAATTAAATTGATGTAAATTAAGTTTAAATTGATACAAAAAAATAAAATAAATAAATAATAATAATAAATATTATTATTGTTATTTTACCATATTAAAATTAATTAATAGTTTAAATTAATTAATTAAAATAGATTTAAATTAATTTATGTAGATAAATTAAGTTTAAATTAATAGTCAAAGAGTTTTCACATATAAATTAAAAATAAAAATAAATAAAATAAATAAATAATAATAATTATAAATAAGTAAATTACCATATTAAAAATTAATTTATCGATGAAATAAGGGAGGAAAAGAAAGAAAACGACTAGGAGGAGAGGGCTGGGATCCAGCAACTACTGATCTTCCATCCATCCTCTCTATTGAGATTGTTCGGTCTTTTTTCAATCTCCAGGGCTTCCCTAAATTTCCGGTGATGGAATTGCGACACTCTAGCAATCACACTAGCCTCCTTGATGCACACATGATGATTGGTTTTCTCCACATGCTCTGCTAAAGCGAAAGACTTAGTTCTCATATGCTTGAGGTCAGCTGCGTGCTCACTAATCCTTTGATTAATGGAGCGACCCGTCTCACCAATATAGGGGGTCCCACAAGAACAAGGAATAATATAAACCCCTTTCATGTCCTTACGGTCGATGGGATCCTTTACAGATCTGAGGGATTTTGGTTTGTTTGTTTATTTTTTATGTTTTCTTATTTATTTTTTTGTTTTATATAAATTTCTCATTTTTACAAGTTAGTTCTGATTTTTTATTTTTTATTTTTACATTTTTATGGTTTGTTTTGTTTTTTGTTTTTTATTTTTATATATTTTATGAATTTAATCTATTTTGTCCTGAATCGTCCCCTTGCCACCCCCTGCCGGTTGGGCCTCGGGGTCGCCGGAGATTTTTTTTTTTGAGTTTTTAATTTTTTTTTTTTTTTTTTTTTTGTAATTTTTTAGTTTTTTTAGTTTTTTTTTTTTTTTTTTTTGTAATTTTTTAGTTTTTTTAGTTTTTTTTTTTTTTTTTTTTTTAATGTCATTACTATATATTTTTTATATTTGTTTTTTTTGTCATGTTTTATTACTTATTATTTTTTATTTCTATTTTTTTTCAATATTTGAATTCTTGCATTTCTATATATTTTTATATTTGATTTTTTTCTCATGTTTTTTATGTTTTATTACTTGTTATTAGTTAATTTTATTATTTTATTATTATTATTATTATTATTATTATTATTATTTTTTCAATATTTGAATTTTTGTTTTCTTATGTATCTTTCATATATATATATATTGTAGGGTCCGTGTCGATGCTTGTCTAGCAACTCGATCCCATTATGTGCAATTTGATAGTTGATTTTAAATTTTTCGTTATAATGAATCGAGTCTGCCTCACAATGTGTTAATTTCATGGTTGGTCTTTAAGTTTTCATTACAATGGGTTGAGCTCACCTACACTACATGTCCATTTGATAGTTGATTTTTAATTTTTTTTTGCAATGTATCGAATTGTCTTAGGCTAAGATTTCAAAATTGCTCTACATTTAGCATTTAAAAAAAATTACTCTTGGTATAATAACTCTTTCATTCAGGTGTTCATTTTTAAAGTTTTTTATTCATAAATTTTTTCCATAATGTCATGCTCGAAATATTTTGAAAATTTAAGATTGTTTTGTAGTCATAATTTTTTGTTTTAATTCCATGGTTGAAAAATTGACAATATTTTAATGTTTTTCTAAGTCGTGATATTTTATCTTTAATGTTATGGTTGAAAACAATTATAAATATTTTTTCTTAGCACCATGCTTGAAAATTGTTGGAATTTTAAGGGGTTTTTTTTTTTTTTGGTATGAAACTTGGAATTACACCATGGCAGCCAATACTACATTTCTTCTGTTTCTGGTTCTAACACTATCTTTTGAACTACTACATAATACCATTTCCTCAAGAATTGCAGGGATGAAATGAACTTTCATCGTTTGTGAGAAGTTGGCCTTTCCCAAGGGTACACCCTTTGTTCGCCATCAGATCTGCTTCTTTGTTCAGATTTCTGAGAATGTGGAGAAATTTATATGAGTCGAAATCGAGCAGAACTCTCTTCAGCCTATTTAGTGTTTTGTTGAGGCATGCATTAGTGAACAGATTTCCCGTGTTTAAATTTTTAATTATGATCTCCGAGTCTCCAAAGGCTTGAAATTCTTTGTCTCCTCTGTCCCTGACTATTTGACAAGCTTTGAGGAGGCCTAGTATCTCCGCTTGATTGTTGGTTTTCTGCCCGATACCCCAACAAAAACTGTCCCTTCTTGTTCCATCCGGGGCGTAGATGACCCCTCCAGCTCCTGCTGCCCCAGGATTGCCTTTGGAGGCTCCATCAAAGAATATTGTTGTAATTTTTTGCTTTCTCCACCATTCTTGGAAGTTTTCTTCAGAGTCTCTTTTGCGCCAGGCCTGATTTCCTGCTTGAGGGACTGTTAGCTGCTTCCTTGGTTGAGGGTGAAGGGGACCCAACCACTTCTCTTCTGCCGGAAGGAGCAATGGATCACCTGCATAGTTTTGTTGTTGCACTGCTTCTAGAAGAAAGGACTTAGCTTTTGCCGCAACTGAGAAAGGTGTGTGCGCTTTTTCATTAAATATCATATCATTCCTGGACAGCCAAATCTGCCAGCACACGAATTTGGGTATGGCGTTCCAGACTTTCCTCCAGATGGATTTAACTGGAATTTTGTTGGGATAACACTGATTCCATGAATCGAAAAGTTCAGCTACTGAGTTGTGAGAAGGAACTGTGGTTTGTAGCTCATGGAGGGAAAGTCCCCAAACTTCTTTTGCGAATTTACATTCTATGAAGAGATGCTTGGCAGTTTCTAAACTGCTTCTGCACATCTCACATCTGTGCGGACCTGCAATGTTTTTTTTCATCAAGTTGTCTCCAGTTAGAAGCTTATCTTGGGCCAGCGTCCAGAAGAAAAAATTTACCTTAGGCAGAGCGAGCGGTTCCCAGACTTTCCTCCAGAACTCCGGTGTTTTGCTGTTGTTCCTGTCTGGTTGGATGGCATTGTACGCTTCTGCTGTAGTGTATGTTCTAGAGTGCCCCCATCCCCAACAATCTCTCGATTTTCTATTTACTGGGGCCGCATCTTCCAGCATTTCTTCGAGAATGTGTTTCTGCTGTTGTAGTCGATCAGGAACTCCGAAGAAGTCCCATCCCTGCCAATCTCCATGCCTGTCCCATTTGGATAGATCGAACACACTGATGATCCCTGCACGTTCCAGCCACTCTTTTATCCCTGCAATTTCTTCTGTCTCTGAGAGCGGATTTCGGTCCATGATTCGATCATACCATAGATTTGTACATTTACCATTGCCTGGAATTTTATACACCTTTTCTTTGAAGAAATTTAAGCTTCTGTTGCAGAGTTTCCATACTTGAGTGCTGTTGGGAATTTGACTTACCTGTAGGTTCCTGAGCGGCACGTTAGGAGCATATTTGGATTTCAGCATTACGCTGACAGGGTGCTTTGGCTCCTTAAACAGTTTCCAAAGAATTTTCCCTCCCATCGCCAAATTAACAAGAGCTGGATCGCGAATTTGTAATCCTCCTTCCGGAATTGGTCGTTTCACCTTCTCCCATTTGACTAGATGAATTTTTTGCTGATTTCCCTTCCCCCCTTGCCAGAGAAAGTCGCGCAGGATTCTGGATATATTATCTGTCACTCTCTTTGGAGCAAGAAGAAAGGCAGCTTGATAGATTGGAAGAGCCGATAAGACAGATTTAATCAAAATTACCTTGCCTCCTTTTGTGAGTCAATGTCCACCCCAGGAAGCGATTTTTGACTTAATTTTTCCGATGATTTCTGTCCATAATGACCTCTTATTGTTTCCAATTATGATGGGGAGGCCGAGGTACTTTATCCTCTCCCATTGGGCATGACCGTTGAAACCCAGAATGTTGGCTATGCCTGTGAGTTCTTGCTGCCCAATATTCCATCCATATACTTCACTTTTCCTTTCATTGATGGAGGCGCCCGATACCCTGCAGTAGCATTTTAGAACGGAATCAAAGGCTTTAGCTATTCGTGCAGATGCTAGAATTTTAGAATGGAATCAAAAGCTTTAGCTATTCGCGCAGATGCCCCACCCAGGAGCAGAGAATCATCCGCAAAAAGGGCATGGTTCAGAGCTGGAGAGCTGATAGAAGGTTTGAGGCCTGGGAGGGAGCCTGAGGATTGTTCGGAGGCTAGCTTTCTGCTGAGGGAATCGGCCATCAGAATGTACAGGAAGGGAGAGAGCGGGCATCCCTGCCTGAGACCTCTCTGGGCTTGAAAAAAAGAGGTGGGGCGGCCATTGACAAGAGGGGCAATCCAGGGATTATGAGTGCAGGCAACGATGAGATTGACAAAATGGGGGAGAAGCCGAAGGAGTGGAGAACTTTGTACAGGAAGGAACGGTTGACTTGATCGAACGCATTAGCCATGTCAAGCTTTATCAACATTCCTTTTTCCTTTCACTGATTGCTTGAATGTATTGTCTCCTAGACTTGGATGACATTGTCCAGTATATGCCTGCCTTCTACAAAGCCCCCTTGGTTGCTTGAGATCAACCTGTTAAGAAGTGGTTTCATCCTGGTGGCTAGGAGCTTAGCTATTATTTTGTATGAAGCGTTGCAAAGCGAAATTGGCCTGAATCTGGCAAAGGTTTCGGGATTGGTTTCCTTGGGAATAAGAGCGAGGTAGGTGGAGTTGGTTCCTCCTCCTACCTTGGCTTTTTTCATGAAGCCTTTTATCATCTTTAATAGATCTTCTTTGATGATATCCCAACAAGTCTTGTAGAAATGTATGGTGAATCTGTCAGGCCCGGGGGCCTTGTCCGGATCCATAGACCAAATGACTTTGATGATCTCTTCTTCCGTGATGGGTTGGGTGAGAGCTGAGTTGTCTTCAGGGCTGACCAGAAGAGGGATGTTTGAGAGGAGATCTGCAATATCTTCCTCGCTGCCTTGATTACCTGCGGTGTACAGACTTTTATAATGACTTTCTGCTGCCTCTTTTATTTGACTGAATCCTTTGCATATCTGCCCTTCTGCTGTTGTAATTTCAGAAATGTGATTCCTGGAGAGTCTTGCTCTATATTGGCGATGGAAGAAGGAGGTATTCCGATCACCCGCTTTCAGCCACAGGCTTCGAGATTTTATTCGCCAATGCTCTTCCTCTGTTCTGAAGGATCGAAATGCTGAGCATTGAATTTTAACTTCTTTATCTAGCAAGGATGGGGTTATCTCTCTGCTTTCCATTTTAGTTTGCAATGCCTCTAATGACTGCACTATTTCTTTTCTTTGGCTGGAAGGATTTGGGGCAGGCTTCCTTATCCATTCCTTCAGGGCTAACTTTGTAGCTTTGAGCTTCTGTTCCCACACGTAGCTGGAGGACCCAGTGACAGGTTTGACCCATGCTGTTTTCACTGTGTCTATGAATCCGTTCCTTTCTATCCAGAGGGGACTGAATCGAAAGGGGATTGGGCCCAGGTCTTCTTCATCTTCCAATATGAGCTGAACTGGTTTGTGATCTGAGGTCAGCTTGGGGAGGATTTTAGTGGTAATAATTTTCTTGTTCAACATCAGAGTGCCTTGTACTAGGAATCGATCCAGGCGGGCCGCGATATGGTCTTCCCCCACTCTGTTGTTGGTCCATGTATAATGCCCTTTTATCGGATTGAAATCTAGAAGATCCCATTGCTGTATAAGGTCTTCCACCAAGGGAAGCATGGGATCTCTGTTGTTGGTTCCACCCCTTTTTTCTTTGGGTTTTAAAACTATATTTAGATCCCCAGCAAGGATGATGTTGTTTGGGGATCACTGCTCTAGAAATGCAACGAGGGAATTCCAACAGTCCCTCTTTTCAAAATAAAGAACAGGTACATAGAGATTGAAAAGGGAAATGGTCAACTTACTTGAGCAGTGTGTTAGTTCCGTGTAGATCCAATGCTGAGTCTCATGGGATTTGTTCAGCAGGAAGAGATCTTCTGCCCATAGGGTTGCAAGCCCTCCGGATGTGCCCCTTGAACTGACTGCTCTTCCTGTGCTTTTCTTCCATTTCTTCTTACTGATATCTAGAAGGGCTTTCCCCTCTATCTTGGTCTCTTGGAGCATGAGAATGTCTGAGGGTTCTGTTTTGAGTAGGTCCTTGACCACTTCTGCTTTCGAGGGATTACCCAGACCTCTGCAGTTCCAAGAGACGAGGCGCATTATTTACCAGGGGTGGGTTGAGGGCCTCCCTTAGGGGGCCTGTTCCTGGAGTTTCTCCCAATAGACATCTCTATTGTGGGCTGACTTCCTTGTGTTTTAAGCCTTTCCGCCTCCTCTTCCCTTATTTCTCTGCGAGATTTCCTGCCAACTTTTCTTGTGGGCTGCTCGAAGGTTTCATCCTCCGATGAGCCAGAGCTGTCCACTGGTTTTTTCCTAGTAACATCTGCATATGAGGGATTAGAAGGGCTTCCTTGAGAAGTTTCCAGATGTGCCATTTCCCCGTCCTCTTTGTTGTTGGTGGGAGGAGCTGTCTGTTCCAGGTCTTCAGTGTCTGTTGTAACTGGGATGCTCTGTCTGCTTTCTTTGCCCTTTGGGTTCTTTTCTTGGGTGGGGTTGGAGCTGCTTGGTGCCTCTTTCTGAATACCTTTCCCGCTGCCTTTTTTGTGATTAGTGGTTTTTTGGATTAGGGTCCATTGCTCACCATTTTGTTGATCTGGTTGTTCTTCCGCCTTTTTCTTGCAGTGTTTGGCGAAATGTCCGTAGTCGTGGCAGTGTCTGCACTTGAAGGGAAGTTGTTCATAGTCCAGCTCTTGTACATGTGTCCATCCTGCAACTGTAAGATTGATGGCCTCTAGCAGACCCTCCTCCAGATCTACTTCGACGCAGATGCGAGCACATGAATATTGATCCTTTCTTACAGCTTGATCTATGTATTTTCCTAATCCGTTGCCAATGATCTGGAGATACTTTTGATTCCAGCAGTGGAGTGGGAGGGGAGGGAGCCGCACCCACACTGGAACAGCCGATGGGACATCCTGGGCTAGATCGAAGTCTAGCGACCATTTGTTGAGGTATAATCCTTGGGGACCCATGAAATAGGGTCCGTTTTTTAAGATTAGGCTTTTATCTTCTGCACTTTCGAATATGAAAACAAAAAAACCTTTGCCTACGAAGTAGCTTTTTATTCCTTCTTTGATTAAGGGTTTCCAGTTCCTTTGAGTCCAGTCCTCCACCACTTTGGGAGAGGGCCAGAGGCCCGTGAACTGGCCAATGAGTCCTCTCTCAGCTAGATTCAGTGCTGCTTTGCACGTTTCTTCTTCCGGGAGTGCTACCGAAGGAATGGTTTCCAGTTTCTTTACAAACTTCTGTTGGATGGCTGTTGGCGGGCGCTTGCTACCAGCTGCTATCATGGCTTTGAATGCTGCGACCTCCGGTGGGGGAGGCAGGGGTGGATTCATATGGTTCAGGTCCCCGGAAGAAGGCATGGCTGGGCACAACAGAGCTGGTGCCAGTGCCAGCCCTTTTCACAGATATGGACCACTTCAGCGAGGGCAACCAGGAGATGGGAGCGATCCAGGGGTGTCGGGGCAGAGATGGTCGAGCCCAGCAACAGAAGGTTGCCAGGCGGGGAGGCCGCAGGAGGCAGCTCGGAGATGGAGGCGGCTAGGTCGAGCCTGGGAATTTTAAGGTTTTTCAAAGAAGTGATATTTTTAAATTTAATGTCATGCTTAAAAATCGTTGGAATTTTAAAAGTTTTCAAAGACGTGATATTTTATCGTTAATGTCATGCTTGAAAATCATTGGAAATTTAAAGTTTTTCAGATTCACGATATTTTGTTTTTAACGTCATTATTAAAAAATGTTGAAAATGTACCCTAAAAAAAGTTATTCTGGCATAAACACTTTTCTATTTCAAGGTGCTTTTTACACCAAACAAAATGGCTTTTATTGTTTTTTACTCTTATTTTTAAAAATATTGAAAATTTACTCTGAAAAAATGGTGATGCAGAATCAACACTTTTTATTTTTGGGTTTCTTTTTCATGTTTTTTTGCGATTTTTGGGCTCGAGTGCCCGTTTTGAGGTAATAGTTCTCATTTGATCGGTAACTATGTTCCAAGAAGATAGTGTCTCCACATCTTCAATGCATGTATGATCACTTCTAACTCCAAATCATGTGTCGGGTAGTTCTGCTCATGCTCGTTTAGTTTCCGGGACTCATAACATACCACCTATCCATCCTGCATAAGGACTCCACCAAGTCCTCTCTTGCAAGCATCTGTGCATACCACAAACTCTTTGTCCGGATCTACAATCTGTAGCACTGGTGCATGTGTCAACAACTACTTAAGTTGCTCAAAGCTAGCCTCACACTCCTCAGTCCATTCGAACTTCTTACCTTTCCTTTGAAATGATGTGATAGGATAAGCAATCTGTGAGAAGTTCTTGATGAACCTCCTATAGTAGCCTGCCAAACCCATGAAATATCTCACCTCATCCACACTCTTAGGAGCTACCCACTCCATGATGGCCCTTATCTTCTTTGAATCCACTGCAATGCCCTCCTTGGAGACAACATGCCCTAAGTAGTGTACCTCAGTCTGAAAGAAACTACACTTGACGAGCTTAGCATGCAACTGATGCTCTCTCAACAACCTCAACACTATTGCTAAGTGCTCGACATTTTCTTCCCCATTTTTAGAATATACCAGTATATCATCAATGAACACAATAAAAAACTTATCCAAATATCGACAAAACACACTATTCATCAAACACATAAATGTAGCTGAAGCATTAGTTAAGCCAAATTGAACAACAATGAACTCATAATTCCCATACCTGGTCCTAAATGCGGTCTTGTAAATATCCTCCTCTTTTATGTGTACCCAACGGTATTTGGATCTCAAGTCAATCTTGGAGAACATTGTTGCTCCCTTCAGCTAATCGAACAAGTCATCAATCCTCGATAACAGATAACTGTTCTTGATAGTCACTTTGTTCAACTATTTGTAATCAATGCATAATCTAAGTGTTCCATATTTATTTTTTACGAACAATATAGGTGTGCCCCATGGTAACACACTTGGTCTAATGTATCATTTTTCCAACATTTCCTTCAGTTGCAACTTTTACTTAACCAACTCAGGTGTGCTCATCCTGTAAGGTGCTTTTGATGTTGGAGTTGCCCCTGAAACTAACTTAATAGAAAAGTCTGCCTCCCTATTAGGTGGAAACTCTGTAATGTCCTCAGGAAATACATCGTTGAATTGCTATAAAATTGGATACCTGTTCAACACTTCCATATCTTCAACTTCCTTACCCTTATCACTATAAATGTGCACAGTGAATAAGTTACACCCTTTCCTGCGGCTACACTTTGCTTGCAGTGTTGTCACCATCCTAACTAATGTAGCTTTCTTATTACCCTGTAAGACTCTTGGTTCTCCATTGTCATCAACACACTCAATAGCTTTGTCATAACATTCTACCTTGGTTCTATGAAGATACAACCAATCCATGCCCAACAACATATTGTATGATCCCAACGGTAGTACATTTAGATGTGCTGCGGTAGGCATACCATTCAAATCAAATGCACAAGCTCTTACCCAATGATGATATCGCTTCTTTGTACCTGTAGCCAACTTCACTAACCAAGAATCTACATGCAATTTCTTACTCAAACCACACTTATCCACCAAGTCAGGACTAACATAGCTATAATTAGATCCAGGGTCAATCAAAATAGAAATAAATTGATCACAAAGCTTACCTTCCATATCAATAATAGATACCTGATGCTCTGCATGTTTTTTATCCAATGTTGCATAGATACGTGGAATACTCTGACCAACATCCCCAACAGTCTATGCCTCCCGTGCATTGTATATCTGAGGTCTACCACCCTAATTCTGCGAGCAGTCTCTCCTGCGATGATCCTTTCCACAAATCCAACACTCTATATGTTTCTAGCTTGTCTCCTTGTTTTTCTCTCTTGACCGGAATCCCTGTCCTCTATCTGATGCATTGAAATTCTTATGTGGTGCAACATTCTCCTTGTTACATATGTCTTGAGGTCTCGCTCTCATTCTATCCCATTTTCTTTGTTCTTTGCATTACCTCTCTATTATGGCTTAGTCTTGATTATGAGCTTCGATTTTTCATAGAAATTCCTTAGCTTCCAAATGGCCTCCTCCAATGATCTAGGCTCATCGAACTCAATTCTATCTTTAAATGCAATTGGTAACCCACTAATGAACCTCTGAATCTTGGCCTTTTCCTCTGTGAGATAAGGCACATACCTCAGTAACTCCAAGAACTTGCTAGTGTACTCATCATCTATCATGGAACCCATCTTTAGCTCATAAAATTATTTTTCTTTGTTATCAAAGTATCTCTATGAAAATTACCTCTTCTTGAATAGCCTCTCAAACTCACTCCAAGTCAAATCCTCCTCATAAATGCATCTTACATACTTCACATCTTCCCACCAAATGTCGACTTTACCTTTGAGATTGAATGTAGCCACTCTAGCTTTCATGTTCTCTGAATAGTCATGCAACCTGAAGAATTTCTACATGCCAAGAAACCATGCCTCTGCATCTCGTGGTTTCTTCATCTCTCCATCAAATGTTGGTGGCTTCACTTTCTTAAACTCATCCAGAAAATATCCCCTATCACATCTCCTGTAAGGATGATACTGATAACGACCACGATGCTTATCTGAATCAGAACTAGAATCATACATGTGTCTATCCCTTCTCCTATTCGGAGTGTCAAACCATCTGCCATATCTGATTGTGTCATCTCTATCTAATTTATGACCACCATGCGATCGAATACCATATGCCCCATTAATTTTATCCTCTTGCCCATAGCTGATCTGACGTGGTCCCTGTCGCTGCAAATCTGAAAAGCTCTAAAGTATCACTGAATTTACCTCTACTTGTTTCTCCTATGCCTGTATCATTTTGTCATTATCTTCCTTACAACTCCTTATCTCTTCTTTTAATATTCTCAGTGTAATTTCCAAAAAGGAAGGGTTCCCAACACCATACTGCTCTTCGGATTCATAGGGAGAGTCTATGTAGTCAACCATCTTGCTAGCCATTTGATATTTCTTCCTACAAGGTATATCATGTTATCTAAACCAAATCACAATAAACCAACGTACCTTGGCATAGCTCGGGGAGGATACCTTGTCTACAAGATCAACAAATCAACGTGATACATGTATAACATAATCATGACAGCATATAGAAACATAAAACATAATCATACGACCATGCAACAGTCATTATAGCTAAGGTCCAGTCAACAATGCATGACCTCATGCATGACAACCACAATCATTACGTCACTATACACTTAACCACATGAAAACATGAACATGCATAAGCGATGCATAACCATCCACACATATGCATAAACACGTATGATCAAGCAGGAATGAATGATACTTGAAATCAAACCTGCAAGAATGATATATGCAACCAAGCATATAAGAATGTAACCAAACAAGCAAGATTGCAACAAAAAATACTGCAATGATACATGTAAGCAACATAAATCAACATGTAGCTAGTCATACACTCACGAAGCTACATTTCACCACAATAACCTCAAGTTTCACATGATGACATCACTACAACCATGAACAACATCATGCAAATACAACAAGCACATGGAATGTAAGGGTGAGAGACACACATGCAACTGACATGCATGCATGACCAACACATAGCCCATCCAGTTTGAGGGGTGAACCATGCTCTGATACCACTCTGTAACACCCTCCTCCCACATCTACCCAAGCAACCGGTCAACCGGGGTAAACATGCGATGAGAGGCCACTATGAAATGATTCGACCTCCTAAGTCACGTATAGGAAGTGGAACCGACGGAAACACACCATACAAACATTAATTAGCAGCTACAAGACCCTCAGGAGACATGCCAACCACTCAGACAGGCAGTCCCTGTTGGCATTATGTTTCTGGTATGACTGTATGTTACAGATGTTGTACTTGATGGCAACTCCAGTGGTAAGGCTCTCAGTTTGATGAAAATTAAGAAGGACGCAGGCAATCGGTTCAGAAAGTGCGCCCCCGCAGGTATACCATGCAGAAACCGCGTCCAGGGACGCCGGCCGGCCGTTCAGGGGGTGCGTCCACCCAGTGCACACATTTCAAGGCAGAGAAAAGCACGTGGGGGTTTCTTGTGTGGTATCTAGCCGACGGTTTTGTGTTTCTATGGTGTCGGCTCGTGGTATTGTTCCATGTTTTGGGGAGAAGCTTGCCTATATAAAGCAAAGGAGTTCATTTGGATTGAGCAATTGTCTTGGGTTGAATATCTTATTTGGTGAGATCTAGTCCAGATCTAAAAAGGCGAATCTTCTAATGGACTGTGATCTCTATGGCGCATGAACAGATCGATAGATCTGACTGTTTGGGTTTGTTCTGAAGTCTTCATATCATTTATATCTGAAGGGTCGCAGGTTCAGTGAAGGGAAAGTGCGCCAGGACGCAGGTACTGTAAAGGGCAAGTGCGCCGAGACGCAGTACAGTGGAGAGAGACCTGCGTGGGGACGCAGGGCATTCAAGGTTCAGGTGCGTCTTTGAAGCAGAAGGACGCGGCGCGATAGTGTTTTCAGGTGCGTCTCTGTAGCGAAAGACGCGGCGCGATAGTATCCTTGGGTGCGTCCCTGAAGCAACAGAACGCAGAGCAGTCAAAGGAACAGTGCGTGGGCACGCAGCGAAGCAGAAGGATATCTGCGGATGGACGCAGAGTAGCAGAAGGTTAACAGCGTCTGGTCGCAGGCCACAGAAAGGAAAACTGCGTCTCTGTTTTAAGATGTTCTGTTGATTGAATTTCTCTATTGATAAGGTGTTCTGGGTTAGTTCTGTTGTTGCTAATCTGATATCTGTAGTGATCTATATCTGTTATGTACTTGTTGATCATCTGATGCTTTATGAAAAGAAGTAGGGGGTTGTAGCTCCTTTCCAGGAGTAGACTGGAAAACAAGAGAGAGAGAGAGTTGCAGCTCTCTGCAGGTTGCAGCCTGCGTACTGGTAAAGGACTGCACCAGTACAAAATCATTGTAAAAGAAGTTTCTAAATTGAAAGAAGATAGAGACATATTGCAGCAGGTGGTTTTCACCCACATTGGGTTTCCACCTTACATCTTGTGTTCTTTGGTGTGACTATCTGGACGTGAAATCAGCCTTTCTGAATGGAGACTTGGAAGAAGAGGTGTACATTGAACAGCCAGATGGGTTCATTCTTGGAAATGATCCAAATCTTGTATGCCGATTGAAAAAGGCTCTCTATGGTCTCAAACAAGCTCCAAGGGCTTGGTACTACCGGTTGGACAAATGTCTTCATCAACAAGGTTTCTCAAAAGGTTCAGCAGATAGCAATCTGTATATAAAAGTTGAAAATGACAAATTGCTAATACTTGTTGTGTATGTAGATGACATTATTTTTGGCAGCAATGAAGAAGCTATGAGTCAAAGCTTTGCCTCGGTCATGCAGAAAGAATTTGAAATGTCCTTGCTAGGAGAACTGACATATTTCCTTGGTTTGCAAATCCAACAAAAGGAAGGAGGAATCTTTTTATCTCAAACCAAGTATCTCACGCAGATTTTGAAGAAATATGGCATGGAAGATGCAAAACCTGTTTGTATGGTTCATTAACTACCCTCCAAAAAGCAGTGTGATAAAGCATAAGAATCATCCTGATTCATTCAAGCAAGATTGAAGGAATTCAGTTTATGAAGGAGAAAGAGCTTCGGGTCAATGGAAACTAAGGAAATTGATTCCGTAACAGATGAAAAGAAAGCTCCATTGCGGAGGGAAGACCTGGGCATTTAGATAGAAGCTATGGAACGATGGAACCTATGACTGCATAAGATCATATAGGAATCTTAATCATTCATTGGATAGGATGGCGAAATAAACCAAAAACCAATTAATCTCATTGGAGTCTATAGGTAAGTCGACCCCATGGAGCAAATACTGGAAGAGTAAATATTCGCCTGTGAAATTCTTTATTAAGACATTGGATGGAAATTTAAGAGTTATTTGTCCTGTAAATTAGATTCTATATACAATATGGTTGATCATCTGATGCTTTATGAAAAGAAGTAGGGGGTTGTAGCTCCTTTCCAGGAGTAGACTGGAAAACAAGAGAGAGAGAGAGTTGCAGCTCTCTGCAGGTTGCAGCCTGCGTACTGGTAAAGGACTGCACCAGTACAAAATCATTGTAAAAGAAGTTTCTAAATTGAAAGAAGATAGAGACATATTGCAGCAGGTGGTTTTCACCCACATTGGGTTTCCACCTTACATCTTGTGTTCTTTGGTGTGACTATCTGTTTTTTCATGCTCATTATTTTATGGTACTGACATGCTAAAATAATTCAAAGATCAAATAAGGAAGATTTATTAAATTGCTAGATAATACTGATTCACCCCCCCTCTCAGTATTATTTCAACAGTCCCTGGGTCCCCCTGATGTTATGGATCTCTTAGGCCACAATCTCTCTCATGCTATGGGTAAGGGAGTGACCAGAAATCCAAAGTCACTCTCACAGGCTTGCCTACCAATGGCCAAAGACCAAAGTTGCTAGTGTTATGCCAGCGACTCCGGGATTTGAGCCAATTTTTAGGCCCATAGCCCAGGTCATTTCCCAGAGTTGATCCATCTCTTCAAATCAGAAAAATAACATGGGAATGATAGTACTAAAGCAATCACTTATTTAAGAACTTGACTAGACCCCTACTAGCCAAGATAGGCATTTCATCAAACATATTGCAAATGTGTAATCTATAGGTGTAATTAGTAGTTTTGAACATAGGGGTCTCATACTTAGCTAGGAATCACTAAGCACCATTTATGCCTCAACACATCAACTTCCATTCCATCCATTAGGTCATAGATACATTGATCATTCAATTACAAGTAAAAACATGATGAAATTCATACATGGTTGTTGTCATAAAACACATACATAACTAGCATAATAGCAACAGAAATACTCATGAAAGTACATCCATATAGACCACATATAATCCATCAAAATGCTCATAGAAATACAAGGAGAAATAACCTTTCATTAATGATGAAAAATCCAAACTTGAGATGAGACTTCCACGTTCCACCCGACCGTAGAATGGCTGAGCCAAATCTCTCTTTAGCCATTCACCCCTGTGCCATATTCCAAGCATGAATGTGGGATCTCATAGAACACATCAATCAAAACTCATCTAGGGTTTCCAGAGGCCATCCACCTCAACCCATCAAATAGTGATTCCACCTCATAGTTGGACAATCACAAAACCATCATCAGATTGGTCTCCATCCAAGCCTTCCATGGATTCTAGAGCATTTGTTCCAACCGAGGCTTCCAAGACTAGTAACTCAACCCACAATTATTGTTGGGCTTTTAGAGCGTTTTCCCAACCAAGGCTTCTAGGACTAGTAACTTAATCCACCAAGGGCTTCCAAAGCGTTTGTCCAACGGAGATTTCCTGGGCTAGTAACACAACCCAAGCTGTTACAGGGCTTCCAAAGTGTTTGTCCAACTAGGGTTTCCAGGAACTAATAACTCAACCCAAGCTAAGGAAACATGAGAACCAACCAAAATCAAACAATGAAAGTAAACCCACAATCACCATGGTTATCCAGGAAATGGTAAGGCTAGGCAATCCACTGTCAATCTAGGCAATCCTCCATGCCAATGACAAATCATAACTAGGAAACCACATGCATGTGTCATGCATGCAAAAACTAGTGAAGGAAACATACATGCAACTCGGTACTTGCAAGAAAATTTGATGTAGTTGTTGATCCCGATGCCTTCTTGCTCCAAGGTATGCCACACCCACCAAGAATGCTCCAAGAAAACTCTAAGTTTCCAAGAGTCTAAGAGAGAGAGAGAATAATGAGAGAGCTCCAAAATTGAACTGACAAAAGATTACCAACTAATCCTCATAAGACTTTTTATGAATGAAGGCTCTATTTTCTTCATTTTCCATTATTTTCCTTCAATTTCCTCCTTGCATGCAACCTGTGACCTTTCACCTCCATTTTCTCCTAATTTTCATTATTTTCATAAATAAATGTGCCAAAAATGCCATTTTTCCTTTCCAAATCCTTAGTCATTGCCTTTGCCAATTTCCTTAGCCATAAACAATCACAAGTGATCCCCATCACTAGGATTTTTCCCAACATTCAGCTTGGAATAAGTGTCCCATCATCTGTGGTTATTATTTTGTCTTTATTTACTTTTATTACATGGAATTTTCACCAGGGCTGTTACAATTCCTATGTCCATTTTTATCTACTATGCTAAAAAGATGTCGGCTATAAACACAACAATACACTCCTAGATAATTCCTATATTTACAAAATAGTAAAAACTAACATTTACAAATGAACTTACAAGACTTTCAGATGCTCCATCATGCCATGGCTTGAGACAATTGCCTATGCTTCAGACCCTGAACCAACATGCTTAAGCATTTTTCGCTCTAGTTCCTTCTCATATCCAATGGTTTCTTCACAAAAAATGATTCCACCAGTATCCTACCCTTCGAATTTCTCCACATGAGCTATTAGGATTTCCAATTAGATGGAATTTTTGCCTAGAATTGTGTGAAGTTCCCTTGTAGAAACTTGTGTTTGGTTTTCATTAATAATTCATATGATTCCCGTGCATGATCCACCACAAAGTCCTTTTATTGGAAAACCTTCAACAAACCTTCGACTGTTTCATACTGCCAATCAAGCAAACAGTTGAACATACCCTGATCATCATCCAATGATTGACCCATCTCGACCACCGTTTCTTTAGAGAAGACTATCACAGATGGGAAGTGGAAGAAAAAAACCTTCAATGGGCAGAAGAACGAGCATGCAAGAGCAATACGACACAAAGCATTATCTCCACTTGAGTGCTTATATAACCAGATTCCTCCCTAAGCAACATACCTTGGACATTTAAATTCGAATTGAGATTCATTCCAAAATGATAGTTTGGACTACTATTTGTCAAACAAAAAGATTGCATAATCGGTCTGGAGATGATGCGGAGTGAATATGATGAGATATCCAAGAGACTACTCGCATAAATTAAATTGATGAACCATACCATATTAATTCCCCCATGCCACTTGTATGGGAGATTTGACATGATATTGTGCCATATAGAAACCTACTCATAAACATAACTTAATTCCCCCACGATGCATGGCCTGCACAAAAAATAATTCTCCCTTTTCGATCCTGCTCTCGTCGGAGGAGACACCATGAGTTGCTCGGGTTTTGTTCCCATTTTTCTTAGAAGACTTAACACTAATGCTCGATTATGATTTCCATTCAATATGGATTTAAATCCACTTTGTTTATGTTATCGGATTAGGGAATTGGAAAAAATGTAATCGTTACATTATCCTTTTCTATTTATCCTTGAGCCAAATGTGCTCCTCTATTGGCTAAAGAATTAGACATTGAATTTTGGCTCTGGTCGATGTGAAAGAACCCAACTTGCTCGAAATATATTACTTGACGACTTATTTTTTGTAGAAAAGGTGAATGATTGGAGAGTGTAGATGTTGGGAAACTCCTTAATTGATGAATGACCAACATTGAATCCCCACACATTGTAAGAATTTTAATATTTTTGGCCTTTGCTAATTCCAACCCTTGCCGTAGAGCCAAGTATTCTAAATGATTATTTGTTCCATCCCTAGTCCCCATGCATATTGTGTTTTAAGTTGTTCATCGGGGCATAAAATCACCCCTCCGGCCACCCCCAGTAATTTTAATTTTTTGAAATACATTTCTAAATTATTGTTTTAAAAAATTATTAATATTATTTGATGTTTTTTTTTGTCGATCAAAACATTATGTTTATATTACCATAAGGAAAACAAGTACATTCAAATTTTCATCAACTCGTCTTGCCTCATTCCGATCAGATTTGTTGGCAAGGAGAGCTAGAATATGAAGCATAATATTTAGCAATTTACATCTTATTTCCGGAGGGCTATGAAGCCATATTAGCCAAAAAAAAATGACAGAATAAGCAAACAACTTGTCAAAGGAGTATTAAGCTGGCAAACATGGATGGTGCATATTTGCCACAGCTCGTTGACCTTGTTGCTCATGCATATGGTAGTCAATGTGCTCCAGACAAGCCTCTAGCTCTTGCCAGCGTTCATTTGTTCACCACTGGCTTCTGCAAACATTCTCCAATTGTTTCATAATTTCAGATTGAGAGAATTGAATGTCATTCCAGTACGCCACCATTTTGTTTCGATCCTCGTACCTATGATCACGGAGGTTACCCAGGGTGGCCTAGATCCCTTGTAATTGAGTAGCAATCGATTCCATGGAGGGGGCTTGAACCACACAACCAAGAGAAGGAACGAGGTTCTGCATTATCTCCTCTTCTCTGTTCAGACTGGCTAAGAATTCCTCACTTGACGATGAGGATCCATCCACACGAGTGACTAGATGACCATGGTGTCCTCCCCTCTATGGGGTCTTCCTCACTGATGCGACATACTTGCATGAAAAGGTAATTCCTCAGATAGAACAAGACCCCAAACCAACTGACCTACTTAATCTCCACTACACAACAATATCCAAATTTCCCACCACAAGACAATACAATAGAAGGGAGTCAATTTTTCCTAAGCCAATGCACCAGGACCAGACTCCCCCGAGCCCCCCGACACTACAAAGGTGAACCAACCCTAAGAGTGGAAGTGGGTCCCCAACATTAACACTGCAAAACCCATGGAATAACATTGAGACCCTCCTGGACCATTGGAATCCAACCCAACTAGATGAAAAAACCTCATGAACTGTGAAGACAAACTCCTAGTTGCACCCAAGAACTCGCCCAAGCTTGAACCCAAGACGAACTGGGGCCTCAAAAGCAAAGGGAGGGCACAATTGACCCCAAATCTGCAGATGAAGGCCCAAATTACTCTTCACAGAGGCCCGAGGCACCTGGCTAAGAACGACAACATATTTTCTCCCCCAGGACCCCACATACATAATGAAACAATTCCCAACCCTCCAGCCTTTGAGGACAACTAAATTGAACCAACAATGCCACCTTTTCACAAGAACAATAGCCACAACAAGACTACTAGAAAGAGAATTAAAGACCACCAAAAAATACCAGCATGAGAGGAAGCACATTACCCACACTTGCAAATATAGGTGATGCCATCAACTCTTTAAGAAGGAAACCGACAGAAGGAGGAGCAACGACCTGAAATAAATCCCACCACCCACCAAAGCAAAATCGCCAGACACAGACCCTGGGTCTCAAACGAAGGCTTGAACATAATACCACACATAGGGGTCAAATTCGTCAATTAATTCCTCACCTCCCTAGCCTTTTGGATTTCGTCACAGGCCTGAACAACAAGTGTAATTGTCACTAGCTTGTGTGACATCCCTTCTCATCCCCCACCATAGCCTAATACTAACATTCACCGACCAAAGCATATTTCTTAACATAACATTCTGTAGAAGCATCCTTCATCAGGCTGAGTGCCCAACACCTACTTGCATTAATAATTGCATGGGGTATAGGTGGTTGGAGGTGGGGATCACAAGGCCCCCTCATCCAAGGGACAATCACCTCCATTGGGGGAATATTATTTGAAGATGTAACTTTTACATAAAATGTTAAAAAAAAACCAAATTCCTTAAATTATATTTTGTTTTTAGAAAATATAATATTTTGAGAGAGATTAACTTTCACTTATAGTTAAAGAAATTGATGTCGGTAAACCTTTTAAATTATATTTAATTATAAATTTTCATTTTAGTTTAATTTAAATTTTTAAATAAAAATATATTAAAATTATTTTGATTTCTTAAAATAAAGAGATGTTAAAATTATTATGATTTCCTAAAATAAAGAGATATTAAAAACTATCTAGTTGAGTGTGGAAGAATATGAAGAATTGACTTGTATTAAGGAGAAACTTTGCAACAAACCAAATCCCACATTTCCTATAACCATTCCATACACTACAAATAGTTCCGCTTTCTCTTGATACTTTTAGTTAACTTATGGTTTTTCTACTTCATTTAGAATTTACTAGTACTGTGGCATAATGAAGTTTTGGTCATTCGATCTATTCGTATGTATTCAATTAATATATGAATATTTTGAACAAAAGACATTAATTTTATTGTTCATCTTATTTCCAATCTTGTTGACTGTGGAACCTCATTATCTTCCTGATTTTTCAGAAGTTTTTTTGTTTCAACCATGTTGGATCCCTATTCCTAACGGAGTGGCAATGTTGCTCATATGATCACTGTCATGGGGGTCTAGGAGGGGGGAGGGTGGGGAGGGGCGACGACAATTTTATGAGTTCCCCAAGCTAAAAATAGATGAAAAATTGCATTGTAAAATATTGTAATTTCGTAGTCAATTTGGGTTGTTCATTAGGCAAATGATCTGACGGTAGAAGTTATGTTAATTTAAGTTTTTTTTCCTAGAATGCAACCCTCGGTTTATATGAGGGAATTGTATTGAGATTGTGTATTATTATTCCGGATGAAAAAAGAGAGAGGCCACTGTGTGAGAGCGAAGAAGAAATTACAAGAGATCTGTTGTAGGTTGTATCTCTTCATTTTGCTCAATAATATAAAAAGAAGGATTAGTTGTTTCTTTGTGGACGTAGCCCAAATTAGATGAATCATGTATATATGTGTTTCCCTTTTTTTTATGCATTTTTGTGTTTGTATTTCCGTAATATTTTTGTGTTTCATTGCTCAGTGAATTAAATTCTAACTATATATATATATATATATGAAAAGAGAAGAAAAATAAACATAAAAACTAATTAATTTGCACAATGGATATTTTTTTCAATGAATGGGTAAGCATTTTTATTGTAATTGGAATAGCGCTACAACCCATCCATTGCACTAGTTATATATAAATAACAGTGCATTTATTAAGAGCACATACTACTACTATCTTGACCTTGTGTCTAATTATATCTACTATTCCAAAAAAAATCCATTGTAAGCCTTACAAAAACTTCTTAACAACAATACATATTTATTGAGCAACCCTATGTGTAACCGTGCCCGTCCATCATCAAAGTTGAAATTTTGTTCATATCACCCAAAATGAAATTTTTTAAAAATCTATAAAAAAAATAAATAACTATACAAAACATTTAAATAATATCTAGTCATAAAAAAAATTACACGTGAAGAAAATGGATCACTTTGACTCATGTTAAATCTATATTTAAGATATATAAAATGAATCTATGCTGGCTAAACTTCCCAACAATAATACATATTTACATATTAAAAATATTTATGTGCGAGTTCCAATCTAGATCAAAGAAGTAAAATCAAATTTACCTCTAGCTTCTTTTAAAAGTATGCCTTGTGGACAATCCTAACTTTCTTTTTCTTGGGATCATCACTAAGTTGTGAATGCATCTTTGATGTAATGAACCTCGAGCTAGTGCTCTCCTTAATTTCAACCAATTCCACCCGAATTTCCACATGAAACAACTCCACTTTGCTAGGAGATTGAATTTTGTATTATGTCTCCCTCTCCACTTCTTCAAGGATGTCAACAACCCCTCCAACATTTCCATAACTAGTTCAGAGCACTGAGGAAAACCCAATCTCTAGCATAATGAAAATTTGAATATCTACTCGACAAAACACAAAGAATATCAATTAAATATGATGGTTTTTAATTATTATAAAATTCAATTAAATAATTTTTGGTGAAATTTTGATATTTTGTTATTAAAAAATTGTTTTTGATTATATATAGATTAAAACTTTGAAAACTTTATAAAACGTTTATGTTATGAAAAGTTCAGAACTTTTTCAACAAATCTCTACCAATGTTATGAAAAGTTCACAACTTTTTCAACAAATCTCTACCAATTTCTGATCAATTTCAATCGGAAAATATGATTGAAAAAAAACCTTCAAAACTTCTAACAAATAAATACAACCAAAACCATTATAATTTTAAAATGAAAAAACATTAGAAATTAATTAATTTTTACAAAGTAAATTTCTTTCGTATAAAAAATTAACACTTCACCATGTATTCAAGTGACAATGTACCGAACAGGTGATATTTAAATTTAATGGTTGTAACTTGTATGCATATATTTGGTGAATTAAATGTTTATATCTAATAATTATGATGATGATGATGATGATGGTTAACGTCCGCTGAGACCAAATAATGGTCTATCGGACCTAAAGAAACAAATTATCTATTTTGATTTAAGATTTTATTCCTATGCTCAAAAAGCTTGGAGAGAAGCCTCCCGAGCTCACTATAATATTGACATTGTAAAAGGCTAGGAAGGTCAGTGTTGTAACAAAGATTGTGAAACTGAGATCTAATGTGGTTATACGCGGGGCACTCTAAGAGGAAGTGGTTTTCATCCTCGATGTTCCTATTCTTACATATATGGCAGATCTTTTCCTTCCATGGCGTTTTAGGAACTGCCCAACGACCTGTTTCACTATGGAGCTCATGAGAATTCGTTCTAATCTTTGCTATATTAATTTTCTTCTTTGAGCTAGTTAAAATAGAGAGATACTTTTGATCTTCTAGGGTGTGGTTGATGACCTTCTTATAATAACTTAATTTTCTTTTAGCCGCTAAGTCTTTCTCACACCACATTTTTTCTTTGAACTTAGAAGTAACAATATCTTTAATGTTATTTATGTTTTGCAATGCATCATTTTCGTTGATCTCCCAATAGTTTAACCAGGCCCCTTGTCTTTATGCCACCCTCGATTGAGCCTTAGGTGGTTTTGGCTAGAATTTAAAGCTAGCTTAGGAAGTCTATGATCGTTTATGTTACTGATTTTGTGCTTATACAACAGAAACCTAAGCATAGCTAGGCTCTCAATAGGGGAAAGACCTGCTTCTATAAGGAGAATAGGATAGGGTGTATTACTTTTAATTTTCAGGTTATAAGTTATAAAACGCTTTTGGATTTGCTCAATCTTTCTCCATGATTCTCTGGAGATGCTGCAACCCCAAACCTCACAGCCATATAAGATAACAGGAGTGACTAAAGTTTCAAAGAGGAACTTCTTTTTATCCCACATTACAAGGTTTGCAATTTTACAATTATTTTCAAGACCATAGTAAGCTTTCCACCCCCCATTAATCCTTTTCTCAATGCTATGGTTCCAATTGAGCTTGTGATGAATATCAATTCCTAGGTACTTTTAAGAATACACTTCCTCCAAGTTATTATTGTCATACATAAAATTAGCGTAAGTGTCCTTCTTGGATTTGATAATCATAACTTTTGTTTTGTCAGTGTTAACAGTCATACCCATGGTAGAGCAGAAATCCTTAAGAAGCCTGAGTTGCTTATTAAGATCAGATGGGCACCTTGCCAAAAGAACAATATCGTCAGCATAAAGAAGAAGGATGACGACTATCCCAGCTAAGATCGTGTCATCACATCCTGCTTCCTCTAAATAGCCTTCGAGCTTATCGATGTAATAGCCTATATTAATGTTTTATTTTAAGTCTCTTTACCACGTGATATTTAAATTTGATTTAATTTTCTTATTTTTAAAAGAAGTACGTCATAAAATTAAATATTTTCTTGAAACAAGGCAATATTAGGAAAGGGGTTTACAATAACTTCTATGTTGGGTATGTTGGGTTGGGAGTGATCTCTAGGATAGTTGCCGGCTTATATATATGTCGAAGTTATTTATAATATTGTTTTTAAGGTTTATATGAAATGGTTTTTTTTACTGGAATTTGATAATATTTTTTTTAATGAGATTATAATTGTTGTAAGCAGAGCTTCGGCGAAAATCACATGAGGAAAGACCTTTGTCGACGCATTTCGAACCAACCAGTGTGGTTCATCGTCAGGACAAGTTGAAGAAACAGATCCAGCTTAGCATGTTAAATAGTCTGAGCAGAGACTCCAACGGCTAATTTTGATCTATGGACCCAGGTCAAATTACTATTCATTAATTTAATAATATTATTATTTTTAATATAAAATATTTTTAATGGTTAGTTTTAAAAATTAATTAATTAATTTATATATATATATATATAAACATATTAAAGTTATGATATTAGGTTGTTAATAAATAAAATACTTATAGTGGTTAGTTTAAGGAGATAATTAACTTATTTATTTAAATTATTTAGTAATTATTGTTAATATAAAACATAAATATATATAATAATATGTTGTTAAGGACCAGAAAAGTTATCGATGGTTAAAGTAATTTATTAATAATATATATTAAAATAATTTAAATGGTTAGTTAGAAAAGGTAATTTATTTAATTATTTATTATTATATATTAATAATATAAGTAATTTTTAGTTTAATTAAATTATTTATTAAATATAATTGATATTAGTAATATAGTCTTGATATTATTAATATTAGTAGTCAAAATATTATTATTAATTTAATATTATTGTTATTCTTAATGTTATTATTATTATTATTATTATTTCTTATTATTTAAAATGCATTTTTGAATGTATAAATGAGTTTATCATTCTAAAAAAACATCGAGGTGCTCGATCTTTGCAAATTAAAACTTAAACTTATGATCTTTAAAAATCTTTATAGGATTTTGAACAAAATTTCTCAGAAACAAATGTTAAAAAAAGAGTCATTTCATCTGTTAGTTAAACTACATGTTTTTTAAATACGTAGTCTAATTAATAGATGAAATGACTATTTTTCAGGTATTTTTTCTTGTCAATTTTGCCCGAATCCCAGTAGTGATTTTTAAGAATCATAAGTTTAAATTGTTTAATCTGCAAAGTTTTAGTGTCTGAAGGGGTTTTTTAGGGTGTTGAATTCATTTTTTTTAGGGTGTTGAATCCATTTAGGCATTCAAAAGTGTATTTTAATTAATAAGAAATTACAATCTTGCTTGAAATTGTATTATCACATGCCAACTTAAAAAATTCATTTTGTTTATTAGTTAAATTGAACCCTTTTGAGTGTAAAAGTATTTCATATCAAGGGGAGAGATGGCTTTGCGGTGGTTTTTTCGGGCGCTTTAGATTCTAGTACCGGAGGGTTTGCCTCAAGGCTTAGACAACACTGCTTTGCTGGGGCAACATGCAGATGTCAGTTACCTGCCTATTATACTGCTGGTGAGTTGTTTTCTTTGTTTCGATACACTTTGTTTTTTTCAACGAAGTTTGATTCTAATCACATTTCAGTGATTTTTCTTCTAATTATTGTGGGGCAATTTGCGCGGCAAGGGATCTGGAGTTTTTGGGTTTTTTTTTTTTTTTTTAATCTCTGGCGATGGGCGTTCTATTTGGGTTTTTTAGCAGTTTCTGAAGTTGTCTGAGGGTTATCTAAGGAAGCTTTGATATGGACATTCATGAAGTAGATTACTCGTCAGACTCATATGAGAATGAGTCCATCTGATGAGTTTATCTGTGTCAGCATCCCGAGATGAAATATGTTGTGGCATATGGCTCCCAGACCATCATAGTCTTTTCCTCCTTGCGGGATCTAGAGAATATTTCCCCAAGCCTCCATCCGATTATCCCATCTTCTGATTAGACTATTGTGTTGGACCCCCTTTTTCTGAGCAAGTGATTTTTTCGAAGGTAGGACCACATTTTTTGCAGTATTTCCCCATAAGGGATCAGGGGTTTTGGAGGATGAGGTATTTATTTGGAAAATTGTCTCAAATTACCCTAATTAATGTTAGATTGGAAGCTTAGTGTTAGAAGGAGTGGAGTCAACCAGTATTTTGAGATAAGGGTTCATGAGTTCATATGGAGGCTCAAAGGAGAGAAGGAGAGACTCCCTTGGTGTCTGAGGACAACCTGATAGGGGGTCTGAGGCGGAACAAGTCTTGATTTCTTTAGAGTCAGTTGCTAGTGGTTTGTTAGAAGGGGTTGCGATAATTGAAGGATATGTGAGGGTTATGGTAAGTGAAGGATATGTGGGCCTAGGTATGAGAGCCTTAAGGGTGTCTAATAGTGGTGACCAAACTGATCATCAATCTCCCTGGGATATTTTCTAAGAAGGTGGTGGTTTGAATGTTGAGCAACAACGTCCTAGTCATTTTGGGAAAAAGAAAAATGCACAAAAGTGAGGGAGAATGTTGAAAATTTAAATCTCGGAGTTGGAATTCAGCTTAATAATATCATGGAGGTTTCAAAGAGGGTTTTGGTTGGGTGTGTCAAAAGCAGAAACTATTGAACGAGCTCTCTCAGAAAATGGGCCTTGGAGGAATGGAGTAGAAATTTAACCTCCATCCCCATGGTGAGTACCCTCTCCAAAGGTCGACTTGTTTTTAAATTTCAAAAGGAGGAAGATGTTGAATGAGTATTGTCAATATTTTGGGACATAGAGATGGCCCCAATGTTGTTCTAAAAATGGACCCTATTGTTTGACCCAGAAAAAGAACAACTAGGGAAGGGACCAATATGGGTCTGACTCCCTGGTCTTTCGATGCAACTTTGGTCAAAAGATTTTTTTGGGTCTATTGGAAATAAGCTTGGGGATTATTTGGCATATGATCAATCCTTCGAAGAGGTTGGTACGATGGCGTATGCAAGGGTCTTAATCAGTTTGGATTCAAGGGAAGGACTAGTTGTGAACCTGAATATCAAATACACTAGTTTTTTTCACCTTCAAAAATTAGATTACGAGGGAATTTTGTTTCGAAGCAGACACTATCATGAAGTTGATCACATCCTCAGAGATTACACTCTTCCTTATCAGGGAAGACAAGGAAAGAAGAAGGGTTTGGAGAAGGGAGATTCTGGAGGGGCTGAGGTGGCTTGGGATCCAGTAATTTAAGAAAAAGAAGGGGTGGCTCCAAAAGGTGGTCAAATCTCGGCTTCCCAAGGAGAGGGCTTGCATATACCTCTTAAGCATGTCAAAACTAATCCTCCTGCAACAAAGGTAACATCTAGATCACAATCCATGGGTACTCCTCCCATCTCATCCATTTCTTCACTATTAATTCCTTCAATGTCTATGTATGAAGATCATGTTTCAGGTTCTATGGGGGGTTTAGTGAACACTGCTAGGTGAGATGCTACTCTCTCTAACCATGATCTTCTAACATTTTTTATAAACACTTATATCTTCATGTCCATAGGGGTATTCTCTCCTTGTGAATAGGTGATAGATATCCAACCAACTGAGGGAAACATACTTATCAATAAATCACCTTGTGTTAGCATATGTTGGCACCAAAGCAACGAGACTTTATTATACTCCTTCCTCTACAGGTTCTTTTCCTAGTATTCCTTTCGGTGGAGCCATATCTTCAGATAAGTATTTACTCAAAACTTGCAAATCTATTGAATCTGAAAGATAAAAAATATTCATTATAACAGATGAATTAGAAAAAAAAAATATCTTGGTGCGCAACGAAATAAATTAGTGTAGTTTGAGGTTGTGCAATGCATTATGGTGCCACAAAGGGAGTTAGACTAGTGAGAGAGAATGCGATGTGATGGGATGTAGCTTAGTAATGTGTCATAGTGCAAACGTTTGGTGACTTAGTATTGCCTCGCAAAATGATACTACAAACTAACAAATCTATTGCGTTGTCGTAGTGCAACACTGAGGTTTAGGATATCAACAAATATGCGATGCGATGCAGGGTGAGTTGTGACATGATTACATGGCACATCACAAAACCTTATTGTAGGATAAGCAAGAGGAATGTGTTGTAGCGCAATATTGGAAGTTAGACTATAATACAGAATTTGGATGCAACATAGGGGGTGTGTTATGGAAATGCGTTGTGCATGGTGCAAAAGAATAATGCAACAATGAGAGGAGAAAGTGTGTTGGACTATGAAATTGTGGTGCACTAGCAAAGGGGGTATGAAAAGGAAATGGTTAAGTGTTAGAGTGTAATGGTAATGTTCACATATATATGTGTGTGTGTGTGTGTGAATAATATGAAAGGGTCAGGTAAGTGAAAGGTTGCATGACATTAGGTAACACTTAGTTCATTGATAGAAAATGATTCTGGGAGTAAGGTGCACAATACCCACCTCCAACATGACATAGCTATTACACTCCAAGTGGCTCAACACAGATCCATATGACATGGAAGTGCTAGCAAGGTGTGCAGTGCAAATGAGTAAGGAGAATGCGATAACAAAACTCAGTGAAAATAAAATTGGAGGGGCATGCTATATATAGTATTTCCCTTGTGTGAGTGCATTCATTGGTGTAACGAATAAAATATATAAATAATATAAATATAATGTAAAAGATAATAATCATAAATAATAGTTAAGTTAAGCTAATAATTAGGTTGAAGAGGCATGTCTAATAGGACATGACTCTTCATGAAGAGATGCTTGCGTGATATATAAGCAAGCCTCTTGTTCTCATTGTAAATCATTATCATTATCATTCTTATTCATATTTAATATATAATATTTGTATCCTCATGGATATCTTTGTATTCCTAGTTTTCTTGAATAATTAATTTATAGAAGGAACTTTGTTCGCTTCATTTGGTATCAGAGCCACTTGTGGCTGATCACCAGGCCTTTGGCTATCAACTTATCATCAACCTTGTTGCTGTCATAATTGAAGCGTTTCGCTATATATTGGGAGATTCTCCATTTTTTAGGCCTTTGGTCATTAAAGAAAAATTAACCAAAAAAAAAATATAAGTAAATAAATTAAAAAAAGAAGAAGAAAATAAAAAGTAAAAAAACAAAAAACAAAACGGATACAAAATCTCATACCAAGTATATTTAAAGCTTTTTATGTGGAGAAGCCCGCGGTTTTAAAAACAACCCATGGTAATAGCCCATGGTATTTTAAAAGTAAAAGATATTTTGATAACATTGCAGAAAAAAAAGTGTGATCTAAATAATTTTAATCGTTCAAATCTAAAGATTGTGACCGTACCAAGAGTCACGTCTCATCCAAATTTTCCGAGAAAAAAGTATTATTATAATTATAAAAAAGGATACTATATAAGCCTTATATAGTTACATATAAAAGGAAAAGTGGGTCTCAAAAAAGTATATATAAATTTTATATAATTATAATTTTATAATATATATAAATTATTATTATATAAATTTAGCGAACTAAAAAAAGAAGAAGAAGAGGAGAATATTTGAAAAATATATATAGGAGAAATAAGTGATATTTTATAATAAAAATAGCTCCAGTTGACATATTGTTTACGTAAAAACATCAAAGAAAAAATGGAGACTAGTAATGAAAGGTTTCCTGAAACTCGTAGTACATGTGTTTGCACACTATTTAACATCAAAGGATCACTCGCAGGAAGAGACATCATAATCTCTATCAGTCCTACTGAAAGAAGTAATTATGTTAGTCCTAAATGTGCTAATCAATTGGTGATTCCTGAATCAAATATAGTTGAAACAAATTTTTTTGGCAAACAATACGATATAAGCAATTTACACCTAAATATTGGAGATTATACTTTTACCTCACAATTCACTGTGCAAACCCTATCTTTTAACGATAGTGACATTGTTTTGGGATCACCATGGATGAAAACTCTAGGTTCCTTTATTCTAAATACTAAGAAAAAGTTTTTAACATTTTCTTACAAGAAGAAGAAAATAACGCTCCAAGATGTTACACTGAAACCTAATTCAGTAACGCCAGAAGATATATCGGATATTTCAAAAGTAATTTCTCAAGAAGGTAAAAAAATATTACAAAATATGCAAAATGAAATTGACAAAATCACTATTGACAAAAATGAAGAAGTTTCTCGACTTAAAAACCATAGTGAAAAACTGCTGATGCAAATTAAGATACTAAAGAAGGATAAGAAGTCATTAGAAAACCAGGTACAACAACTTATCAAGAAGGAAGCATCAAATGTAGGAATTCAAGTTGATGACAAAACAACACATACTGATTCAGTGAATATCACAACTCAGGAAGAAGACAAGCAAGTTGAAGAAAAGACGCGCGTGGATGTTGCAATTCAAACGATGAACATCCCCAATGAATGTTTCATAACAAACTCAACATCTTCACTAGAAGAAAATATAAAAATTGTTGCATGCCCAGTAAGGAAAAATCAAACAAAAAAGGTTCCATATCGGCATCCGAATCATGAGAACAGACGAATCAACCATGCTACATATTTGAACAAGTCAGAACCGAAACAACAAACTGATGTTCTGGATAATAGTGATGTAATCTCAATCCAGTCTTATGCTAACAAGTCGTCACAAAATTCCAGTGATCAGAATGATATACAGAAGATTAATCTGGGATGGTCTGACCCCTTATCGGTGCGACAATTTTGTTTGTCACTAAGAAGATCATATCAACTTGTATCGACGAGGATGACTATTCCAAAACAGAAAGACTTTCAAAGCCGAAAAAGAGATCAAGCTTTTTTTCATCGACAAGCTTTGGGGACAAAGCTTTTTGAGGAAGTAGGCAATGTAACGAATAAAATATATAAATAATATAAATATAATGTAAAAGATAATAATCATAAATAATAGTTAAGTTAAGCTAATAATTAGGTTGAAGAGGCATGTCTAATAGGACATGACTCTTCATGAAGAGACGCTTGCGTGATATATAAGCAAGCCTCTTGTTCTCATTGTAAATCATTATCATTATCATTCTTATTCATATTTAATATATAATATTTGTATCCTCATGGATATCTTTATATTCCTAGTTTTCTTGAATAATTAATTTATAGAAGGAACTTTGTTCGCTTCAATTGGATTGTCACAAGTGGATTTGCGACGAAAAACTGTGATGCCGCATTCCAATGTAATAAATCACAAGGTTATGATGCACTGCAATGTAGAGATGTGATGCAATGTAATGCAAACATGATATGTGTGTGAAAATTTCAAGACTAAAATCCTATTGTAGACACTGGAATTAAGTATTCTAATTTTTAATTAATTAACAATTTATTTGCTATGACAAATATCAAATAAATCACACTGCAACCTTCACAAATAAAACTACGGAAAATAATAGCATTGAAAACTGAGAAATATACTAGCACACACAAAAAAATTGACACACTTAATTTTGGACAAATGTCCCCGGAAAAACCACACTTAGAAAATTGGTGCAACAGTTGAGGGTTTTTATTATTATGCAACAATGAAATTATGAGTACAACTTGATGCCCAAACTGGCAATTCACTACAAAAAACTTGCCACAAAATTAGTGAGACGAATTTTGTCTCACCCAGCACTGATCCAACTTCAAAATTGGCTCTGAATTGGCTCCACAAAACCCTTGCATCAACCTCTGCATCAAATCTATGCAGGCACTTGGATGCTCTACCTGGAATTGTAACTTATAAAGTCGTCTTCATAATTCAACCTCTAAGAATGACTTGTTGGCCCTTTTCGGTAATTCTTTTGGCCTCTAACAACTGAAGCGACCCTCTGATTATCCAAATTGAACTGTGCCTCTGAAGCTTCTGCCTCAGCACTACGCAGCCTCACTGAGGAAATCGACGTCCTGTAGATGAATCTCCAGATATGGAAAAATTCCTCCAGACTTCATTGTCCTTGTCCCTTTCTATCTTTGCTTCCCTTCTGAAGTTTGAACTCTTTTGGCAACAACTGCTCTCTCAAAAAAATGAACACTATAAGGAAATTGATATTTGTGTGTATGTTCTCCATCTACCCATCGACTTCCTGTTATAATCTTCTGTTGGGACTCCAATGGAAAAGATCAAAACTTAATCAAGGGAAAATATCATATCAGAGTCGATATGTGTGAGTTTCTAGATGATTCACGCCTTATCTCAATTAATTTTGATTAATTAACCCCTTTTCCTAAGTTTAGACTTAGGAAATAGTTAAAAAATAGACTAATAATCTAATTGAGACATTTCTAGGTGGAATTTCCAAAAACAATTTCTGGGTTATGGAGAAGTCTTTTCTTTTAGCCTCTCCACAAAGTTTCGAGACTATACCACCTATGATGCTACAAAAAATAACACTCCCTCTTAGCGAGGAAGGTGTTCTAGTGCTACACCAATGCTACAACACTCTGTCTTTGTATCACCCACTGTCACGCTGCTAATGTATGGCCATTGCCCACAAACCACTGCGCAAGTTTGGTGTTGCATCTGTGTTGCTGCTAACATTGTTATACTGCTTCCAAATCTACATCTGCACTACAAATCCCTCTCATTTTTTGATGCTACAACTGCAACTGAGAAGCATCCTAAATATTGAATCAACTGTGCATGTTGCTTATGTCCACTGAGTCCTTACTGCTATTAGCTACTTCACTGTCTATTTAAGAATTTTCACTGCTATTACCTCTGCACTGTGCCACCTTGCACTGCTTACAACACTGCACTGCATTACTCAACATCTGACTGTTACTTGTCTGAAAATGTGACTCAGGTAATATGATTGCATCTTTGACACTAATCCATCTTGTTACTGAATATTGTGGGTCCCTATGGCAAGATAATGATCCACAAGGAGGACACCTCGAGAATCTTGCCCATGTTTGCTCGGTCGTGGGACTATAGTTAGATTGCCTCACATCTCTCTTGGAGGTATAACTGCAAACATCGTGAAATTTTCCTCGAGCCTAGAGGACAACCTATCTATCTCAGCAGATGTTGTCGCCTGGTCCTACTTCTCCTAGTTGTCCTTCTTCCTGAGAGGACACTGCATACTGTAGTGGTCAAACTCACCACTTCTAAAGAACTTGACCTTTGATTGGTCCTTCTTCTTCTTCTTTTCTCCCTGTCCCTGATTGGGACCCTTTGATGCTAGGGCCACATTCTCCTCTTCACCCTTCAGTCCCTTGTTGTTGCTTCCACTAATGGTACTCTTTACTAGAGCCCACCTCAACTCCTCCTACTGTAGGTCAACCCACATCTTATCTCATTTATAAGGCAATGTGTCTTTGCCCAAGACACTTTGGACAAACACCTACCATTCCTCGGAGACACTATTTAGTGCCAACCGTACAAGCTCTGTGGGTTGGGGTGCTTCCCCAATGACTATAAGCTAATCTTGGACTTACTGAACCTTGGTGAGGAAGGCATCTATGCTTTTTCCCTTATGCATCTTGATGCTCCTTATCTTCTCTTGTAGGAACATATTCCTCTACTCGGAAGTACTTTGATATAGCTCGGAGAGAGCATCCCACATTTCCTTGGTCGTAACTTTGTCTGCCACATGTGAAACCATATGATCCTGGACTCCATCCAAGATTATCTGATTTGCCTTTTCCATATCTTTTTTATACTCCTTCAACTTATCTGCATCCTAGGGTACTGCTACAACATTATCCACATACAATTTCAGGCCATGTTCATCCAATAGGAAGGTCATCTTTACCCTCTAGATGACAAAGTTGGAGGCTCCCTCCAACCTATCCTGATCTCTAAGGCCAACTGTGGCCATCTCTAAATATGGTCGAAAATCTTCGTCTTTCCCTCTCCTCGTCTGTTGAATCTGCTACTCACACTCCCTTATGGAGTGAGAAAATATTCTCACAACTACTGTCAATCCACAACTAGAAAAATCAGATCTCTAAAACTTGATATGCCTTGAGAGACATTTCCCTTTATGTGCGCTCTTTCTCTTCCACTCGATGTTGATTCTTCTCTAGAAACTACTGCAAAACCCTCTTCATCCAATAAAGGAATATTCTCAGCGAAAATCGAATTTGCTTCAATGGAACTGATTTCCAGCTTCTCTACTACCTACTAGAACTACTCCTAGGCTCTGCGAATTTTTCCTACCACCTGCATTGGAAAAAATCGAACCCTCTGCCCAACAGTTCGATTTTCTAAGCCAACCTCTATGCAAATCCAAAAATTGTGTTGCCAAACTCCCTCTGAATTTGGACGATTTTTTCCTTTCACTTCTAAGCTTCATGCCTGATCAAAATAGCTCTAATACCATGTGAAAATTTGAAGACTTAAATCATATTGCAACAACTGGAATTAATTCTTCTAATTGCTAATTAATTAGCAATTTATTTGCTACAAAAAATATAGAATAAATCACATTGCAACATTCACAAACAGAAGTGTGGAAAATAATAGTGCTAGAAACTTAGAAACATACTAGCACACGCACACAAAATTTTACACACTTATTTTTGGACAAATATCCCTAAACCCAACTTGGGAAAACTGGTGCAATAGCCGAGAGTTTTTATTAATATGCAACAATGAAATTATGAGCACAAATGGATGCCTAAACTAGCAATTTACTACAGGAAAACTGACCACAAAAATTAGTGAGACAAATTTTGTCTTACCGAGCACTAATCGAGATCTGAAATTGCCTTTGAATGGGCTCCACAAAACCGCTGCATCAGCCTCTGTGTCAAATTTGCACAAGCACTTGGATGATCTTCTTGGAACTGAAACTGATCAAGTCATCTTCCTAATTCAGCCTTTGAGAATGACTCACTGGCCCCTTTTGGTAATTATTTCAGCCTGCAACAGTTGAATCAACCCTCTGACTGGCCAAATCAAACTCTACCTCTGAATATTTTGCACCAGCATTGCGCAACCTCATTGAGGAACTCAGGTTCCTATAGCTGACTCTCTGGATATGGAAAAATTCCTTAGAACTTCATTTTCCCCGCCCCTCTATGTCTCCGCTTCCCTTTTGAAGCTTGAACTCTTTCAGAAACAACTGCTCTCTGGAAAAATCAAACTCTCCAAAGGAAATCGATCTTTGTGTGTATGTTCTCCATCTACCCATCGTCATTTTCTTATAATCTTATGTTGGGACTTCAACGATCAAGATTAAAACTTAATCAAGGGCTAAGATTATATCGAAGTCGATCCCTGTGAGTTTCTAGATGATTCACACCTTATCTCAATTAATTCTGATTAATTAACCTCTTTTCCTAAGTTTACACTTAGAAATTAATTTAAAAATAGGCTAATAATCTAATTGAGACACTTCTAGGTGGAATTTCCATAAATGATTTATGGGTTATGGAGAACTCCTATGTTTTAGCCTCTCCACAATGTTTTGAGACTAGAACACCTTCGATGCTACAAAAACTAACAATGTGACACAAGCAAACATGCGATGTGACCTTTGTCTTTCATT
Source organism: Pinus tabuliformis (assembly GCA_031772625.1). Lineage (NCBI taxonomy): Eukaryota > Viridiplantae > Streptophyta > Pinopsida > Pinales > Pinaceae > Pinus > Pinus tabuliformis. Next base: position 233,153,684 of record CM062810.1, on the reverse strand, counting down.
AATTTCTAAGTTAAAAACCTTCCAATCCATTTCAATCCCGACTTAAAGGCACGATCAACAGTTTTTTAGGGGTTAGATCACATAGATGTCTAAGATTTTGAAAGAGGGGACCCTAAAATTTGGCTCATGGCATAAAATTTTTAGGGTTGTTTTAGTTGCTACAACACATGTATATTGAAATATTTGATTTATAATCCACATTAATTTTTTTTGTTATTAATACTTTTTAAATGTTATATATCAACTCCATATTATGAATGAAATAAATGAAAGTTGATATGTGTAATTCAATCTATGTTGAATTGACATGTAATATCATTTTAACATGACATTTGTAAATTCCTTATTAAGTTGTGAAAAAATTATATATATATATGCCTCATAGTAAAAATTAAATTTATCTATTTTATTTTTTTACTTTCAATTGCTTTATCTCTATATATAGTTGATGTAAAATTAAGATGGAAATTGAAGTATTTTATTTATGGTGATTAATTTTTTTGTTATCACTATTTTTTAATTTGTTAATTTAAGTATCATTTTATTATTTTTAAATGTAATCTTATGGGATTACATCTCCCTCATACTGAATTGTAGAGTGCCTTTCAAAAAAATAACTTAATAAATGAAAATATAACAAAATTTATTAAAAAGATAATTTTTAAGAGATACGTTAACTTTCACATGACATATAAGTGAAATTTAATTTAATAGTTGCATAAATGTATTTAAGTCTTTCTAGAGTCTATCTATATGTAGATGAAATTATATTTAAATTTAATAATAATATGAATGTTTTTTGTTTTCTTTATTTTTTTTAACATTAATTAATTAATTATTATTATTATTATGTAATATTTTAATTAGAAAAAATATTTTTTAATGTGCAATTTAATAATTTTAAAATTTTGAAACATGTTTTTATTTTATTTTATTTTATTTGTAAGCTTCTGCAAGTGATTTTTATTAATAAGAAAGAGTATTACATTGATCGCAGTTCTTGTTCCTTTGACCAAAAGACTCGCCGAGCAGGCGATGCCTCAACCAGGTGTACACAAAACCCATCAAATTACAAGCCAAATAGTAAGATACTAAAATTAAACACGAGCACAAAGCAAAATTGCCTTGTCTATCAACTATATCCACCAATTCCTTGAAGCATTACATAGCTAGTGATGGTGACAGCAAAATGAACGAATAAACCACATAACAAGTAATTGTTCCCCTGACCCTTGAAAAAAAAGGAGATACAATTGTTGCCTTTTAGTTAAAGGCAATAGTGAGTGGAGGCATTGAAGCAAAATAAAATACCTTCAAAGTTCTGGAGAGAAATCCAAGCTAACACCAGAAAGGACATGTCATCGTGCCAACGTCCATTCAAGAATAACAACTGCAAACCCATAAAAATATTTAATCTGATATAATAACCAAAGAGGGGTGAAAAGTTTGTCTGTGGAGAGACGACGACTAGAGATGAAACATTCAGCGGCAAAACATTAATGACAACAGGGGCGTCATTCACATCTGCTAATTCAATCTTCGTGTATTTCCCCACCCTTGCTAATATGGTCCCAATGTCATCAAGGTTGTACCAGATGTTTCGAAGAATCCTTTTAATATCTTCCTGACCTGCAAACAATTTTTAGTTGTCTACCTGCTTGTCCCAAAGAAACATGCGAAGCAGGGTCTCTATTTGCTGGTGTGATGTTATGGAATGTAGAAAATGAAGTCTACACTTCCTGAATCTTCCCGGATCCATAATCCATTTGAGGCTATCTCCGATAATCTCTAAATAAAAAAAAATAATACCTTTCATCAAATTATTTTAACTCAAGGAGGAAAATATCCTTCCTTACTTCCGGAGGGATTGAGTCAAAGAAATTCAACACAAACTCCCACCCAAAGAGTCGTTGGCGTGAGGAAGATGAACCTGTCATTCCACCTCTATGACTTGGCATCTCTGGCAAGGAGCCATAAGAGCAAAGGGGCAATAGTGATACAAACAATATTTTTAAATTATTATTTAAAAACATTATTAGTATTATTCAAAGATATCAACTTTTACACAAAATGTTAAAAAAAACCAACCAAATTCCTTGAATTATATTTTGTTTTTAGAAAATATAATATTTTGAGAGAGATCAACTTTCACTTATTATTAAAGAAATTGAAGTTGGTGAACCTTTTAAGTTATATTTTATTGTAAATTTTCATTTTAGTTTAATTTAATTTTTTAAAAAAAATATATAAAAATTAAAATTATTATGATCTTCTAGGATAAAGGGATGTTAAAAACTATTTAGATGGGCATGGAAGAATAAGAAGTGACTTCTATTGAGGAGAAACTTTACAACAAACCAAATCTTGCATCTTTGATCAATCGAGACATTCCATACACTACATATAGTTCCACTTCCTCTTGATAGTTTCAGTTAACTTATGGTTATTCTACTTCACTTATAATTTATTAGTACTATGCCATAATGAAGTTTTGGTCATTACATCTTTTCATATGTATTCAGTTAATGTATGAATATTTTTAATGAAATACGTTATCTATATATATATATATATATATATATAGATGCCAAATGGATAAATTATTTTTTCAAAAGAACAAGTAGGCATTTTCAATTTATTAAAATGGAATCAATGCCAAAACTGCTATATTGTGTTGGGTATTCAAAAATAAACCTGCATTTAAGAGCCCATACTACTGCTATCTAACCTTGTGTCTAATTCTACCTACTATTCCAAAAAGAGTACTATTATAAGCCTTACAAAACCTTCCTAACAACAATACATATTTGTATAACATTATAAATATTTATCTGCAACGTTGAAGGTCCAGTCTGGATCAGGGAAGTTGAATTTTCCCCAGCCTTTTTCTGGAGTATCATCCTCCTAGACATTCCTAGATTTCTTCTTCTCAGGTGTTAGGATATTCCGACACATAGGAAATACTTAAGTACAACTTGGTATAGTATATAGTTAGGTAAAGTTTGTTTCTTTAGTATGTACTTTTTGTAACTTACAATCCGACGGTCATGATATGTTCTAGACATGAAGTGATCTGGCGGTTCTTTCTATCCTCGGTATTACCGACACTTGATCTGTGTCTTAACACCCGATTGGTCCATGATCTCTATTTAAAGAGCATGGAGGGCCATTTGTTAGGTGACCATTCATGAGAGAAGTATATGTAAATATTCTTTCTTTTACATTAATAAATTGCCTGAAGTGTCCGTGTTGGCTCAGGTCGTTGAATGTTTCCCTCTTTGAGGGTTTTAACCACGTCAAGAATACTGGTGTACTAATCTGTGATTTGTTTGTGAGAGGTGGCCTTTGGTGTTCTATCTAAGGAACTTACCTTGTAAATTCTTACATGGTATCAGAGCTATTTGAGCGCCGCATCCGTTGGTGATCCAAATCTGAAACTGGTACAACTGCATCCGATTGTCGTTTCCTAGATCTATTGTTTCTGGCTGCTTTCGAGCCGAGAGGAATGATCTATTGTGTTAGGAGTTCTAGTGAGGAACCCCTTTCGTTTCATGAGAAAAGGTTTCCAGTAACCCTAGCTACGTCATTTTTAAGATCTAGAGGTATACAATCTTTATTTGCAGTTATAGTGATTTATCTCTTTGTTTATTTTGGTTTATAGTCCTCTATAATTTTTTTATTACTAGATCTATACCTTTCATTTCTGCATATGCTCTTTGCCTCAAGACTCTTTGCGATCTGGGAAAACCAGAAACAAAAAGAAAGGATTTTTCTCATGCGTATGCTTTTTTCCGTTGTGCCTTAATGTGATTTTAGAAAACCAGAAACATTGAGGAAAATATATAGTTTCTAGGCAAATCTAACTTTTATCCATAAGGGTTGGATAACTTTTGTTTGTTCATTTGGTTTTTCTTTTTTTTAGGCAAAAAGGAGTTTTTCAAGTAAGCACACACTCCCAAGCTTCAGTGAAAAAAAAACAAAAACAAAAACTTGTTCGTCCTTTCCAAAAATTACTAACCCTTTAAACTAGCTCACTTGGTCTAAAGTTACTCTATGAAAATTGAGGTCTTGGGTTCAAGTCTTTCCTTTTGTTGGGTTACTTTTTCAAAAATCACATGTAACTTATATTTGAAAGTTAATTTATGTAAAAGTGTTTTCATCCATTATAAAAAGTGAGTCACTTATAATTCTAAAGTCACTATATCTTTTATTTAAGTTACAATTTAGTGGATAGTTCATAAAGTACCATTGTAAAAGTGACTTTCACATATTTTAAAAAGTGAGTCACATAAAATATTCTTTTTTTAAAAGTGAGCTAATTAGATTAAGTTTGGAATGGGGTGGGCATGATTTTTTTTAAATATAAATTATCATTCACTTCCCAACATTCATGTGGTTCATCGACATCTTCAACAATTTTTCTTCAAAAAGCCATAACTTCTTCATCCAGAAGTTGTTTTTAGAACCAATTTTTTTTAATCGCCCTAATTTTTCAAGATCTTTCCATTGGAACACTTATTTTCAGCATATACAACTTCAATTTCTTTTAAAATGGAAAGTCCATGCCTAGTTATTCTTGACAACACCAACTACTTCCAATGGTTATCCTACATGGTGGATTTACTTAGAAGTAAAGGTCTTTAGAGAAAAGCCTCAGGCCAAGAGTCTAAACCTCAAGATGAAGATAAGCAAGCCAAATGGGAAAATAAGCAAGATCAAGCACATGGGTTGACAGAGATGTTTATTTCTCCATAACTTAGATTCCATATCGTAGAAATTGATACCCCCCATGAAGCAATGAAACATCGCAATAAATTTTTTGGAATTAAAAATGAAATTAGAGCCCATCAACTCGAAAATGAGTTTCTTATGTGGGACCCCAATAATTTTTCTTCCTTTGAAGATTTTTTGTCCAAGTTCAAGACCCTTAGACTTCTCTTATAAGGTGTTAAGGTTAAGAAAGAAGATGGTAGCCTTATCTATTCCATTCTTACTAAGTTAGGACCATGTTACTTTATGTTTGTTTCCACCTTCCATTCTATTAGAGAAACCTTTATTTCTCAAGGACAAGACAACAAGTCCCCCTCTTTTTGTGTCTTTTGTGATTCTTTGATAAGAGAGCAAAAAAAACTATTACGTCTTGGTCTTCTTAATACTGGAAACTCTTCTAATAAATCCTTAGCAGCCTAGCAGCAACCAAGTTCAAAGAATCCTAAGAAGTAGCATCCTAAAAAGAATGGTCATAAACCAAACAAGGATCCCTAAACCATTTCAGTCTCAAAATGAAAAATCAACTCAACAAAATGATAAGACAACTAAAAACAAAGAGAAGTAGACTGATACACATTGCAAATTTTGTAATCGTGATGGCCACTTAGAATCCAAATGCTTTAAGAAGATTGAAGCCTTGGAAGCAACAATGAAGAAGCATAACATCCATTTGGAGCAATCTTCAACTTCAACTTCATCTTCAGGAATAACACTTTATGCATGTGGTTTTCAAGCATCTCAGCCTAGTTATGCACTAAATGTATCTTCTTCTTCTCATTCTCATGAGTGGCTCATTGATTTTGGAGTTTCTTATCACATGGCCAAAACCAAAGCAATGTTTTCTTCTTTAAATGATTGTAACACCAAAAATATATATGTTGGTGATGATAAATCTCTTAGTGTTATAGGGACTAGAACTATTCATCTAGACGATGGTCAATTTAATGATGCATTATGTGTTCCTACCTTATCCTGCAACCTTCTATCTGTATATCAGATAACTCATTTAGGTGAAAGTAAAACCGTTGAATTTTCACCTCATTATGTTTTAATTAAGGACCTAAGAGATCCTAGACAGATTTTAGCTACTAGCATTGTTGATGATTCTACAAGGTTGTATAAGATTAACAACTCTGGGTCATCAACTCTTCCCTCGGTATTTGTTGCTCATAATGATGAAGTGATCAAACTTTGGCATGAGCGATTTGGTCACTTAAACTATCGCTCCCTTCAAAATCTATGTAAAGAAAATATGATGACAGATCTTCCTTTGGTATCTTGCAGAGATGGTGTTTGTTCTGGATGTGTACTCAGAAACATTATCGGGATAGTTTTGAAAAACATGTCTCTTGGCACGCCTCAGCCCCTTTACAACTTGTGCATAATGATTTATGTGGTCCACTTCTAGTTGTTTCATTCTTTGGCTACAAGTATTTCTTAACTTTCATTGATGATTTCTCGAGACGCACTTGGGTATACTTCTTAAAACTCAAGAGTGAAGTCTTTAACATGTTCTTGGCCTTTAAGGCCTTTGTTGAGAAACAATCTGGACATCAAATTCTTAAGCTAAGATCCGATAATGGCGGAGAATATGTTAACAAAAAATTCATCAACTTTTGCACTGAGCATGGAATTCAATTGCAACATATTGTTCCATATACTCCACAACAAAATGGTGTAGTTGAAAGGAAGAATCACACCTTAAAGGAAATAGCTAATTGTATGCTTCAATCTAAAGGACTTAGTCTTAATTTTTGGGCAGAAGCAATTAACTCTGCCAATTACATATTAAATCGCACTCCTACTAAGGTTTTAAAGAATATCGCTCCAGAAGAAGCATGGAGCACAATTAAACCATATGTAAGACACTTTCGTCTTTTTGGAAGTAAAGCATGGGCCCATATTCCAAATGAGAAACATAAAGCCTTAGAACTTAAGAATGAAAAATGTATTTTTGTTGGATATTCTGAAGATGTCAAAGGATATAGACTTCTTCAACCTAAATCCAAAAATGTTATCTTTATAAGAGATATAAAATTTGTTGAAAATATATCGGCCTACGAGCCTAGTTCGGCAAATGTGCCACCTCTCTCTATCCCTTCTACTTCTGAAAATATTCCTTCTTCAGATGATGACAGCGAGGATGAAAATACTTCCCCACCTTCTTGGGATCCTCCTTCAACTCCTCAACTTCCAAAATGGGTCCACGCTACTAGGAGCATCCGAGCATCCTTCATTAAAATCGGAATCCAAAGCTGTGAAAGAGGAAACATGGACAATCATTGTAAACTGGGGCAATTCTGTTTAAAACAAAGCTAAATTGATGGAATTGATAAGTCTCTAGAAGGCTTGATTAAATGTAATTATCTTCCACGTATGCGTATAGAGAGATTTAGGGGTTTGATTGAACGATTTTAGGAGAAGATCATGGATCTAGAATGATCCATGATTCTGTAGTTATTTCTATAAATTGTGTAACTGCGTGTTGTGATGGGGGAGAGATTGGATACAATGTAGTCGCAGGAGAATTTGTGACTAAGGCTGAGACACCTTAGACTGTAATCTTGTTTTGTATATAATTGAAATATGTGTGTTATATGTATTTTGTGTATCTGTATATTGTTTACCTATAGTTTAGATGTATGCGTTGAAAAAGTTAAATTTTGTGTTCAGGTTTCTTGATCGACCATCGATCACTATAAGGATCGATGGAGTTCCAATGATAATACGAAATCATAGAGTGAGTGTTGTATGGAGTAATGTGAGCACCTTAGATAAAGTAAGGCAGATATGTGTTATAATGTGAATTCCACCAATAAGCGAATGAGATCAGGTCAATGGAGGAGATTGAATAAACACAGTGGAAACCGTTTAGATCGTCTAGATCGATGGATAATATTGGCAGAACGTGAGAAACCTGACAAATTCGTGGAGAAACCCTGGAGTAGATCTGGATCGTCCAATCAACAGATCCATAGATCTACAGTCATCGTGTGGTAACAAGTGCTGAAGTTTAGTTCTAAAAACGGACCCTAGAAAAATCATTAAAACGAATTTAAAGTTCTGGGAGATCGGACCGTCCATTGAATGGATGATTGGATGCATATCGCTCTGGAAAATTACCGTGAGTTAATTTAATTTCCGGACACGATAAGGATTGAACTGGGATTTAATCTGTTTTGAGTTCTGATAAAGCGATCGGGGTCTGATAGTTTGGTAAACACGTAATTTAATTAATTAAATTACAATTTATGTATCGGTGTGGTTAACAGAGGTTTTAATTGCACGTGAATTTGTTTAAATTCCGCGAATTATGTAAAGTTGTGGTTTTCCCGTCATCAAAGTGGCTCTGATAGTTTAATTAAAGAGGGGTTTAATTGATTAAAATTATGGAATTGTCCAATCGTGCAACTTCACCCCATCATTTTTGGTATCAGAGTAGGGAAAATATTTCCTGCGAGAAGGATTTTGCAAACAAAATAAGCAGGTACAGTTATATTGAATGTTGGAGAGTTTGTGGTCTTATTCTTGTTGTACAGGTAACGATAGAAGAAGGTGAGAAAACTTGCAGCAGCCTAGAGCATGGAGTGCTCATATGGTTCCAAAGAAGAGAGAACCAGAGAGATGCTAAAAGACTGAGCTCAGAGGAAAGAAGCTTAGTGAGGCACGTGTAGAAATGAGGACTTGTTGCTGCAGAGGTTTTGTTGCAGCTCACAGAAAGATCATAAAGGCAATTCCACAGAGGATGTGGGTAGAATTGCTAAGGGATGAAGGAGAAGCAAATGACCAGGAGGTCATAAATTTTTGTTCCTCGAGAGTCTCATGCAGGAGCATCCAAGCACCCTTCATTAAAATCAGAATCCAAAGCTGTGAAAGAGGAAGCGTGGACCATCATTGTAAACCGAGGAATTTTGTTTAAAACAGAGCTAAATTGATGGAATTGATAAGTCTCTAGAAGACTTGATTAAATGTAATTATCTGCCATGTATGCGTATAGAGAGATTTAGGGGTTTGATTGAACGATTTTAGGAGAAGATCATGGATCTAGAATGATCCATGATTCTATAGTTATTTCTATAAATTTTGTAACTGCGTGTTGTGATGGGGGAGAGATTGGATATAATGTAGTCGCAGGAGAATTTGTGACTAAGGTTGAGACGCCTTAGACTATAATCTTGTTCTGTATATAATTAAAATATGTGTGTTATATGTATTTTGTGTATCTGTATATTGTTTACCTATAGTTTAGATGTATGCATTGAAAGAGTTAAATTCCGTTTTCAGGTTTCTTGATCGACCATCGATCACTATAAGGATCGATGGCAATCCAATGATAATATGATATCATAGAGTGAGTGTTATATGGAGTAATGTGAGCGCCTTAGATAAAATAAGGTAGATCCATGTCATAATGTGAATTCCACCAATAAGTGAATGAGATCAGGTCAACGAAGGATATTGAATAAACACAGTGGAAACCGTCGGATCGTCTAGATTGACAGATAATATTGGCGGAACGTGAGAAACCTGACAAGTTCATGGAGAAACCCCGGAGTAGATCTGGATCGTCCGATCAACAGATCCATAAATCTATGGTCATCGCGTGGTAAAAAGTGCTAAAGTTTAGTTCTAAAAACGGACCCGAGAAAATCATTAAAATGAGTTTAAAGTTCCAGGAGATCGGGTCGTCCGTCGAATGGTTGATCGGATGCATATCGCTTTAGAAAATGATCATGAGTTAATTTAATTTCTAGATGTGATAAGGATTGAATTGGGATTTAATCTGTTTTGAGTTTCGATAAAACGATTGGGTTCCGATAGTTTGGTAAACACGTAATTTAATTAACTAAATTACAATTTGTGTATCAGTGTGGTTAATAGAGGTTTTAATTGCACGTGAATTTGTTTAAACTCCATGAATTATGTAAAGTTGTGGTTTTCCCGTCATCAAAGTGGTTCCGATAGTTTAATTAAATAGGGGTTTAATTAATTAAAATTCTGGATTTGTCTAATCGTGCAGCGTCACCCCACCATTTTTGGTATCAGAGCAGGGAAAATATTTCCTACGAGAAGGAGTTTGTGAACAAAAGAAAGAGGTACAGTTAGATTGAATGTTGGAGAGTTTGTGGTCTTATTCTTGTCGTACAGGTAATGGCCGAAGAAGGTGAGAAAACTTGCAGCAACCTAGAGCATGGAGTGCTCATATGGTTCCAAAGAAGAGAGAACCAGAGAGATGCCAAAAGACTGAGCTCAAAGGAGAGAAGCTTGGTGAGGCACGTGTAGCAGGGAGGACTTGTTACTACAGAGGTTTTGTTGCAGCTCACAGAAAGATCATAAAGGCAATTCCACAGAGGATGTGGGTAGAATTGCTAAGGGATGAAGGAGAAGCATATGACCAGGAGGTCATAAATTTTTGTACCTCGGGAGTCTGATGCAGGAGCATCCGAGCACCCTTCATTAAAATCGGAATCCAAAGCTGTGAAAGAGGAAACGTGGACAATCATTGTAAACTGGGGCAATTCTGTTTAAAACGGAGCTAAATTGATGGAATTGATAAGTCTCTGGAAGGCTTGGTTAAATGTAATTATCTGCCATGTATGCGTATAGAGAGATTTAGGGGTTTGATTGAATGATTTTAGGAGAAGATCATGGATCTAGAATGATCCATGATTCTGTAGTTATTTCTATAAATTGTGTAATTGCGTGTTGTGATGGGGGAGAGATTGGATACAATGTAGTCGCAGGAGAATTTGTGACTAAGGTTGAGATGCCTTAGACTGTAATCTTGTTCTGTATATAATTGAAATATGTGTGTTATATGTATTTTGTGTATCTATATATTGTTTACCTATAGTTTAGACGTATGCGTTGAAAGAGTTAAATTATGTGTTCAGGTTTCTTGATCGACCATCAATCACTATAAGGATCGATGGCGATCCAATGATAATACGATATCATAGAGTGAGTGTTGTATGGAGTAATGTGAGCGCCTTAGATAAAGTAAGGCAAATCTGTGTTATAATGTGAATTCCACCAATAAGCGAATGATATCAGGTCAATGAAGGAGATCAAATAAACATAGCAAAAACCATTAGGTCGTCTAGATCGACGAATAATATTGGTGGAACGTGAGACACTTGACAAGTTCGTGGAGAAACCCCGGAGTAGATCTAGATCATCCAATCAACAGATCCATAGATCTACGGTCATCGCTTGGTAGCAAGCGCTGAAGTTTATTTCTAAAAACGGACCCGAGAAAATCATTAAAACGAGTTTAAAGTTCCGGGAGATCGGGTCGTCCATTGAATGGCTGATCGGACGCATATTGCGTAGGAAGATGAATGAGAGTTAATTTCATAATCGGATGCGATGAGGTTTTATATAGCGTGGTTAAAACCTCTTTGAGTTCTGACCATCAAGACCGTTCGTCACGGGATTGATCGGACGGTAATCGCACTCGAATTTGTGCACAGGTTAACACATTGGGCGGACCTGATGAATTATTCAAAGAATCTTGACTTCTTTGAGTTCCAACAAGAAATGGGTTAAGGTTGGAGATCGTGTGATAGCCATTGAACTGATGAAGTGGAATCGACAGCGTGGATTGAAGCCTGACAAAGGAAAGTTCAAAGAAAGATTGGCATTGATTAGTCGGGTTTTGTTGAAGTCCGCCAATTAGAAAGCTTCTGATATATACGTGGGCCCATAACCCACAGGTCCACACATGAATTTTGTAAAGAGGCAGCTTTGCTGCGTAAAAGAGGCTGAGATGTCATCACTCGGGATGCAGCAGGTGCTCTTGCAGGTGATCCTACAAATAAGCGTCGTATGTGTTCTCAGTTCGATAGAGCCTCTTCTTTACTAGCTCAAGCTTCAAGGAATTATGATCCTGACACCCTTTAGGCCATCCATATCGGAACACAGCTATGAATGAAGAATATCGTTCACTATTAGAAAATGATACTTGGGACCTTGTTCCTCTTCTAAAGGGACGAAAACTTGTTAGATGAAAATGGGTTTACAGAGCCAAGTTTGGACCAGATGGAAAAATTGATAAACATAAATCTCATCTTGTTGCTAAGGGTTTTTCTCAAGTTGAAGGCATTGACTATACTGAAACCTTCTCCCCTATTGCCAAAATGAACTCTATTCACCTTGTTATTTCCCTTATTGCCTCTTTCAAATGGGAAGTCCATCATATGGATGTTAAATCTGCCTTATTGCATGGGGACTTGCATGAAGAAATCTATAAGGAACAACCTCCTGGATTTATACAAACAAATATGTCGGCTTAAGAAATCCCTTTATGGTCTCAAGCAAGCCCCTCGGGCTTGGTATGCCAAAATGGATAGCTTTGTTTTAGATATTGGATTTTCTAGGTGTCATTCTGACAATATTGTCTACACCAAGAAAGTAGGTAAGTTGTTATCATTCATCTTCTTTATGTTAATGATATTATCCTTACTGGTAGTGATCTCAGCCTTATAAACCATGTGAATTCCAGCCTTAAAAATTAGTTTGAAATGACAGACTTAGGAAACTTGCATTGTTTTCTTGGTCTTCAAGTCTTGCAATCCAAAGAAGGTATTTCCCTTTCCCAGTCCAAGTATGCATGTGATCTTCTACGCCAATTTCACATGGAAGACTATAAGCCATCCACTTCTCCCTTTAATTTTGGAGCCAAACTTTCAGACACTTGTACTTCCCCTTAAGTTGATGCAACCTTATACCGTCGGCTTGTTGGAAAACTTTTCTATCTAACCCATTCCTGTCTTGACCTTTCCTTTGTTGTTGGCCTTGTTGCTCGGTTTATGAAAAACCCACATGAAAGTCATTGGAAAGAAGCTAAAAGAATACTTCATTATGTTCGAGGTACATTTCAGTTTTGGATTCATTACAGTGCAGAAGCATCTCCTCTATTGGTTGGTTTCACTGATTCTGATTGGGTTGGTGACCCTGATGATCAGAAGTCTATTGTAGGTTATGTCTTCACTCTTGGTTCTGGACCTATTACATGGGATTGCAAGAAACAAAGTGTCATTTCTCTTTCTTCAATAGAAGCAAAGTATCATGGCATCATTGAAGCTTAGTAAGGAATCCATGTGGCTTCGTCAGATCTTGTCAGAGTTTGGTTTTCAGCATCAACATCTGACTACACTTTGGTGTGATAATCAAAGTGCCATTCAACTATGTAAAGGTCCAATCCAACATCAGCGCAAAAAACACATTGAACTACACATGCACTTCATCAGAAAGCTCATTCATGACCATGTTCTTGAAGTGAAATATTGTTCAATCGATGATCAAGTTGCAAACATCTTTACAAAGGCTCTCACAGAGGCGAAGTTTACTAAACTTCGATTTATCGTTGGAGTTCAAGTTGTCACTAGAGGGGATAGGCTCTGATGCCTCCTTCCTTCTCCTATTGTGTCATCTTTATACATCCTTCAATCTTATCCCAAGTTGTTCTTAAGGGGGGATGTTAGGATATTCCAACACATAGGAAATACTTAAGTACAACTTGATCTAGTGTATAGTTAGGTAAGGTGTGTTTCTTTAGTATGTACTTTTTGTAACTTACAATCTGACGGTCACGATATGTTCTAGACATGAAGTGATTTGACGATTCATTCTCTCCTCAGTATTACTGACACTTGATTCGTGGCTTAACACCCGATTGGTCCATGATCTCTATTTAAAGAGCATGGAGGGTTATTTGTTAGGTGACCGTTCATGAGAGAAGCTTATGTAAATTTCTTTCTTTTACATTAGTAAATTTCCTGAAGTGGCCGCGTTGGCTCAGGCCGTGGACTATTTCCCTCTTTGATACCACGTCAAGAATATTGGTGTACCGATTTGTGATCTGTTTGTGAGCGGTGTCCTTTGGTGTTCTATCTAAGGAACTTATCCTGTAAATTCCTACATCGGGCTCCCCGTTGGTTCTAGTTGCATCTTTGATGTAATGAACCTCAAAGTTGGTGCTCTTCTTAATTTCAGCCAATTACACATGAATTTCCACTTGAAACTACTCCACTTTGCTTCATAGGAGATCAAATTTTCTATTCATCGAGAGTTTATATGTCTCCCCCTCCACTTCTTCAATTGAACCTTGTTGATTCGAAGATGTCAGCAACCCCACCAACGTTTCCATAACTTGTTCATAACGTATCCTAAATGTTGTTGATCCACTGCACTAGAGGAAGTCTACCCAATCTCTGGCATGATGAAGATTTGAATATCCACTTAACAAAACATAGAGAATATCAATTGTCTTTCCTAGGTGAGGGAGAGGCTTATCATATGCGGGGGTGGATTTGGTGTATATAATCATGGTCGAGATCTATCATAATGTCTAAAACAATTAATTGACTTGCACATTGACCCATTGCAAAATCCTCTTTGGTTTCCAAAATTATCATGTGAAGGATTTACCATAGAATTGGGAATAACTTCAGTCGAATGTGGCTTGAATGCGGGAACAAGCATGGGATGTAGAGCACCTATGTGATATTAATTCCTCCTCGGTTAGTTAAGGTTGGATCTCTCCATTGCATGCATTGATCCAAATTTATGAATGAACTAAATTAAATATAGATATAAATAGAAACACAAATATATAACGAAAACATAACTTCAATTCACTAATAACAAAGTATTGAAAATTGTTTACATGTAGAATGGAAATAAACTAGCTCATGCTATGGTAGCTTATCTCCGAGAAGAGATGCAGTGGCTACATGCCTTCTAAACTATGTTACAATGAGGCTCGAAGGGCTATTTATTATTGAGAAATAATGGAAACCCCTAAAAATCCAAAAACTTGACTCTAGGAGATGAAGCACCAAAAGTCTGTGGACCCCGTTTGGGTAAATTGGTACATCAACTTTTTGGATCATAACTTTGGCATACGACCATTGTTTGACGCATACGATACCTCATTAGAAAGATATATCCAAGAAACATAACTTTTGACTGCAAACCCTTTCCATAGCTTATGAGTTTGTCTATTTAAAAAAAATCGTTTAGGGCCTCAAAATGACTTTGAAAGTTCTGGACCTGAAAAACTGCAAAAAATAGTAAATTGTGCTACAATTAAGGAAACTGAAAGGAAAAATGGTGAGGTTCTAAGTGGAATAGGCGGGTGGCGATAAATATCCACCTGGATCACGCATGTTGTGTCCACCGTTTATGCCACCTGTTGCTATGGAAAGGATAAGGGTTCAAACTACATGATTAGAGTGGGATTAATACTAGATTTCCCAATCCTTCACTCACTAGAATTATAACCCCATTTCGATTGTCGACGAGAAGAGTTACATGATTGCACTCTGGTTTGGTCATATGATCAATTAAAATTATGTATTTATCTTTTAATCCCTTCATACAGAACGTATCAAAGGAAGGGGTGAATATGTAATTGTTTGATCCCCTTCGATTTCCCCATGTTCCATGGTGGAGCCTTGTTGGGCCAGGCCCGTTTGCTTTATCATTTAGATCTCATAGGATGTGGAAGAAGTCTATTTGTTCAAATATGGAGATTTGCAAAGCTATTCTTTGAAGAATTGATGGAAGAGCAGAATTGATCAAACCTTTAACTTTCCTCGCCTGACGAATTACTATCATGAAGTCGCTACAAACATGGAGCTTGCTAATTTTCTTCTCAATGGCTAATTCCATATCCTTCCACAAGGCAAGGTGCTCTACTTCGTTGTTTGATGCTACAGCCACACCCCAAGCATACTTCGATTATTTTTTCTTCGACACAGAGAATAGTGAAATGGATAAAATTTAAAGAAAATAAAAATACCAAAATCATTATAACTAAGGGCCTCTGAAATCCTTATTAGATTGGGTGGGGATTGCTGAGCTAGATTGTTTGCCGATGGGACCCTTCTTATGTTTTGGATGAGTTGCTCCTAAAACCTTGGGGGCATTTTTTCAAAGTTTCACATGTTTTTATACAAAAAATATGGTGTTATTTAACTATTATAAATTTTGGAATTTTTTGTTGACATTGAGTTAAATAATTTTTTGTGAAATTTTAATATTTTGTTATTGAAAATTTATTATTAATTATATATGGATCTAACACCTTGAAAACCCATAAAATATTCATATTAGGGAGAGTTCACAGTGCTTTTAACCCATCTCCATAAAATTCTCGACAATTTCAATAAAAAAATTATTATTAAAAAAACTTTCACGGATTACAAATAAATACAACCAAGGCCATTATAATTTTGAAATGAAAAAACCTTAAAAATTAATTAATTTTTACTAAGTAAATTTCGTATCGAATATTAACCCTTCCCCATGTATTCAAGTGACAATGTAGTGTTCAAGTGATATTTAAATTTCATGGTTGTAACTTATATAGATATATTTGGTGAATTAAATGTTTAAATTTAATAAGTATATTAATGGTATGTCGTATATTTAAATTTGACTTAATTTTCCTTTTTCTTAAGAAAGAAGTATGCAATAAAATTAAATATTTTCTTGAAACAAGGTAATATTGGGAAAGGGGTTTACAACAATTTCTAAGTTGGGTTGGGAGTGAGTGATTTTTAAATATGATAGTTGTTTTACTTGGAAGTTATTTATGACATATTTTTTAAAGTCTTATATGAAATGGTATTTTGGGTGGAACTTGGCAATGTTTTTAAATAAGATTGTAATTTTTTTATTGTTTAAAAAACACTTTTGAATGCATAACTAGGTTCAACACTCTAAAAAAATCTTGAAGCACTTCATATTTGTAGATTAAAACTTAAACTTATGATCTTTAAAGATCTTTACAGAGTTTTGAACAAAATTGACCAGAAAAGTGTTTTAAAAAAAAAATCTCTCTATTAGTTAAACTACACTTTTTAAATTTTTTTGGCTGCGGCGATTACAGAGGATCCCGAAACTGCGATTGACCTAGCCCCTGCGCCGCCCCGTGCTGGCGCTGCGATCTGTAGCTGCGGATCTTGGCAGCCATGCCCAGTGAAGGGGAGGCGGATCCTCCCCCCCTCCCTCCAGAAGTTTTAGAATTTCAAAAAATTATTGATGCATGCAACAAACGCCCACCATCTGCTCAACAACAGAAATTCGTTAAGAGAAAAGAATACATTCCCTCGGTGGCCCTCCCTGAGGAAGAAACCTGCCGCTCAGCTCTGAATCTAGCTGACAGAGGGCTCATAGGGCAGTTTACCGGTCTCTGGCCTTCGCCCAAATCTGTAGAAAACTGGATCAAGAGAAACTGGACCCCTCTGATCAAGGAGGGAATTAAATCTTATTTTGTAGGTAAAGGTTTCTTTGTATTTGTCTTTGAATCAGCAGAAGATCGAAGTCTTATTTTCAGGAACGGGCCATACTTCATGGGGCCACAGGGACTATATTTAAACAAATGGTCTCCAGATTTCGACCCGACCCAAGATGTTCCTTCTGCGGTTCCAGTTTGGGTGCGGCTTCCCCATCTTCCCCTGCACTGCTGGAGTCAGAAATCTCTCCAAATCATCGGCAACTCCCTTGGCAAATACATTGATCAGGCCGCAAGGAAAGATCAATATTCCTGTGCTCGAATATGTGTGGAAGTAGATCTGGAAGAAGGCCTACCCGAAGCAATAAAACTTACTGTGGCAGGATGGTCACATATCCAAGAGCTGGATTACGAGCAGATCCCCTTCAAATGCAGACACTGCCATGACTATGGCCACTTTGCAAAAAATTGCAAGAAAAAAACGGAAGATCAGAGCCACCCCCACAAAGGAGATCAATGGACTACAATTCAGAAAACGGGTCATACAAAAGCAACAGGGAAATTAGCCACAAAAGGGAATGATCAAGGAAAAGCCAGCAAAGAAATTGAAACACAACAGCAACCGAATGAGATCCCAAGCACTGAAGAAGCCTCTCCATCAGAACCCCCAGAAACGGATATGAACAATCCAGCACAGGTCGAAGATCCACAGACAAATACAGAGCGTGGCGGAGATGCATCGCCCGGCTCTCCTCAGGACAGCCCCTCCAGGCTTTCGTATGCAGATATAATAAAGAAGAAAAAATTGCCAGATCCACCAGACTCCTCAGATGAAGAGACCTATGAGAGACCCTCAAAGAAAGCAGGCAGGAAGACCCACAAAGCAGCCAGGGAGGAGGAGGCAGAGCGACTCAAAATGCAAGGAAGCCAGTCCACAATAGAGATGACTATAGGACGAAATACTAGAGGAAGATCCACCAAGGGAGGAATCCCAAATCCCTCGCCAGGTAAATAATGCGTATAGTCTCTTGGAACTGTAGAGGTCTGGGGACCCAACCAAAAATTGAAGCCGTCAAAGATCTGATGAAAATAGAACCCTCAGACATCCTCTTGCTCCAAGAGACCAAAATCGATGGGCGAGCCCTCAAGGATATCAGCAAATCTAAATGGAAGAAGAACGATGGCATAGCAGTCAGCTCAAGGGGAACCTCGGGGGGCGTTGCAACTCTCTGGTCGGAAGATCAGTTCCACCTATCAAACTCCCATGAGACCCAGCACTGGATCTTCACGGAGCTCAAGCATTTAGAAAGTAAGTTAACTATAGCTTTATTCAATTTATATGTTCCAGTAAATTATGTAGAAAAAAGAGACTGTTGGAATACTCTTTCGGCCTTCTTAGATCAACACCCCCTAAACAACATTGTCCTGGGAGGAGATCTCAACTTAGTCATGAAGCCAAAAGAAAAAAGGGGGGGAAACAGCAGCAGAGATCAGTTGCTCCCATTGGTAGAGGAAATAATGCAGCAGAGGGATCTACTCGATTTTGCCCCGGTGAGAGGCAAATATACTTGGACCAACAACAGATCTGGGTCTGACCACATCGCTGCCCGGCTGGACAGATTTCTAATTCAAAGTTCCCTGCTGATGGAAAAGATTCTCATATCAACAAAAATTCTCCCCAAGCTCTCCTCGGATCACAAGCCAATCCAACTCCTTTTGGCTCCCGAAGAAGATCTTGGCCCCATTCCTTTCAAATTCAGTCCTCTTTGGATTGAAAAAGCAGGGTTCAAGGACACGATCCAATCAGCTTGGGATATCCCCATCAACGGATCCCCAAGTTTTGTTTGGGAGCAAAAATTAAAAGCCACCAAAAAAGCTCTAAAAGAGTGGCTAAGGAAAATCCATAACCCCACCAGCCAGCAGAGAAAACTCGATGTTCAGCAGCTAGAAACCTTGCAAATTGATATGGAAGGGCTCAACATTACCCCGGAAATTTTAAATAAAGAAGCGGCCTTCCAAAGAAACATCCACCAATCCTGCAGAAGGGAAGAAGAGCACTGGAGACTTAAATCTCGCAGCCTCTGGCTAAAGGCAGGAGACCGAAATACTGCCTTTTTCCACCGACAATACAAAGCCCGCCTATCTCGGAATCATATCACTGAGATTAAAAATGATGAAGGGCAGATCTATAATAAATTTGATCAAATAAAAATTGCAGCTGAAAACCATTTCAAAAATCTATATGGCACAAGGCATGAAGGAAGCAAAGAAGACATTGAGGATCTTCTCTCTCATATTCCCCACCTCATCACCCATGAAGACAATCAGGCTTTACTGAAACCAGTTTCTGAAGAAGAAATCATCAAGGTTATTTGGGCAATGGAACCAGATAAGGCCCCTGGGCCAGATGGTTTTACAATACATTTCTTCAAAGTCTGCTGGGACATCATCAAAATAGACTTGCTGAAAATGATACAAGGTTTCTTTGGGAAAGCCAAGATTGGGGGAGGCACCAACTCCACCTTTCTCGCTCTGATACCAAAAGAGGCCAACCCGGAAACATTCAACAGGTTTAGGCCCATCTCCCTATGCAATGCCTCCTATAAAATTCTGTCCAAGATTCTGGCAAATAGAATTAAACCCCTTCTGGACAAGCTGATATCCAATGCCCAAGGGGGTTTTGTCAAAGGCAGACATATCTTGGACAATATCATCCAAGTGCAGGAAGCCATCCATTCCAGCAAACAGAGGAAAGAGAAGGGGATGCTGATCAAGCTTGATATGGCTAACGCATTCGATAGAGTCAACCATTCCTTTCTTCTCAAAGTCCTACAATCCTTTGGCTTTCCTCCTCAGTTCATCAATCTTATCAAAGCTTGCATCTCATGCCCCTGGATCGCCCCCATGGTTAATGGACGCCCAACATCCTTCTTTCAAGCTCAGCGCGGATTAAGGCAAGGCTGTCCTCTCTCACCTTTCTTGTACATTCTCATGGCAGATTCCCTTAGCAGGAAGCTGGCCGCGGAAATGAATACAGGAGATCTCCCAGGAATCCGAATCGCAAATGATCTAAACCCAATAAATCATGCTTTATTTGCAGATGACTCCATTCTTCTAGGAGGAGCCTCTACTAACATCGCAGCTAATTTCAACGCTGTTTTAAAATGTTACTGTAGAGCTTCAGGAGCCGTTATAAATAACAGAAAGAGCTCGATCTTCGGATGGAATGTGAGCCAACATATTCTCAATAATATAGCCCGGATCTTTGGATTTGAGTGCTTCGCACATTGGGACAGCATCAAATATCTTGGCTTACCCCTTACAACCGGAGTCAATAACAGATCTTTGTGGCATGGCATCATAAGCAAAATTAAAGACAAGATCACTTCCTGGGGAGGTTATTGGCTAACCAAGGGAGGAAAAATTATCCTTCTTAAATCCGTCTTATCTGCTCTTCCCATATATCAAGCCTCCTTTCTTCTGGCCCCGAAACACATTACGGATCAGATCTCCTGTCTTCTACGAGACTTCCTCTGGAAAGGAGGCAGAGGCAATCACAATAAAATTCATCTGGCAAACTGGGATCTAGTCAAGCGGCCAACTCTCGATGGTGGGCTCCAGATCAGAGATCCTGCTCTCTCTAATCTGCTACTTGGATGCAAGCTTCTGTGGAAAATATACTCAGATCCTTCACATCAGGTCAGTGAAATGTTCATCTCAAAATATGCGCAGGGGATCTCCCTCAGGCATCTGTCAGCAAATAATACTTCAGCAGGCACTCTCACCTGGAATCTCTGCAGGAAAAGCATAAGCAGTTTCAGTAAACATCTATACCGCATCCCGGGCAATGGGGAGAAGATCCTTCTCTGGAAAGACCGCATCATGAACAGCCCTCCTCTCAACTCCCACGCAGAAATCCGGGACATCAGAAACTGGCTTCACGATGCAGGAATAAGAAAGTTGAAAGATATCTCTGAGTGGGACAGCAAAGGAAATTGGATCGAATGGGCGATCCCTCCAGTGCCAGCGCAGTTTCAACACCAAACTGAAATCCTCAAATCACTGCTCTTAAATGCAGCGCCGTTACACCGCAATATCGCTGACAGATGGGGGTGGGGTGAAACTGGGTTTTATACGCCATCCTTGGGTTACTCTGCCCTGCAGATCAAAAAAGACAGCCTGAGAACGCCATCGTTCTGGAAACAGGTATGGAGTGCCAAGGGACTACCCAAAGTCAATTTCTTCTTTTGGACCCTCATTCAGAATAAGCAGCTCACTGGGGACAACTTGGCAAAACGAAACTTTGTTGGGCCTCATAGATGTGCATTGTGCAGGAACTCAGGAGAAACAGCCCCCCACCTGTTCATGGACTGCGTTTTTGCCAAAGAAGTATGGACATTAACCCTTCTTGGTCTGCCCGTCTCCCCGCCCCATCACAGCTCCATTGCTGTCCTCTTTTCTGAATGGATTCATCACTATCCTCATCCCATTCCAAATAAATCCTTGTGGATTCACATATGGCTTTCCATTCCTAAATTTGTAAGCTGGGAAATTTGGCTGGCGCGGAATGATTTAATTTTCAATAACTCCCCTCGCTCTCCTGCTAAGACCGCCTCAATTGCTAAAGCCCTCCTCATAGAATCCGTCCTCCAGCACTCCCATTTCTCTGACTCCTCCCTTCTCCCCTCTGAAAAGGCTTGGCTGAACCTCCACAGCCCTCATCCCTCTTGCAAAGCCCTCTCCCTTCCCCCTCCCCTCCCCTCTCCTTCATGGAAAATCAGAGAATCTGAAGCAGCTTTCCAGAACTGGTGGAAGAAGCAAAATACAACTTCAATCTTCTTTGACGGAGCCTCCAAAGGAAATCCGGGGGTTGCGGGAGCTGGTGGAGTCATATACTTTGCAGACAATCTCAGTAAGGTCCATTTCTGCTGGGGGCTTGGCATCTCCACAAACAATCAGGCAGAGCTCCTCGCCCTCACAAAAGCCTGCCAAATAATGCAGGATAAAGGCATCAAAGACTGGCAAGCATTCGGAGACTCCGAAATCCTCATTAGGAAGATCAATGCAGATGACCAGTTCAGCAATGCAATCCTCAATAAGTCTCTGAATAGGCTGAAGCTAATCCTGCAAGACTTCACCTCCTACAAAATTTATCACATCCTCAGAAGTCTGAATAAGGAGGCAGATGAAATGGCAAACAAAGGTTGCCTATTAGAACCGGGAACTCTAAACTACAATGGTAACAGCGCTAAGTCACATAGCATATCTTAGCTAAAGGGCAGATCAGAATAAGAAGCAGAAAGCAAGGATCACACCCCACTGAACAAGCATGAGAGGAACAAGACTGAATCTCCGGCACATCATATGATACAGGGCTCAGCAAGAGGTGGACAGGTAAAATTTGGGGAACTTACTCCTTAGCGAATATATTCTCATAAGGAAGCAGCAGCTGGAAAAGATGGAGGCTTGGAATTTCTATATAAAATCAGATCTATCAATAGCCGGATCATGGTTAATGCAAATGATAGAATTTTACTGATAGCAAGAGGACCATTCCTGTTTGTAGACTCTGTGGAGCATGGGCAGTAATACTAAGACCCTGTCTGCCAAGTATGCTGCCATCATAAAATCATGCTCAAAAGCTGACTTCTTGGCATGAAAAACAAAGTTCAGAATCTAAGTAGGCATTTGGTTCATCAATGAGACAAATATCTGCAAGCTGCACAAAGATGTGAAGTTATTGACAAATTACAGAGGCTGGTCGTAGAAAATTCCAAGGCTTATGCAGCTCATCTAAAAAATCAGTTGGACTTTGTCACGCTACTGCACTCAGAAAAGGAACGGTGGAGGACTACACAAACGAATACTGCTGGACAGGGCTCTGCCGACGCCATTGGGCTCGCTTGGAGGGTTCCAGTCTACAGTGGACAGCAAAATACGTGCCAAGATCTTCAGCAGCTCCAGATAAATCCTCGGCAATCCTTGTTCCTATACGGAAATGCGCAGAGTCCTGAGAGGTGTCGCTTCTCAGGCTTGCGGTTCCAGACAGAAAATCCTTGTCCCCAAGCCGCGCAGAGGAGAGGTGTCAGCTTGCAGAACCCCATAGGCGGGAAAACAGAAAGAAATGCTTTGTAAAACTGAGGCGTTTTTGACCTTGGTCAATCCAGATTTTATAATAAAAGATATCCGTTAATGTTAAAAAAAAAAAACTACACTTTTTAAATACGTAGTCTAATTCATAGATGAAATGACTCTTTTTCAGGTATTTTACTTGTCAATTTTGCCCAAAATCTGGTAGTGACTTTTTTTTTGTTAAGCTTGGTAGATCTTCCTTTTCCACTAATAAAAAGAAAATTAACACCACATAGAACTGGCTAGGTGGCCTCAACTTGCCCAGTGGAAAACCAAGTTTGTTGGCCACCTATCCGCATTATATGTCATCCAGTAGAAAAATATCTTAAGTCTCTCTATCCAAATAATATAAGTTTTAGTTGTTTGTCCACATCTATACTGTAAAGTCCTACATTCATATGTAACTGCAAAAACAAATTTAAAATATAGCCACATATATAAACAAAACTATCAGTAAGTAAGCATTCTATTCATGTTGTTCAACTTACGTTGATTCAACCGGAGCTCGGTCTTTGGCATTCGATCCTAGCATCTTTGTATGAGCCAGTATGCAGGGCAGGTGCTTCTCAATTCGGCCGAGGCGGATGTCTTGTTTATGCAGTCTGGTAGTGATTTTTAAAAATCATAAGTTTAACTTGTTTAATCTGCAAAGTTTTAGTGCTTATGGGGTTTTCTAGGCTGTTGAATCCATTTATGCATTCAAAAGTGCATTTTCAATAACAAGAAATTACAATCTTGCTCGAACTTGTATTATCGCATTCATTTTGTTTATTAGTTAAACCGAACCTTTTTGAAAATATATTCTTAATTTTTTTATTATTACTATAAAAATATTTAATAATATTTTTCCAAAAATATTATCTTTTATATGGAAAAAAAAATCACATATAAAATATATTTAATAATGGTAAAATGTTTTGTAATATATATATACATATATATATATATATATATATATAAACTTTTATTTTTTTTCTACGTAATACTAATTCTATTAATAACAACAGTAAAATATAGTGAGGCTCCGGCCTCTGCGATGCTGGAATAGAGTTATATCATGTTTGGACATTTAGCACTGAAACAGGACTGCCCACCGAGGGGAAACCAGTCCGAGTAAACCAATGATAAGTGTTCCCCATGCAAGGATTACAACTCAAAAACCAAAAGAGACATTTGTGGAATATTCTAAAATAGACAACATACTTTGAAAAAACATTTAAAAAACCCCTGAGAGTAGGAGCGGGGAATTAAAACCTGGTTGTATGGAAATCTGGTTGCATGGACCCACTAGGTGTCGTTTGTTGGAGGAGGATCTTCCACGATGAGACATCTGTACTCATCCCAATCATCCTCAGCTGCTTGCGTGTCATCAGAGATGCCCCCAATTGCTTGCATGCCACCAGGAATGCCCTCGACTGTCTGCGTGCCATCAGGGATGTCCTTATCATGCTAAGTGCTATCATGGGCGTCTTTGTGTTTGCGAGAACCAGAGCTATTGTCTAAGCGCTTCCGTTCGCTGGTGGCTTGCTTCTCCTGGGCCGTCTTATGCTTGATGATATTTGCCTTCTCCTGAACTATGTCCTGAGTCTGTGCCTCCTGCGGGCGGATCTCTTCACTGAATGCCATTGTGACAGTGGCGATGATGTCAGGGCAGTTCATGGCGCTGTGGAAGCGGAATTGGATCACGTGATGCCACTTATGAGGGGACTTAGGGGGGTTAGTCGTTTGGGTTGCAACATTTACTCTCCAAGCACCAAAGGATTGGGCTCGACCTCTTCCATTGCGGGTGGTGGGATATCTGCCAAAGGATTGGCCTATGGACGGAGTGGGGGAAGGGGTGGATGACAGGGTCGTCGGCTCAGGAGGTGGTGGCGAGGGAGGGCAACTATTTCTGCCTCAGCTGCTACCACGCCTGTTGTGCATCCGGTGGCAAAGACGTGGCATGGTCCTATGGCCAGGTTGAAGCTGACTGGTGAGGGTCGAGATGACAAAAGTGCTTGCAGTGAGCGTAGAGTCTGCGCTGGAGTTTACAGAGCTATTCAGGCGAGAGACAGTGACATTCTGGGAAGAATTCAAAGCACAATGAACATTTTGAGAAATATGGATGCCATCCCCCAAATCGATGCAGCTCAAGAGCCAGCAACGCCTCCCTGTTGTCGTGCGAGAGCTCATCTCCGCAGCATCAAGGGGGTAGGAGCAATTCAGAGGGGAAGGGGTGAAGGTATGCAGGCTTGCCGAAGCCATGGCCTTAACCTTGCAGAGAGTGTCTCGACCTGTGCACCAAAGTAATGGCACCTGCAGATTGACAGTGGCTCGCCATAAATTACCACAGTTGGGAACGCGGGTGGCCATGTGGCTTAGCCGCCTGCCGTCCCCCTATCTAATCCTCATTAATTTCCTCTTAAACATCCGCATCCGGAGTATATATAAACTTTTATAATTAGTTTAATAAATTAATATTATTAATTTTTGTAATTATATTTAATATTGTTTTTCATGTATATATATATATATATATATATATATATATATACTTCGTATGATCTATGGATAGTAAGTGGGGTAAACCTTCAATGTTAAAAAGGCCTTACTTCAAGAGTTAAGAGAATGTAACCCATAATCTCATCAATTTTAGAGAGAGTAATCAAGTTTGACATCAAGACCAATTGAACTAACCCTTAGGCTTTATTACTTTATTTTTAATTTTCATATATATTTTATATTCAAACCTATTAAATTTGATTGAAATGTCAATTTTAATATGATGATGGTTATTAATGTTCATATATATATATATATATATATAACTTGCTTACTCTCTCCTAAATTGATAAAGATTGGTGGTCAAATTTTTCAAATAATATTATTATAATTGTTGAAATTAATGGAGAATATGTATTATTGGAGAGAGTATGTTCATTAGTTGTGCGTGTGTCCTAGTTTAGGATTAGTTCCTACTTTCTAGGTGTTAGTTCTAACTCTCCTAATCTTATTTAAACTTATATATTATTAATGTTAATGATCAATGAGTAGAGCATTTTGCGTGTCTCCAGGTGCAACTTGCTCACCTGAGAGCTACTAAGTTTCAGAATATATTTGATTTCTTCCATTTTTAACATGGTATCAGAGCTGGTGAACTTTGGTGGTTGTGTGAGTGCCTAAGTGGCAGAACTATGGCCCCTGGTGGTTGGTACAAAGAAGGCCTGGTGAGGAAGCAAAATGTTGAGGAATAGCACAGAGTTTTTATTTTGTTTGAGGTAAAACTGGAGCGACGCAAGTTTTATACCGTACAGTCACGCTTCCCTAGCTTTGGAGAAGCATTGGATTTGGCGTAAAAATTGCACTTATCGGCCTTTACTCAGATCGATTTTGAGCAGCGCGGGCCAGAAGCGCAGAATTGACCCACAAAAAGCGCGTTGTTGCATTTGGTGTTCAAGAGAACCTGATCCCCGGTGTGGTGGGTTGATCGGCAGCCCTGTAGTCATTGATTGTTGTGGCATCAGAGTGCTTTCGTGGCTACAGGCTACCTGGCATGGAGAATTTTAGCTCTAGTGGCAGATCGGGGTCATTGATCACTTTCGTTTGGTGCGGTGAGCGTGGAAGAATCATCGCTCCTTGACAAACCCCTCTGGAGTGTGGATCAGAATGGTGTGTGATGTTTATCTGTCATGGGAAACATTTGGGAGATAAACCAACGTATATATCCATACCACTGGACGTTTAAGGAATCTAGTGAGTTAGTGGCCGAAGTGGCAGAGTGGTTGCGGATTCGCGTGACTAGCTAGTGTAGAGCTTAGTTCATGCATCCCTGCTGGAGTGGTGCTGTGTGGAGTGATTGCGTTGCAGTGGCATGATTTTATAGTGCGTTGTTGATCGGAGGAGGCAACCATTGATCGGAGGAGGCCGCTGAAGTAAGTGTCTTGTTCCTGCGTAAACTGTTGGTTTTGAAGTCGATATGTTCCAGAGACTTTTATGGAGTAGTTGAACCGTCCTCTTTCGCTGAACTTCCGACAACAATTGTGAATGAACAAGGTGGATTTGCATTTTTTTCTGTGGATCAATGGATCAGTGACAGAGATAGTTGTGATTTGGATCAGTGCGGATTTCATGCCTTGAGGCCGAAATCACTTAACTCAGCAATGCCCTTCGAACCTGGTCAGTGCCTTATTTTTTTGTTTAACATTTGAGATTGCCCTAGTGCAAGATCGTTGGTGGTTTTTCTTTTCAAAGCCTACAAGTTGTAATAGAAGAATTGAAGATTACTTTTCTGGATTTGGAGATAGATATATTGGTGATAGATCGCGTAAATTGAATTCACTCTTTGATCAATTTTTGGAGGTTGAAAGTTTTTTTGAGGCAAATCCATAGATCAAACTATCACGATGAATAATTAGATGGAAAAGGCATACTTGAATGAGAGAAATAAGCTCGATGGGTCCAATTATTCAAACTGGAAATTCAAATTGCAGACTCTGCTTGAGGGGCAAAGTGTGTGGGCGATTGCAAATGGGGATGAATTGAAGCCGACTGTAGCAGGAGGAGGAACAACTGTAGCTATTCAAGATTGGGAGAAGAAGGAGAACAAATCAAAAGTGTTATTGAAATTGTCAATGAAAGATTGCATTATCCCTGACATCAGAGAGTGTAAATCAACAAATGATATTTGGACAACTCTCAAGGATTTGTACAAGATAAAGAATAAAAATCTTTTATTGTTCCTGAAGATAAATATTCTCTCCATCAAAATGGAGGAAAGAGAATTAATCGCTGCATTTATCTCTCGCATCAAGGAGCTGAGAAACAAGTTGGTCGATATAGGGGAGATAGTGTCGAACACTGATCTTGTCATGGTTACCGTGAATGGTATGACTAATGACTATCATATGTTTATTACAAGCCTGAATTCAAGGGAGAAAGCCACCAATTTTGAAGAATTGATAGGGATCTTGATACAAGAGGAAGAAAGGCGGATGACTCTAAAACCCTAGAATTCAGATCTAGCATTAATGGCGAAGAAAATGCCTTTCAGAGGAAAAGAAAGCATAGGACAAAAAGGCTGAGGTACACCATAGAGAAAGCCACCTCAAGGTATGTCTTCAACCAGAAATGATTCAGGGATCAAGTGTTTTTACTGTGGTAAATCTAATTACATTGCTAGGAATTTCCATAAGAAGAAGCTTGATGAAACTCGACATAGAAATAGGAAGCATGCACGGCACTTTGTTGATGAAGATCATAATCAAAATCTCAAACTGTTTGTATCTGATTCTTCTTTCTCTACTGAGAATGATGAAGCGGAAACTTGGTTTGTGGATTCAGGAGCTTCCATTCACATGATAGATAACAGACATTGGTTTGAAAATTTTAAAGAAATTAGTAGTGATGCTAAAAGCTACCTTGGTGATGATAGAGGATACCAGATTAAAGGGTATGGGTATTACCTGATGGTAATATTAGGCGTATTCAAAATGTGATGTATGTACCAGGAATTAAAAAGAATTTGATCTTTGTCTCTATGATAACGGATCAAAATCTTAGGGTAGAATTTGGTTAAGTCTTACTGTGTTATTAAAGATCTGCTGGATCATATGAAGCCAATTGCATCAGGTATTCAAGTTGGAGATCTGTACAAGATGAATGTAAGAAGCGCACCACACCAAGCCTTGACTTCAACAGTTATGACTGCAGAGAATTTGTGGCATCAAAGATTCAGTCATATAAATTTTCATGACCTATTGCTACTTCAGAAATGAGGTATGGTCAATGGTCTCCGTGTTTTAAAAAATGTTCATGTTGATTATGAAGGATGTGCTCTTGGGAAGATGCACAGGGATGATTTTCTCTCAAGTTTAGATAGAAATAAGAGAGATATAGTAGATCTTGTGCACACTAATATATGTAGGTCGATGTAGAGAAGGTCATTAGAAGGTGCCTATTATTTTTTGATGAGTGCACAAGATTTACCTGGGTATATTTTCTCAAAAATAAGAGTCATACTTTTGAATATTTTAAAGAGTTCAGAAGCATGTTTGAAAAACAGATAGGGAAGTTCATCAAAATTCTTTGCTTAGATCAAGGGGGAGAATACAAGCACGGTGGCTTCATCAAATATTGCAAGGACCATGGGATAGTTCAGCAGTTCACAATACCCCACACTCCTCAATAGAACGGGGTTGCAGAGAGGAAGAACATAACCCTAGTGGAGTGTGCACGCAACATGTTAAAAGGTAAGAACCTGTCTAATGGTTTTTGGGCAAAACAATAAATACTATAATGTATTTAAAGAATAGGAGTCCAACAAAAAGCCTCAATATTAAGACTCCATTCGAAGCTTTATTAGGTTTTAAGCCTGTAGTTAATCATTTAAGAGTTTTTGGCTTGAAATCTTTTTCTCATGTTCCAAAAAAGGATATGAAGAACTGGATTCAAAGGCCATTAAATGCATTTTTGTAGGGTATTGTACAGAGTTTAAAGCATATAAATTGTGATGAGCCCCAAAAATGGGTAATTATATGGGCTCATTTAGCCTCCTAATTCGACTTAATCCACCATTCTCATTAGTTTATTGCATGTTTTTTATTAAATTTATGCTAATAGGGTGAATTGGGTTAGTCATTATGCCAAAAAGTCTAATGTGTGCTTTATGCAGATTTTTTGGTCAATTTTGAGACAAAATCAAAGGTTTTAATGAGCACTTGGCAGCCAAATTCATGGAAGAACAAGGGAGAGGATTTGTAGGAAGGTGTCCCCTTCATTTATGAGCCCTTACCTCGAATTCTCCACCAGCAGCTCGAAGTTCAAGGGCCACCACATCGATTATCACAAGGGCAGCCGAGCATGGCTAGTAAAGTTGCTGTTAACTCCAAGTTTTGGCAGCCGAGTTCCTAAAGTTTAGGAGGACTATTGGGGTCCACAATTTGTATAAATAAGAAGGCTTAGGGTCTCAGTTTGGTTGGTCAGGAGTTAGTCATTTTTAGTCAGATGTTAGTTAGATTTTAGTCAGTAGGTTAGCTCTGCATGTCAGCACATTTTCAAGCTTTTTCTTGTAGACAGTTTTTGGGATGTAACTATTATTTCTTGATCAATAGAGATGAATCCAGCTTTGCACTAGCTCTGATATTTCTTAGGAGGTTGTAGATCTTGGGGTTGGGCCCAACCCAAGTGCCAGTACCTCCTTTGAGTAATTTTATGTGTCTTTGCTGCATTCATAGAATAATTTATGTTATTTAGGTTAAAATCTTGCTTTGTTACTTAGGTTGTTTTTTATGTTTGAGATAGTTTTTCATGCTTCAGGTTGATTTGATAGTTTGGTAACAGAAAATATCTTCAAAAAAAGGCCATCATGCAACCCTTGATCTCACCTCTCCCTCCTTGGGATCATGAGCTGAGACCAAGGCGTCCTTGCTGCCACAAAAACATTGTTCTTGCCTCTTCATGCAATTGGCAGTGTTAGATTTTTAGTTAGGAAAATTGATACCAGTTGTACTTGCATGTTTAGAATCTATTCTTGCTTAGTTTTCATAGTTATCTTGCATGATTTTCTGCCAATAAACTTTTGTTCATCATGTTTCTGGTTTTTAGGTCAAATTAGGTCAAAATAGCTAGATCTTTGGTTTTCCTAGTCTTTGTTGATCAGTTTTGGAAAATAGTGTGCAGAACACCTGTGATACCTCCCTGCCTACCCTTCCTCCATCATACAACCTGCTCCAACCCCTAATCCAAGATTCCTTCCCTTCATTTTCACATTTCCCCACTTTTCCCTAATTTCTACATTCTTGTGCATCATTGCTCCCTCCATCCTTGAACAAATCCAATCACCTTAATCACTCCTTAACCTCATTCACCAGGTCCTAGACCCCTTAACATCCTTATCCAACCTCCATTTCCACTTTCCCACTGTTTTTCCACCATCAACCCTCCAAAATCCTCTTTCGGCTCTTCCTGTAGAACCCCTGCAGACTTCCTGTAGAAGTTCACGTAAGTAGTTTTTCGAGATCTGATCACTGTGAAACTCTCTGGAAGGATGCTAGGGACCCCTTAGGACCTTTTCTCGCATTCCCAACCTCCTGCAAGTGCCCACTCCATTTCCTTTCGCCAATCAACCTCTGCACAGTCAAAAACAGTTAAAGCACATGCATAATAATTCTGCCAACTTACTCAAAAATACCAAAAAGATGCTTTTTCTAGATTTCACTTCAGAAGTAGCTTAGTCACATGCATTTTACCTTTCCAAGAGTCAATGGCATCCATTTCCACCGCTTTCATCTCTTTTCTTGCACCAGTAGGGTTAGTCGGTAAAACTAGGGTTTGCATTTCCTTTCAGCTTTCAGCTTCTTTCTACAAGTAGACTAGCCTCTTTTGAGTTAGCTTTCATCCATCACAGTTAAAAGCTTCTTCTAAGAGCTCATAGAAGTTGGCTTAAGCTCCTAGCAGACTTGTGCCAACTGATCAAGTGACAGCCTGCAGTAAGAGCTAGTACTTGTGCATACAACATCGTCGCTTCCAAGTTTGTTACAAACTACCGGGTTGATAAAAGTAAAGAATGGAGCCCTAGGAGTTGCAGCATTATTGCTGCAATACTGGAGCCCACCAAATTGTTTAATCCCTCTACTCACAAAGTGTTTGTGAGTATAGATGTAGTATTCCATGAGCATATTGATGATGGAAACTGTAATAAATTAAATGAAGAGTGGCACATGCCTTTGCTGGTGGAAGATGGAAGTGATGAAACAAGGGATAGCCATGAGCAACAACAACAAAAGGAAGAATCGGATGGTACAGATGCAGTCAACAGTCCAAGCCCATTAAGGAATGAACAAAACAGATTTGAGGCCAATCCAAGACCAAGAAGATCAAGTAGGCAGATTCACTTACCAGCCGGGTATAATAAATATTATGCCCTCATGACAAATTTCTTTAATGTTGTCGAGCCCTTAAACTATAAAGAAGCTAGTCAATTTGATGAATGGATTGTTTCCATGAGAGATGAATATGAGTCAATAATTAGGAACAGAACTTGGGATCTATTTGAACTACCTGAAGGTAAACAATCCATAGGTTGCAAATGGTTATACATGCCTAAGTTTTAAAGCAAATGGTAGTATAGACAACTATAAAGCTACACTGGTGGCAAAGGGGTACTCACAGAAAGAAGGAATAGACTATGAGGAAACCTTCAACCTTGTAGCTAAATTAAACACAATTAGAATGTTAATTACTTTAGCTACAAAACATCATTGGATGATACACCAGTTAGATGTGAAATATACTTTCTTATTTTTGGTGAATTAAAAGAAGAAGTGTACTTAATGCAACCTGAAGGGTTTGTTAAACAGGGGCAAGAACATTTAGTCTGTAGATTGAGAAAAACATTGTATGAATTGAAACAGGCACCCAAGTCATGGTATGAAAAAATCGACTCATTTTTCTTACAGCATAGTTATAAGAGGAGCAAGAAGAACCCATATCTGTATATTGTGTTTGATTAAAAGGGGAAAATTGTTTTGATTTCTTTATATGTAGATAATCTTATTATTACAGGAAATGCTGATGAGTTCATTAAATAAATCAAAGTGCATATGTCGCAGGTTTTTGAGATGAAATACCTTGGAGAGTTACACTATTGTTTGGGTCTTGAAGTCTGGAGAGACTTTGGCCAGACCTTTCTGTCTCAAGGAAATTATGTCAGGGGTCTATTGAAAAAATTCAAAATGGATTAGTGCAAAGTTGTCTCGGTGCCTTTACAGCAGAATATCAAACTTTAGAATAATTATGGTTCCAAGGAGGTAGATGCAACAATGTATAGACATTTGGCTGGGAATATGATTTACTTGAATACAACTAGGCCTGACTTAGCTTTTGCAGTCAATGCATTGATCAAATTCATGTCAAAACCTCTTGAGAATCATTGGGTGGCAGTGAAAGGCATGTTAAGGTATCTTCAAGAAACCTTAGACTTTGGTGTTAAATATACTGATTTTTGTGATGCTAGATTGACATGTTTTTCAGATTCAGATTGGGTTGGAAATCTGGATGATAGAAGATCCATAACAGGTTACGCTTTCAGCATTGGGTCTGAGGTCATCACTTGGAGCAGTAAGAAGCAGAAAATTGTATCCTTGTCTTCAACAAAAGCAAAGTATCAAGCAATGTGTGCAGCAACGTGTGAGGCAGTTTTATTGAGGAGACTTCTCCATGATGTTGGAGAAGAAAAAAAAGATGCTACATTTATCAGATGTGACAACCAAAGCTCAATCAAACTTGCAGATAATATTGTGTTTCAAAAAAACATAAAGCATATTGATATGCAGTTTCACTTTGTTAGAAAGAAGGTTCAGTAAAAAAAAATGTATATTGAATATTGTAATACTTGTGATAATGCGACAAACACTTTTACCAAATCCCTTGGAAGAACTAAATTTGAATTATTTAGGGATATGTTAGGAGTACTAGCGAACCCTTTCTCCATTAAGGGGGAGTGTTGAAATTAATGGATAATATGTATTATTGGAGAGAGTTTGTTCATTATTTGTGTGTGTGTCCTAGTTTAGGATTAGCTCCTACTTTTTAGGTGTTAGTTCTAACTCTCCTAATCTTATGTAATCTTATATATTCTTGATGTTAATTATCAATGGGTAGAGTGTTCTACATGAGCAGTCTCGAGGTGTATCTTGCTCACCTGAGAGCTGCTAAGTTTCAGAATATATTTGATTTCTTCCCTTTTTAACAATAATAATAATTAGTAATTAAAAAAAAATGAATTATATTGTAATTTGATTAAAAAAAATGGTTGGTTAGTTACTTGTTTTTGTTTTGTTTTTTTTTTGAAGAATATTTAGGTAGATTCATCTGAAGGGATCACATCTTGTGGCTTATTAGAAAATCCTAACACCTAGGGTGTCAAGGAGAATTGACCTCTTGACCTCCCATTGGCAAAGTGCTTTAGCAATGGGAACTCAACTAATTGAGCTAACCCTCGAGGCTTGGAAACTAATAGTTATACATATATTTTTTTTAATTTTTTTTAAAATATAAGGTGATCTTTTATGGTTATAAGGTTTTGGGTGAAACTATGTGGTAGGAAATTTGAAATAGGATTCAACAAATCTATAAGAGTTTATTACATACAACTTCAAAATAAAAAAATACTACTCTCTACCCCATTCTTCTAAATGATGTTGGTATATTCTTCATTCGTTGTAGAGCCCTAAAATGATATATTGTATACAAACACAAGTTGGAAAAACTTAATTAAGAAAAGTTTCCCACATATCAATAGCGCCTAACTCATCTTAGATTAAAAAGAGATTTGCAAAAAAGATGTTGATAAATGGTTAAAACTTTGGGGAATCTAAGAGGATATAATCCCTATCTTATATGAAACCTAAAATTCAAAAACTGGAAAGAAAGTGATGAAAATATCAAAGAAAAAAGAAAAGAAAAAAATCTCAAAGTGGATCATCATTCCTACCCAAACAAGGTGGCAAGCCTTGTTGATCATTATTCCTTTATCATTTCTGCATTTTTTGGAAATGAAGGGATACACAAATTTTTCCTCCATATATTTGTTATAATCATCTCTTTTAAGATTATTATTTCCTTTTGAAACATCCTTTACATGGGTATTTATATTAAAAAAGGCGTTGTCTCCATACTTAGTCAATTTCTTGTTTTCAGAATATGGGGCATCTCTTAATCTTGCCTAACTTTCCACATCTAGTCAATTTCTTGTTTTCAGAATATGGGGCATCTCTTAATCTTGCCTAACTTTCCACATCTCGCTCCTCCACTATACTCTTCTCATCCTATCTCATCTCCATAGTCGATTTCTTGTTCTTGAGATGCAAGACATCTCATTTTGTCATACCATGTCCTCCCTACCATCCTGCTTCTAGTATTCATTTTTTTATGAGTGCTATTTGGTCTTAGACATCATTCTTGAAGAAAATTAAATGCTCACTACCACTATGTCTTCCACACCATTGAATTGATTGCAACATGAATATGTCATGCTCTTCATTGATGTTTTGCATGGATGTTAACTTAATAAAGAAGTTGATATTAATTGATCATTGCAGTAGGTTGATGATAAGTATAGTAAAATTCAATGTCATTATCCATGTTAACTAATGATTGAAGGTACATTATCACTGATTCTATAAAGATTTATAAAACAAAATATGGTGATATAAAGAAAGAGGCTTATTGTGGAGACATTATCAATGCATTCAATTAAGGAAATGAAGATCTGCATTGGTCTGTGGCATTAAAATGGCACTTCGAATTACCATAGGAGAAGAAGAATTTGAACTAGGTTTAGGTTTTTAGGATAGATAAGGAAGGTTGCATACCATAAGTATTTGATTTTGAGAGAATTTTTGGGATAGAACTATGTGGAGGATATTTATCTTGTCCAACGTTTCAAGTGGGCACTCCACCCATCATCAGGGGCCATAGAATCTGATTTTATAGATGTCATTTCCTAGTGTGTGGAAAAATTCGACAGAAACCAAAGGGTTGTTCATCTTGAGGAAGCTCACAGGAATCCTATGCATCTTACATTAAGTCTTTACAAAAATATGTTGCAAGTTCCAACTTCACATAACATTTTTAAGACTTCCAAGGGAAATGATTTTTTGAAATAACAAAAAGGAGGAATCCAAATTTTAAAGAAATTTCTGAAAGACTTGACTATGGATTCACCCAAATTTGTGCAAGTTTAGGTAATCTCAATGTCTGATCCTTACAAATAGTTTGCATGACATTTTACAATAATTGTTGGGAAAGTTATTCATGACCTTATTTAATTTATGCTTTTGGTTTATTAAAATATATTCAAAGTTCTGAGAGGAAGACAATCCCATATATCCAAAGCAATGGTCCAAGATAGTCATGATATAACGGATAACAAACAACTCTTGATGATTAGGGTCCTTAGAGAAAGGAATACCCCTGGGTCATCTCCCATATGAAGCTCATATCCTTTCATTGCAAAGGGTTGGCTAGCTCTTAAACAAATAGTGGTGTCGGATAATTCGAATAATGTTACGTTACAAGAAACTCTGGGAAATGAGGCGGACATAGTGAAATCCCTAGAGAATTTATTGCCTGGATGGATGTTTTTAGTATTGGATGCTAAGGGAAGGTCAAGGGGTCTATCTCTAAGCCTCAAATTAAGATCTTTTAAGATTTTGGGCGCTTGGGGTTATGAAGGTGCTCTCAGTGCAGATGTTTTCTCAAAGGCCATGGACCACAAATTTCATATTATAAATGTGTATGGGTTGTGTCATGATAGGGAGTTATTATGAAATAAACTTTTCGACAACAATTTTTTGGATCATGGAAAGTTTATTTTAGGTGGATATTTCAATTTTTCTATGGATGTGGTAGAGATTTTGGGGATTCATGCTCAACCATATATGTTATCTGATTTCTTTTCCCATCAATTTGACTCTCACAATCTAATTGATGTTGATCTTGTTAAGCTCAAGCTTACATGGCGCAACAAAAGGGTGGGGGAGGACTTAATTGCTCGGAGAATTGACATATTTTTTATTAACTTAGTTTTCCTGGATATTCTTCCTCTTATGCATCAATGGGTGGGATTGGGGGGTGTCTGAGATCATCACCCCATCCTTATGGAATTGAAGGGAGATTTTAGAAAACCGAAGGCTCCTTTTAAGGTTAATGATGTTTGGTTTAAGGAGGATTCATACAGGAATTTGGTCAGGGACCAATGGCGACCATGTGTTTAGTCAAAAGATAGAATAGTAGCTACCCAGTTTGCTGATGAACTCAATAGGTTAAAAATAATAACAAAGGTTTGGGAAAAGGAGAAAGTCTGATCCAAATTGGATCATTATATTGTTTTTCATCCATCTCAATGCATTCAAAGTGGAAAAAGTGGAGGAATTAGCTCACGAGACCATGTTTACCAGCAGGATCCAATTTGGCGAAACAAGGTCTAAAATCTTCCAGGAGAATTTTGAGGCATCAAATGACGTTTTTGGGGGTAAATTTTTTTCGCATTAGTGTGACACCATTTCATGTTATTTTACACATAAAGATATTTCCAACGGCGTGAGACCATTTCATGTTATTTTACACATAAAGATATTTCCAACGGCGTGAGTGTGTCAATCGGAGCATTGTAGCAGCCCACATACCACATGCCATTCTTCTTTGTTCATGCAGCCATATTTCTAGATAGAGAAAGAGAGCGGAACAACCTCACCTTCCAGCTAAGTTTTCTCCCGAAAGGATTTCCTAGAGCATATATTGTGTCTTATGTGTGTGTGAGATTTTTATTTTTCTGTTCTCTATTTTTTGCATAATTTTCAGTTGCATGCATTCAGTAATTACAATAAAATCTATAGATCTAGTAATTTAATAAAACTGTAAAATTGTAGAATTTGATATTTTTAATATAATATTATCAAATCCGCTATGACGAACTGTCTAGTGGAATATCCACGACAGTTTACAGAAAAAGCCAGAAAACATGAGGAATCTTTGAAGGCTGCAAATGAATGCCTTGAGAGGTTGGAAGATCTTGGAAATGGAGGTTATCTATTGGATTCCTCAAAACATTGCATTCTAGAACTTGAGTCCATCAGGAGAAAGATATTGGATGAAAAGGAAGAAACTCAGAGGTTGAAGAG
This sequence comes from Pinus tabuliformis, assembly GCA_031772625.1. Taxonomy (NCBI): domain Eukaryota; kingdom Viridiplantae; phylum Streptophyta; class Pinopsida; order Pinales; family Pinaceae; genus Pinus; species Pinus tabuliformis. Next base: position 233,115,878 of record CM062810.1, on the reverse strand, counting down.
TAGAGCCATTTGGTTGAAGGCGAGTGATGAAAACTCTATTTTTTTCCATAATTTTACGAGGGGTAGGAAAGTCTCAAACGCCATGTAGCATTTGGAATCTCTCAATGGATCCAAGGATTCAAATTTCAAGGCCCTTTCCAAAATTGGAATTGAGCATTTTTGGTCCCTATTTAAAGCTCCTCGGGAGGCCTCTTTAGTTGATGTCATCAATATCGCTGGATCCTTTCCTAGATATGTGGACACTGAGGACAATTGCGAAATTTTGAAGCCTACTATGTTAGAAGAAATTAAGAAGGTCCTTCATGGTTTTCAAAAGGATAAAAGTCTCGGGCTGGATGGGTGGATGGTTGAGTTTTTCTTGGAATTTTTAAAGCAAATTAGAAATGATTTGTTGAAAGTGATTGAAGAAAGAAGAAGTTATGGGTGAATGTATGAAGCTTTTAACTCTATTTTTTTTGCGCTCATCCCTAAATCCGATGCTCCCAGGTCTTTTGATGACTTCCAACCTATCTCTTTATGCAATTGTGTATAAAAAATCATTGCAAAGATCATTGTTGATTGTAGCAATCCTATTCTTTCCAAAGTGATATGCAAGGAGTAGTTTTCTTTCCTAGTAAAAAGGTAGATTCACAAGGCCATAGGATTTTCCCAGGAAGTCTTGCATAGTCTTAAAGTTAAAAACATTAAAGGAATGGATTTTAAAATTGACCTTTTCAAAGCCTACGACTATGTGATTTGGTCTGCCTTGTAAAGCAAACTAATTATCTATAGTCGGAGGAAAGAACTTGTCGGCAGGACCACCCACGGCAGGAAATAAAGCACAATCAGGGGTGAAGGATTGGCAGGAGAGGAAGGATATGGTGATATCTACCCACTATCCTATTGCAATGGGTGGCAGGGACGTTAGTTAGGTCATACAATACTCAACAAGAGATAAATTTAGGATTGATAAATCCATCCTCTTGCCTTGGGCAGCTAATACACTTTATTCTCCTTGCCCTCACCCCCCAGAGTGGAATACAGATAACGTCAATCCATCACCGAGTTCCATCCATCCAACATAGTGATAACTCCTCCCAACCCCACTGAGAAGAAATAATAGTTAGTCGACCGGGCAAGGGTTTTCTTTTCTTAGCTCCACCTTCCTTGGAAGAGGCCAAGGGATGGGTTGGCCCACCTTCCCTAGCTACTCTGTTAGCATCTATGAATGAAGAAATGGGGGCTAAGGATGGAGGAGTTAGACAAGTAGTTAGGATCCTTCCTCGTTTGACCATTGATAAAGCATGCTCAACACACCCCCGAACAATTATAACTTACCTGAATTGTCAGTTAAATACTCCCCAGTGGCTAGCCTACCTAACTTTCTTTCTTTGCATCCATTTGTATTCCCACCACTCCTTAGTACATTCTTCCCACCACTGATAGAGGAGAAGCAACTAAACTAAGTCCCTACGCTAGACAGCCAATCTCCAATTCCCTCTCTTACCGGGTGTGAAGCTCTACATGCCTTTAATTGAATTCCTTATTTATCGTCTGTTAACTCGTTAATGCTTAGGCTATAATTCTATTCGGTTACCTAGGGGTGTGGGAAACTAAACCTAACTTCCTCTGATCCCCCTCCCCTTGCTAGCTCGTAACTATAATGGCAGCCCCGCCCGGGTAGAGGTATCAACGACAACCCCGAGTATAGGTATCATATTAGTTGAGCTTATCAGATGTCATTGATATAACTTCTCCTTTGGTATTGCTCCCCCTTTGCCTACCTTCTTCAACCAGCCCCTCCCTGATATATTATCTAACTCGAGCATGCTTTTATTGTATCTAGCCTACACCCCCGAGTTCTATAGCGTGAGCTTGATCTAATTGCCTTGCTACCTGGGTAGCTTTCCCTGCCTCCCGGGAGTTTAGTTACATCTTTATTTATCCTTATCCTGCCACACATAGTTTTAGGGAAGGGACTCTGAACCGGGAATCTTGTCCTCCCATCTGATTGTCTCATCCAAGGGTTATATTATATTACACAGGTGAGCGTAGAGGAAGGGCAGTAGTTGAGGGAGAGCATCTAATTACCCCAAGGATAGTTGAGGGACCCTGATGCCCATATCTGAATGCTTCTTACTCATTTGGGTTTTGAAATTGGTTTCATTAATTGGATTATGTGTTGTATTACTTTTGTGTCATTTGCACTCCTTATCAATGGTTCTGCTACATATTTTTTCCATGTGGAGCGAGGGATTCAACAAGGATTCCCATTGTCCCCTTTATTATTTCTTCTGGTAGCAGAGGAGCTCAACAATTTGGTAAGGAATGTTAAGCTGAGGGGTGATCTGAAGGGGATCAAGATTGTCGATAATATGTTTATTTCACATCTCCTCTTTCTGGATGATATCATCCTTTTTTCTGATGGATGAAGGCATGCTTTCACTTCTCTTAAGGACATCATCAATCTATTCCGAAAAGCTACAAGGATGGAAATAAATATGAAAAAATCTTGTCTATCAGTTGAAGGATGTTCTAGAGAAGAAATCCAATATGCTCAAAATTTGTTTCCTGTTCGTGTTAATAATTTGGAAGAAGGCCTCAAGTATCTTGGTTTCCATATGAAACCAAACAACTACAAAAAACGAGGTTGGTTATGGTTGTTGGCTAAGATAGAGAAGCGAATGAAGAATTGGAGCTTTTGATGGCTCTCCAAGGTGGGTAGGTTGGTCCTAATTAAATATGTCTCAAAGGCTACTTCAGTATTTTGGATGTCTTTATCATGGATCCCCAGGGGGATTTTAAACTCAAAAAAAAAAACAAACAAACAAACAAAACAAAAAAACAACAACAAAACAAAACAAAAATAAAACAAAAACAAAACAAAACAAAAAATTATCATTTTCTATGGATAGGACTTAAATAAGGAAGGGTTTTTTCATGGGTAAAATTGGACATAATAGCGCTTCCTAAGAAGTGGGGAGGGTGGGGTCTTAAAAATTTGGTCTATTTCTCCAAATATTTGGTGGATAAGGTGGGTAGGAGGTTGATTTCTTCCTCCAATATTTGGATCGAAGTGGTGGTGAAAAAATACATAAGCCCCAGCTCGTTGGAGGATTGGATCAGAAGCACAACAAAAAGTAGGTCCAATATTTCATATTTTTTGAAAGCGATGTTGGACTCTTTTAAACATATTGAATATGGTTTGGCTTGGAATATTAGGTCAAGGGTTTGTGTGAGGATTGGACAACACTTGTGGATAAGTGGAGGAACCAGATTCCAACTCCCTCGGGATCTAATCAACTTTTTGGTAGCACGAGGAGTGAAAACATTAAATCAAATAGCACATTTTGAGGCTTCCTATATTCTTGAGCAAGTTGGTTATATTCCCAAGCCCTTGATATTCCTGTGGAATGGAATTAGTTATGGAAGGAATATATTGTTTCTTTAAAGGTAACTCATATTCAAATTCAGGACAGGGAGGATGAATTCAAGTGGATTTTCTCTGCTGGTGGGGATTATTCGCCTAAGGAGGGATATTTATATATTAATGAAGAAAAAAATCCCAAGGATATTAAATGGTGGTGGGGTGCTTTGTGTAAACTTAAGTGTCCAGCTAAAGCTTGACTCTTCTAGTCTTTATTGCATAACAAGATTCCTTCAGGAGAAAATCTCAAAAATAGAAGATTTGCGGGGCCCAGTTGGTTCCCTCTATGTAATTCCGCTGAAGAATTGGTTGAAAACCTATTTATTTCATGCCTTGTGTCTAGAGAAGTTTGGTTATCTGTTCGAAATGATTTAGCAGTAGATTTCCAATGGCAGGGAGACTCACTGTCAGGGGTATGGTCAGATTGGTAGAATGCGATAAATCCAATGAAATTAAGGAATCTACCCCACTTAATCTGTTGGTGCATATGGTTTGGAAGAAATAATGTATTATTCAATGATAAGGCCTTCAACATTGACCATATAACAACTCAACGTTTTTCCATCTACACCTCATTCCAAATGATGCTCCTTTATCTAGGAGTCACATTATAGTAGAAGAACATATTGATAAATCGTTTCCGTGGACATATTTTGATGGTTCTTCTCGTGAAGGTCGCTATGGTGGAGGGGCTATTCTTCAATTTTCTATAAATCACTCCTTCAAACATAAGTTTGGTCTATGTCAAGGCTCAAACAATTTTGTCGAGCTCTACAACGTTAAACTTCTCCTAGTCTTTGCAATTGAGAATGGGTGTTGACATTTATAAATTTTTGGGGACTCTCGTGTGGTAATAAATTGGTTTAATTAGAAAATTATATGTCATGTGCACACACATATCAAGTTATTATTACTAAAAAGGAACTTTGATATTATTTCATGTCATCACATTTACAGACAGCGGAAATCACTTTCTTATGCATTATCCAAATAAGCAGCGCGACATGATTGGGGTATTTGGAACACTTCAGAGGTAGATAATGATTCACAGTATGCAGAATATCATCGGCCTTTGATAAAAGGCATTCAGGAAGGGTCTCTTCAGTCACAATTTACTCTTCTATTGTTAGTTTTCAGAGGCCACATTTTTTTTATTTTGTACTTAGCTACAACTTAGGTTTTGCTTATGATTATCAGGCATGTATTCATCTCAGAACCAATTTCAGAGAGTATATTTTAGTGACAGTAGTCTTATTAATATGATTATGCTCTTGTTGGATTGGCTAGACTTTTTGTTTCAATATTTTGGCTACATGATATGATATTATAGCATGTAATTTTCATTTCCAATGGAAATTATGATTTTTCCTTGGGGAAAAAACTGAGCCTTTTTTAATATATATAGTTACTATAAAAATATTTAATAATATTTTCTCGAAAATATTAATTTTTACATGGAAAAAAATTCGCATATAAAATATATTTAATAATGGTAAAATGTTTTGTTATATATATATATATATATATATATATAATTTGATAAATTATTATTGTTATTATTATTTTAATTATATTTAAATTATTTTTCATATATATCTATTTTTTTAAATCAATCATTCAAATTAATTATATATATATATATATATATATATATATATATATATATATATTATTTTCGATGATTTATGGATAGTAAGTGGAGTAAACCTTCAGCTTACCAAGGCCTAACCTTAATAGGTAAGAGAATGTAACCCATAATCTCATTGATTTAGGAAAGAGTAAGTATATATATATATATATATATATATATATATATATATATATATATACACACACACACACACACACTTACCATGATCTATGGATGCTAAGTGGGGTAAACCTTTAATGTAACAAGGCCTAACCTCAAGAGGTAAGAGAATGTAACCTATAATGTCATCGATAGAGTAGGAAAGTTTGAAATCAAGATCAATTGAACTGGCCCTTGAGGCTTTATTAATTTAATATTAATTTTTGGGGTGGAAGGAGGGGGAGGTATTCTCATTAATCCTTAAGGAAACATCGAAGAAAGATATGCTTGGGGCCTAGGCAGGAAGACAAACAATCAAGCTGAGGCTTATGGTGTGTTTCTAGGACTATCCTTGGCTCAAAAAAAGGGCATCAGAAAGATCCAAGTCTTAGGAGACTCAATGTTGATCATAAAACATATGAAATACAATTCATCAACAAAAAACATGAACCTAAATCAAATTATTCAGAGATCCCAAGCTATGATTCCCTTATTTGATTTGGTGTCGTTCTTTCACATCCTAAGAGGGAATAACCAGGATGCAGATGAGCAAGAAAATTTGGCTTGTGAATTGAATGAAGAAAGAAGTATTGTGAATGAGATAGAGGAAACGATATGCATTCCCTAATCTTAGTCATGGGATCCAAATATTGGTCTGAGGTTGGCATTCTTGGCTCAACCACGAGTTTAGAAAGGCATAACAATTTGGAAATTTTAAGGATTGTAACACATTATCTCTCCTTACCCCCGCCCCTCGCCCCCGCCTCCCCCTCCCCTAATATCTTATTTCACCTCTCCTCCCTAACCTCCGTCACCTTTCTCCTTCTCTTCTCGTTAAGCCTCCCATCCATTTTGTTCCCCCTCCTCTCCATTTAGTTATGGCACCCTTCTCCATTTCATTCCACCTCCCGCTCCTCGGTCCCTGTTGCATCGGCCTTAACTCGGCCTGGCCCGTCCTCACACCTCGTGGCATTGGTAGTCTCAACTCGTTGTAGCAACGTGGTTGCATCCATCACGATGGTACTACACTTGGGTTAGGGAGATATCACAACATGAGAACCCAACCCCCATGTCATAGAATCTATTGCAATGGCCAGCGATCCAACATAGAATATCGTAAGTTAATGGGAGACCGTGAGAAACATTTAATTCCTCTGCTTTGAACTGCTCATGTCGCACGAGGGAGGAAGACGTCGGTTAGGAGGACGAGGAGAATATATGAAAAATTATGGTGGATTTATGGGAAATTAAGGTGGAGCATTGTGTTGAAATGTGGCAACAAGAATATTCCAATTTAATTTGTCCTTGAATTAAATTGTGAATTAAAATCGAATTTAGTCTTAAGAGCTACTTGGAAATAATTAATTAAGTTATTTTGACTTAATTAGTTGGAGAAATTCAAGTTAGAAGTCTTTCTGAAGTCATGCAAGAGTTATCCCTTAAATTAAGGAGATAAGCCTTAAATTAAGGAGATAAGATTGAGTTATATTTAAGTTGTAATTAGTTAACTCAGTTTAATGAGTTAAGTCTAGTTAAATTAGTTCCAAACTGTTTGAGGAACTAATAGAGAGTTAATAGTCAATTGATGCATGCATGCACTCAGTTAGTGTACTCCACTTAATTGAAGATTCCCTCATCAGAAACTCATGCATGCCTATTCTGAGAAAGACCCAGTTGAGATTAAAGTCAAGGACAGTGTACTATCAATTGCATGTGTTTTCTTATAAAGAAAACTCATGCATGCAATCAAGGAATCATTCCTTGAGGATTGCATAATTCTAATAGTGTGTGAGATCAGGAGATCATCCACTGGGTAGAAGAGGTTTTCCACTTGGTTGAAGGAGAATCATCCCAAAGGAACAGTGCAAGGAAATAGGAGCTTGGAGGGCAGAGAAGAAGGCTTGTGAGAAGCCAAGATTGCCTGTGAGCATTTGTGAGGATTGTATTGAGAGCTGGCTAGCTGTGAGAGCTAAGGCTTCATATAATTCCTATGTATTTCCACCTTGTATGATAATACAAATAGTGGGGTTTTTAGCTGAGGCTTTCCCTAAAGTATTTTCATGTGTACTGTACATTGATTCTTCTTCTTCTGGTTATATTGTTCAGCTTGATCTTTAAGCTTCCGCAAATTGATAGTTTAAGTCGGTTATAGTATTCTGCTTTGATTTATATTGCATTATCGGGTTAACCTACACAGGAGATTTTCTACACATTGGGTTCTCAGCTTCATGAGTACCAATCTCCAGTGTTGCATCAAAATCCAAACCTGCACCTTCTATAAATGGAGTAAGACTTTGATATGTTGTCATGGATTATGGTTAATTTTTCTCATGTTGTCTCTACGAAGGCTCGACAGCTGAAGTTGGGGTAACTGAGCATCTGTTGTGGGCTTTCAGTCAAAGCGCTAGTCTGTAGGGTTCTCTCTAGAGGCGTATGCAGTCGAGAGGAGAAGATGTGTGTTGATTTGGAGAGTGTTGGTTGTCTAAGTGAGGTCAAGAATTGTTTAGGTAAGATGAGTCGGGCAAGGGAGTTTGAGCAGAACATCGTGGGCTCTGGGTTAAGTGTTGGAAACATTCTGAAGTTGGGGTCTACGGCATATTGGTGACTAGACTTTTTCTGGTGGTTCCCTGGTGAAGATCATGAGTGTGCACAGTGATTCAGCAGAGGAAAGCTCTATGTCTGGTTCCTAGGGTCGTCGCCAGCCTAGGACAGGGGGGTCGAGGGAGGGAAAAACTCAGGAAGGTGGCAGCAATAGGAATGTGTGCAAGAGCACCTAGAAATTCGATAAGTTCTGGCAATTTTGTAGCAATGTATCCATCAACAAAAAAAGGAGACTCTGGCCATGCAGGTGCTGCAGCTCGAAAAGAAGGAGTGCATCCGACAACTAGAGGATGAGGTGGATGCACTAAGATAGAAAATTGAGCATCTGAATCTCAAAATGGAGGAGAAAATCCAGACAAATGAAGAAGAATTCATTGGACTTGATCTTAACAGTCCAGCACCGATGGAGGAGTAATCTGTTCTCTCACTCAATTTTTGAAAAATGTTTTTGTATGACAAACTATAAATGTAAATATTTACTATTTCAGTATTATAGAATGTATAACCACAGGCTACCAGTAATGGGAATTTTTTGTAAGAAGCATGGGAAAAACTCTCAGGGAAGGGATGTGGAACAATTGATGTCTCAGATTCCCTTAGCATAGTCGAAAATATAATGATGTAAAGGCGTGATTTATATATATAAATAAACTACTCATTCTGGTTAAAAAAAAATTAATATTAATTTTCATATATATTTTATATTCAAACCTATTAAATTATATTGAAATGTCAATTTTAATATGATGACGGTGGTTCTTAATGTTCATTAAGAATGTAAGAGATTAGTGAGAATTCTTTGAAAATTTATTTCTATAGTAAAAATGTATTAAGAGAAGTGTTCCAAGACCATCATAGTTTGACTTAAACAACCAATGAAATTCGTAGTGTGAAAAAATCTTTGAAATTTAGATTTAATATGAGTATAGCCTAAACAATTCAATAGAAAATGTTTTTCATCAAACTTCAACTATTTTAGTGTAATAAAAGTAAGCTTATTTATCGTGTTATATTAAATGCTAACTATATACTTATACCCTATATGGGTTGACCAAGGTGGAAAACTGGGGGAGCATGTTGCCACCACTCCATTGGCCCATGAGCCAACAAGACATGGAAACGTGCCACTTCCCTACCCTATCCCACCCCCCACGAGATGAGAGTAGGAATGGTGTTTCCATGATTGTCTCTGATAGTCACGTCTTTGATCTCAATGCACTTTATTATCCATTCAATAGTCTCCTCACATGTGAACATTGTTGGGTGAGATGTTGCATTCTCTAAACATAATCTTCTGACATTTTTTATAGACACTTATATATTCTTCTCCATAGGGGTATTCTCTCCTTGCGAATAGATTATACATCTCTAACCAATTGAGGGAAATATACTTATCAATAAAGCATCTTATGCTAGCATATGTTGGCACCAAAGCAATGAGACTTTCTTTTGATCCTTCCTCTATAAGTTCTTTTCCTAGTCTTATTTTTGATGGAGCCATATCTTCATATGAGGATTTACTCAGAACCTGTAAATCTACCGAATCTAAAAGATAAAAAAATATTCATTATAACAAATGAATTAGAAAACGAAAATATATTGGTGCGCAACGAAATAAATTAGTGTAGTCTGAGGTTGTGAAATGCATTATGGTGCCAGGAAGGGAGTTAGACGAGGGAGAGAGAATGTGATGCGATGAGATGTTGCTTAGTAATGTGTCCTAGTGAAAATGGTTGGTGACTTAGTAGCACATCACAAAATGATATTACAAACTGAAAAATCTATTGGGTTGTTGTAGCGCAACACTGAGGTTTAGAATATCAATAGATATGCGAAGCGATGCAGGGTGAGTTCTGACATGATTACATGGTGCATCACCAAACCTTATTGTAGGATAAGTAGGAGGAATATGTTGTAGCACAATATTGGAAGTTAAACTATAAAACAAAATTGGGATGCAACATAGGGGGTGTGTTATTGCAATGCGGTGTGCATGGTGCAAAAGGATAATGCAACAATGAGAGGAGAAAGTGTGTTGCACTATGAAATTGTGGTGTGCTAGCAAGGGGTGTATGAAAAGGAAAATTTTAAGTGTTGAAGTGGAATGGTAATGTTCATGTATGTGTGTGTGTGTGTGTGCAGAAGATGAAACGGTGAGCTAAGTAAAAAGGTTGCATGACATTAGGTAACACTTAGTTCATTGATAGAAAATGATTGCGGGAGCAAGGTGAATAATACCTACCTCCAACATGACATAACTATTACACTCTAAGTGGCGCAACACATATCCATATGATAGGAAAGTGCTAGCAAGGTGTGTCGTGTAAATGAGTAAGGAGAATGTGATAACAAAACTCAGTGAAAATAAAATTGGAGGGGGTTCTATATATAGCATTTCCCTTGTGTGGATGCATTTATTGCATTGTCACAAGTGGATTTTCAATGGAAAACGGCGATGCCGCATTCTGATGTGATAATTCACAGCATTGTGATGCGCTGTAATGTAGATGTTTGATGCAGTGTAATGCAAACATGAGATGTGTGTGAAAATTTCAAGACAGAAATCCTATTGTAGCAACTAGAATTAATTCTTCTAATTGTTAATTAATTAAAAATTTATTTTCTACTAAAAATATCAAATAAATCACACTGAAACCTTCACAAATAAAACTGCGGAAAATAATAGTGTTGGAAACTGAGAAATATACTAGCATACACACACAAAATTTGACACACTTATTTTTGGACAAATGTCCTCAGAAAAACCGCACTTGGGAAAACCGGTGCAACAATTGAGGGTTTTTATTATTATGCAACAATGAAATTATGAGTATAGCTGGATGCCCAAACTGGAAATCCACTACAGAAAAACTGGCCACAAAATTAGTGAGACAAATTTTGTCTCACCCAGCACTGATCCAACTCTAAAACTAGCTCTGAATGGGATCCATGAAACCCTTGCGTGAGCCTCTACATAAAATATGTGCAGACACTTGGATGCTCTACTTGGAACTGGAACTGATCAAGTTGTCTTCCCAATTCAGCCTCTGACAATGACTCACTGACCCCTTCTGTTAATTCTTCTGGCCTCTAGCAACTAAATCGACCCTCTAACTAGCCAAATCAAACTCTACCTCTAAAGTTTTTACATCAAAACTACACAACCTCACTGAGGAACTTAGCCTCCTGTAGTTGAATATCCAGATTTGGAAAACTTCCTTCGGACTTCACTATCCCTGCCCCTCTTTGTCTCTACTTCCCTTCTGAAGCTCAAACTCTTTTGGAAACAATTGCTCTTTGGAAAAATCGAACTCTCCAAGGAAATCGATCTATGTGTGCATGTTCTCCATCTACCCATTGATTGCATCTTATAATCTTCTATTGGGACTCCAATGGCGAAGATTAAATCTTAATCAAGGGTTAAGATCATATCAGAGTTGATCTGTGTGAGTTTCTAGATGATTCATTTCTTATCTCAATTAATTATGATTAATTAACCCCTTTCCTAAGTTTAGGCTTAGGAAATAATTAAAAAAAATAAGCTAATAATCTAATTGAGACACTTCTAGGTGGAATTTCCCGAAACAATTTCTGGGTTATGGAGAAGTCATGTGTTTTAGCCTCTCCATAAATTTTCGAGACTAGAACACCTCTGATGCTACAAAAAATAACAGTCCCTCTTAGCGAGGAAGGTGTTCTAGTGTTGCACCACTGCTACAACATTGTCTTTGTATCACCCCCTGTCACGTTATTGACATCTTTCCACTTCCCACCAACCACTGTGCAACTTTGATGTCGCATCTATGATGTTGCTGACACTGTTATAATGTTGTCAACTCTGCATTTTCACTGCAACCCCCTCACATCTGTTGTTGATACAACTGCAACTACTACAATTGAGAAGCATCCTAAGTACTGAATCATTTATGTATGCTTCTTCTGTCTCCAGAGTCCTTACTACTATTAGTTACTACACTATCTACTGAAGAATTTGCACTGCACCTACCTCTACATTATGCCACCCTGCATTGATGCCAACACTGCACTACACTCCTCAACATCTGACTTCTACTAGTCTGCAAATGCGACTCGGGTAATATGACTGCATCTTTGGCATTGATCCATCATGTTACTTAATATTGTCCCCGTAGCAAGGAAACGATCCATGAGGAGGATACCTCAAGAACCATGCCCATGTAAGCTATGCTCTAGAACTATAGCTCTAGATTGCCCCACCTCTCTCTTGGAGGTATAGCTTCAAACATCCTGAAATCTTCCTCCAGCCTGGAGGACAACCTATCTATCTCAGCGGATGTTGTCGCCTAGTCCTACTTCTCCTGTTTTTCCTTCTTCCTGAGAGGACAATGTGTACTTTAGTGGTCAAACTCACTACATCTAAAATACTTGACCTTTGATAGGTCCTTCTTCTTCGTTTCCCCATGTCCTTGATTGGGACCCTTTGATGCTAGGGTCACGTTCTCCTCTTCACCATTTGATCCCTCATTGTTGTTGCCACTAATCGTATTCTTTGCTAGATCTTGCCTCAACTACTCCTATTGTAGGTTAGACCACATCCTGTCCCATTTATAAGGAAATGTGTCTCTGCCCAAGACATTTTGGACAAACACCTACCATTCCTATGAGACACTATTTAGTGCCAACCATAGAATCTATGTGGGTTGGGGTGCGTCCCCAACGACTGCTAGTTGATATCAGACTTCCTATATCCTTGTGAGGAAGGCATTTATGCTTTGTCCCTTATGCATCTTGATGCTTCTTAGCTTCTCTTGTTGGAACATTTTCCTCTACTTGGAAGTACTTTGATATAGCTCGCAGAGAGCATCCCACATTTCCTTGGTCGTAACTTTGTCTACCACATGTGAGACCATATGATCTTGGACTCCATCCAAGATAATCCGCTTCGCCTTTGCCATCTTTTTTTGTACTCCTTCAGCTGGTCTGCATCCTAGGGTACTGCTACCACATTGTTCACATAGGATTTTAGGTCATGTTCATCCAATAGGAAGGTCATCCTTACCTTCTAGATGACAAAATTGGAGGCTCCCTCCAACTTATCCTGATCTCTAAGCCCAACTGTGGCCTTCTCTAAATCTGTTCGAAAATCTTCCACTTTCCCTCTGCTTGGTTGTTGAATTTTCTACTCACACTCCCTTCTGGAGTGAGAAAATATGCTCATGACTACTGCCAATCTGCAACTAGAAAAATCATATCTCTAAAACTCGAGATCCCTTGAGAGAAATTTCCCTCTACATGTGTTGTTTCTCTTCCACCCAACGCTAATTTTTTCTCTAGCAATTGCTGCAAAACCCTCTGCGTTTGAGCAAGGAATTTTCTCAGGGAAAATATGATTTGCTTCATGGAACTACTTTCCATCTTCTCTATTTCCTATTGGACCTGCTCCTAGGCTCTGCAAATTTTTCCTACCACCTGCATTGGAAAAAATCGAACCCTCTACCCAACAATTCGATCTGTTAAGCTAGCCTCTGCGCAAATCTAGAAATCATGCTACAAGAATCCCTCTTAATCTAGACGATTTCTGTCTTTTGCTTCTGATCGCCCTGCCTTATCAAAATAACTTTGATACCATGTGAAAATTTCAATAATGAAATCATATTGTAGTTTTTATCACTCTAAAATTTCTCTAGAGTTGTTGTGAAAGAAATAATAGAGGTAACCACAAACCTACTTTTGAGATCAGGATCTAGCCTTCCTAATGCTCAGAGAGGGCTCTCTCTTTATGATTTAACTTTGTTTAGTTAATTGATTTTAGGCTAGTTATTTAAGCTTTGATTGGGTTTTGATTTTGATTTGGTGGTGGAATCACTGACTTAGATGGATAGAGGGATGTCTTTTACCATTGGGCTATGGGGTCAAGTGTCAAGAAAATAGGACTGGATCAAGTTCTAAAGATAGTGTTTACAGGGCAAGGTAGCTGAGTAAATTCAGATCTTTTAGGCTGGATGGTGAAGTGGTTTTCAATCGGGGTCAAGGAGCAATTAAGGGTTCCTCAAACCGGATAATGAGAGAAATGGTAGGGGTCAATCGAAACTAGGGAGCAATGAAGGATTCCCTACTCTGGATATCAGAAGAAAACATTAAAATGATTAATTGTTCAAGACAGAGTGTACTTAAACAAATTCTGTAATAAATTTCTAGTTATTTCATTCAATTTAGATAACATGCAAGTTTGTGAAACACTTAAGAAAATAACAAATTTGACAAAAAGAAAAATACTTCATTGAAGTGGCCCAACACATGAATCCTGTAATGCAATTTCTTTATTACTCAGTCCAGTCTGCTGACTTGAAAAATTGGTACAATGAACCCTTAGGTTTCATATCAATACAACTATAGAAATGTCTAGCAATCCACCCTCTATACTTAGAATTATGAAGTATTTATACAAAAATAGTTACAAAATATCCCAAATTGTTTTGGGAATTATTCTAGGAAAAATAAATATCTTCATGCAAGAAGATAGAGACAGATATTCAACTGTTGCAATCTGTCCCTATTTATTAGGCCCTGTTGTCAGATCTTTTGCAGCCTTTTCTCATTTGTTGTTTGTCTTCCACGCTGATTATTCTTTCACTTTGCCTTTTAACTGATACTCTTTCATCTGATACTCTTTGACTAGGCTGACCTGTTGTTTTTCTTTTACTACTCTGTATTCACTTTTACTTTGCATTTTCACAGTAAGTCATTTAACTTTTCCCAAGTCTCTGTGTCTGGTAATTTAATATTTACCATTCTCCTGTAAACTTACCTCAAGGTGGGGTTAGTTACAAAAAGGTGTTTTACCTCACGCTAGAGGTAAAATAGGTTCTCAAAAGTCTGTTACAGAACCCTTCCTGTATGCATTCCTTTCATAGATGAATTATTGGTCTGATCTCTTGCTGCTTCTCTTATTTTCTTGTTATAGTCTTCATGTGGCATTAATCTGTCATTTATTACCAAGGGATTTGGCAGACCTTTCTGCCTTAAAGCATCAAACTTAACCATGAACCTGCCTATAGCCAGCTCCATGGTTTGGCATTTGTCCTCCAGCTGCATCATTAAGTTCCTCTTGGTGAGCACTTTCTTCACCTCTAGTATAGTACCAGTCCTGTCAGCTATGTCCAGCTCCTGCAATTCATATTTATTTTTAGAGTTAAGGAATTGGATTATCCTTGAGGCTTCTTCTGGCATGTCTCCAAGTTCAGCCTTAACTCTCTGAATTGCTTCAGTAGCCTCTTTGACTAAATCATTTTGTTCAAAGATGACTTGTATAGATGGCCAAATATCATTGACAGAGTCAATGATATTGGCCCATAGCTGTTCTTTAGCTTGGGCAAGTGGCTCCTTTAATGTCAATTCTTTTTCCAAGTTTTTTATTCTCTTAGTCAACCTATTTGACTTCTGTACTTCATTTTTGTGCATAATCTGAGCCAGTTTCTTCTCATCCTCCAGACTTGTTATCTGTTCTTTGAGTTTATTTATTTCAGTGGTCTGAATGGACATGTCCTCCATGGCTTTGACCAATTTACTGGCTTCATCACTTGGATGAGTTGGTGTTGTTGTTGAACCTGTTGCTGATGTAGATGTTGTTGCAGCTGGAAGTGTTGTAGCTAGTGGAGCTGTGGGGGCCAATGAAGTTGCCAAAGTTGATGGAACTGCTATTGTAACTATAGGAATGATAGTGGCAGTGGCCGTCTCAAGGCTGGCCTGTTTCAATTGTATTAAACTATCCAATTCCTTCTCCATTTCTTTTAATTGATCATTCAATTGAAGAATGAGATCCATCATTTCCTCCTATTGGGTTTGGCTTTCTAGGACCTCCTTGGTCTATGGATGTTCTAAATGAGGCAGCTTCAGTTGCTTCTTCAAAGCAACAATATCCTCATTTTTCTTTTTTATAAGTTTTTCTGTAGCTTTGACATCATTGGGATTATACCCAATTTCAATCACCAAGTCTTCCAATGACTTGATTATGTTGTCCTTGGCCTGTGAGGATGCCTTTTCCAGCTTAAGTTGTGTTGTGATGTTATCCAATGAGCTTTGAAGTTTGTGCACAGTCATTTCTTTATTGGTCATTGTGGAATAAATCATCTCACCTGCCTACTTATGGAATTCAATTTGGTCAATAGGGTGAACATCCCTAGCCAAAACTTCAAACTCTGTTTTCCTGTAGTCTGCTGATGATCTGGGCTGCTGGACTGTAGGCTGCATAAAAGTCATTTGCATCTTACTAGTCTTAATGTCAAAGGCTGATATTAACCTATTCTGATTTGCAAGTGTTTGTTTGAAGTACTGGGCATATGTTTCAGCCTTTAATGCCTCATTCCTCAACTTAATTTCCTTGTACTTCTCTTTTATATCTTTCTCTTTATCCACTGGCTTGCTGGATGAAGAGACTTCAATGCTAAGTTGTTTTTCAATAAGTTGAGTGTTTGAAGTAGAAGGCTGATGAGTTTCCTCTGAAACTGTTGGGCCTTTACTCCTTCCAACCATTGTGTCAGTATCAGTGATTTCAACTGTCTCAATGGTGTCTTCTTGCTCAGTTATAGGATTAATCTTGGGCCTCTTCCTGTAACTGATCTCAAACCTATCATCTGTAGTGTCCAACCCAGAGTTAGAACCTTCTTCCCTGGTTCTTTTCACATTTCTATATCCATTGGCTAGAGTCTATAAGATGGGAGTAATGTTCATCTGTTCTTGTAGGGCTGGAACCTGCAGAAAGGAATTAGTATCAATATGATTTTCCACATCTATTAAAGTATTTTCCAACCACTCTGATTGGTTGGCATATCTTTCAATGTCTAGCCTGGGCTCATGTATGAAAGGACTTAGCTTGAATTTGAGCCTTAGTTTATTTATGACTCCATTAGGGTCATACTGCCATGTAAAAATGCTTTGGAAGTTCATCTGCTATAAGATTTTGTCTGCCTCTTCTCCAGCTTACCTATTATTACAAATAAAAGGGCCAGTTGATTTTTGATTTTAAATTGGATTTTCTTCCTAGTTGAGAAGAAATTAACTTCATCAGAGTTTATGATTTGCCTGAAATACTCTAATGCAAATATCCTCATGGGGAGGTATTTGGCATCTTGTAGGGAGTGAGTTGGCATCCATATATTCTGATTTCTGTGTGGTCCTAGTAAAGATACCAATCTCCCACTCTACTCTTCTTAGCCAACTGTAAAACTCTCTTAATCCCGTCATTGATTCTGGGCTGATAGCTACTGGTTTGTTGGACACAGATTGTCATTGATGTCAATATGGCAATATTCAAGAGGAGGAGACAGAGCATATCGGAGCCAAGAGGAGCAAAAGGAGCCAAGAGGAGCGGACCAAGCCAGAGGAGCCACATATATCGGAGGAGTGCCAGAGCAAGAGGAGCCATATATATATTACAAGCAAATAGGGCCATCGGAGGAGAAAACCCATATATATATATGCCTTAACACTATCGGCGGGCACATATTACAAACAACAATGCCAAAGGAAGAACTATCGGGAGTACTGAGGAGTATATATATATATATATAGAGAGAGAGAGAGAGAGGCGATATAATAACACGGACCCACGACTCCATTATAAACTGGCTAAATGTAATATCGCATCTGCTATGTCGCTGGTCTCAAAGGGCTGTCACTCCCGAAACCCCCGATTGCGATATACGGTTGTGGACCCGACAGGAATATAGATTGTGGCTTAATATCATATCGCATCCGCAGTGATCGCAAGTCATAAGGGATGGCGCTATAATCTGCCGATTGCGATAGAGGCATGGACCCGATGGACTTATTAAAAACAGTCTATAATATATCGCATCCAGAATGTCGGAACTGTTCAAGGTGCAAGCTCCGAAATCCGGAGCCGAAACTCTTATCAAGAAAAATAGAAATCATATCGGGTCCGCGGAGCAGAGAATCCTTATCGCATCAGCGAAATCCGGAGCCGAAACTATTATCAAGTGAAGTGTAAAATCATATCGGGTCCGCAGAACTCTTGTATCGCATCGGAGCAGCGGAGGCAGCGATCACTGAAATCATCCGGAGCCGAAATTATATTTGGAGTAGCCTAAAGGAGATCGAGTCTGCAGCCCATCAAGACTCGCCGATAAGGAATCCGCCGATATGACGGATCTGAATTCAGTTTAGGAAGAAATGTAAGGAGGCATCGGGTCTGCATTACATCGAAGGAATGGGTCTATTGTTTACAGCGAACGCCGATGTTCATCGGACCCGAAACAATATTAAAGGGAGTATAAAGCCATATCGGGTCCGCACCTCGTCGGAGGTCTGGGCTTAAGAGTTATTGCGACCGCCGAAATCCGGACCCGTCGATAATTGTAAAGGCGGGTGCATAATAATTGAAGTCCGGCATTTGAATTAGAGCAGGGGTTTATAATGTTTTCCGTGTATTATATGATACATGGCCACGGGGTTAAGGTATATATTAAAACCTGTGCGATGGTTGATAAAGCCTGTGTGATGGTTGATTAATGGCTCGGGTGGTGGCTTCCGATGGTTGATTATTGATAGAAAGCGCCGAATAAAAGGTGGCTTCCGATGGTCGATTAAAGCGCTCGGTGATGGTTGATTAAAGCGCTCGGTGATGGTTGATTAAAGGCTCGGTTGGTGGCTTCCGATGGTTGATAAAACGCTCGGGTGGTGGCTTCCGATGGGTGATTAAAACGCTCGGGTGGTGGCTTCCGATGGTTGATTAAAACGCTCGGGTGGTGGCTTCCGATGGGTGATTAAATGCCTCCGATAAAGCCTGTAAGGTATTAACCACAGGTCAAGGGCCGAGTTTTATTTAAGAAAGGGGAGTTTGGGTTTTTTCTACTCAGATTTTGGAACACTTGTATAGACAGAAGAATCAAAGGAATGGAAGCCGAAGTGTCAAGCGATCAAGTGAGGAGGAAGCCAAAGAGCCAGCATGTAAGAGGAAATGAATGGACAGGGGCATGGAGCATATAAAAGCAGCAAAAACAGAGAACTGTAGTGGTCGTTCGTGGACGGTATAACCTAAGCATGAGATAGTGGAAGCAGCAGAAGAAAAGGGGGCAGCAGAAGCAGTGGAAACCTGAAAAGAGCGCAGCAGCACACCAGTGTATACCAAAGAGGTTGGAGCCTCATAATAGAACAGGATTGAAGTCCTTGGGAGTTGGTGCTCATAAGTCCAAGATTGGTGTCTTGGCAAAATAGAGTTGGTGCTCAGGAGGTTGGAGCCTCACCAAAGTCCAATTTGGAGCTTGGCAACCAATTGTGACAATCTATTTATTGTATTTATTTTACTGCACAGTTATATTAATAAAAGCATTTATTCTTGTTGTTCATTTTGTGTTCTGAACATATATGTTTTAACTAGTAAAACAATAGTGAGAAAAAGAAATATTGATTCACCCCCCTCTCAGTATTTCCAACAGGTTAGCATGTTTATAACTGGATGAACAAATGAATCAATGAACTCTTGATAAATAAAAACAGTGGAATATCTTTGGATCAATGGTGTCCAATAGATGACAGATCTTGGATGGCCCTTGGTGTCTAACTTTTGGATGCTGACTGGAAATTTATCTGACTGAAATTATAAGAACATGTGAAACAATACTAATGAGTATTTGAAGACTCTCTCATTTGGAAATCTGATAAACTGTTCATGGATTCTATCTGCTATGAATTGAGCAAAATTGTAAATTGTAGCCGAAAGTTTGCCTGGGCAAAAGATAGAAAGGAAAGCAAGAACAACCTCATCCACATGCTCATCAGTGGTGTATCCTAGAATGCAAGAGAGCATGGTTATAATTTGTCTGCCTCTCTCGGAGAAAATGGTGGCAGCATATGGAGGACTATCTGTTGGGGTATAATACTCTTCAATGATGAAAGTCTGAAAGATTTGAGCTTTCTTGGGAAGGTCTAGCTTGGTGTAGAGTTCAAGTAAGCCTTCAATGGAAAGTGGGGTCTCATTTGGGCTTATCTGGATCTGTAACATTTGACTTATTGACTCTGCAGTCATGGTGAACAAAAACTGTTGGTCAGGGGTGACTATGGCTCTTTGACTTGGAACATAACAAGCTTGACAGAAGTGGATGATTTCTGGGAATAGGTGTACCTGTGGGAACAAGTACTTGGGAAAATTTGACTCCCATAGGTGAATGCCATCATTTTGGTTCAAAAACTTGTCTTTACTCCAGCAATGGAGTTTCAGTAGGTGGCTAGGGGAAGCATTGTCTTTAATTTGAAACTCTCTATTGGCTAATGGGAGGTGATCAATATCCAGGTGAGGGGTTTGCAGGGGTCTCACATACAAAGAACTTTGAGAAGCCATAATTTGGTTTATTGAACTGAATTTCTTTTTCTATGGCTTTAGGAGTAAGGTCAGAAGGTCTGGAACAATGGGAGGGTAATTACAATCTGTAGAAAAGGGGTTTGGATGCACAATAAGTTTTTCTTCAATTTAGCAAGGTTTTTTAATCAATTTAATTAATTAATCTTTTTAGAATTACTATGCATATCTCAAATTTACAGGGTCGTTCTGGTTCTTTCAAGAATACCTGGAAATTTGTGATTTGGTGCACAAACAAGGTTCTGTGGTGGCAGCAGAGGCTTTTGAGGCTTCAATTGTCAATTTGTTGCTTCACTTTGGTGTCTGCAGAGTCTTCAGGTGGCAAAAGGTGGTTAAATTGGTTGCACAGAGGTTCAAGGTATCGGAATTGGTTAACAGAGGTTTGCAGCGAACATAAGAGAAAAGAGAAAATTGGGGTTTTTTCGGCCTTTTAACCAATAATGGTTAGATTTTGGCGCAAGGTTTAGTAAATGAAGAGTGGGCAATTTTGATTTTATGTGTGGAAGTGGTTTTAGGCCATATCGCATCGCTTTTGGGTGGGGGCAGTATTTTTCGCGAGCACGCGATATAACTTGGTGTCGCCACGTAGCTAAACAGTGCTCGACCAAAACCGTGAATCTTGCGCACCTTTGGACCGTTAACTGTCAGATGATGAATCTGCGTGATATGGATGTGCGCCTTGGATCTGGGGGTGGGAGATCAGAGGGATATCACGTGGTGAAGTTGCACGGACGGAGTTGGGATGTGGTTGGCGAGGCCTAGGGTTTAATTACAATGAATTGTAATTAATTAAGAGGTAATGACAGGATTTTTAATATAATCAATGGGTTAATAAAGGTGGGGACCATGGGTTTATATGGCAGAGGTTTTAACTATGCACCAAGGTTTGGTGAGTTAAAGGGTGTCGGGGAATTATAACGTGGGGAATTATAAAGCAGGACTTTAGGAAATAACTTAGGATAAAGGGGTTTAGTGGGTTTTTAAGGGAAAAAAGGGAAAATTAATAAGGGGGGAATGTATTATTTGTTAGGGTCCAACCCTACCCCCCTTATTTATGTAATAGGGTCAAGTCATAGTTATAGTTAGTTAAAAAGTCAATAAAGCCCATATTAATAATTGTAAGTGGTTGACCCGCATTTAAAAAAGGGACCACAGTTAGTTGCAAATGGGCCATGGTATTAGATAGATGGTATTAATAAGAACCATGGTACTGACCCATGGTATTGCATGTATGAATCCTATATAAAGGATAGAGACTCCCCTTGAGGATCATCGTGTCTCATTTTGTAATTGAGCCCAACTCTACTGGAGGTTGCCCCCTCGAAGAGGCAAGTGAACATTGCTTTCCTTTTTGAATAATCAAATACATGCTGTTATTTCTTATTGTTCTGTGTTCTGGGTATATTTCTTCACATATTTGGTATTTTGGTATCGTCTCGCAGGTCAAGAGCATAACAAGCGGTATTAGAGCACTTTCCAGGGCCAGTGGGATCTCCATTTTTAGCAGAATTTTTTCTGACGAGAGACGTGTTCCAACGTCTTTAAACCACAGGATCTGTCATTGAGCGCATAAACCTGGGGATTTGGGGAGGCATGCACGCAGGAAATACAAGAGGTGATCACGCTTGTTGGGCTCCCTTGTAACCCCTATGGGTACCACTTCCAGTAATAGCGCATTAGACAGAACCGCGCACGGACTATCTTCTAAGTACCCTCTGGGTATATCGGAAGGCCCCTAGGCTCTCTTGAAACCTCACCATAGATAAACCGTCGGCCACCTTTCTCCTATAGTACACCGAGAACAGCACTTAGGGAGATTACTCATGCGTACGATAGGGTAGTCGGGTTGTACGGCTAAGGGTATGGTTGATCCTCCTTGGTTAGTGCCCTGAAAGATTGCGCCAAGTATTACTGTCAGACCCTTATGTATATTGCGATATGTAGCACCTAACACTCCTTGAGACCATAGTTCCCTTGTCTCTCTCTCGATCAAGCATCGTCCTTGCCAGATCAGATCTAGCATGTTGGGGGTCGGTCGCAGTCGCAACAATCAAATCTGCCATTCAAATCTGGCAGCAGGGGTTTGATCACTGCCACATTTCTACTCATACTCTGCATTTGAGGATTTTTCCTACATATCTGACTATTTGTGTGGCTCCTATACCTGGGCGTGATTCTCGTAGGACATTGGCATAATTAATTTTTCTGGGAATCGGCTACTGCAGTATTCCTAAGCGAGGAGTAAAACTCCTTTTGGAGTAAAAAAAAAAGAGTTTGAGACACTCCTGGGACACTTATAGGAGAATTAGCCCATCAGAATCACATCGATGGGCTAAGCAAGATGGTACCATTCACTTGCAAGCATCAAAATTTCGGGTGGTCCCAAATATTTTTTTCAGTAACGACAAGTGCACCAGATCTATGCATGGTACAAACCAAAGCTCAAGCTATGGCCAATGAGAAGATAGACACCCTTGAACACAAATTGGAAGCATTAACGAAGCATATCCAGACCTTACAAGACACAATCACAAAGGGAAAGTCGGGGGAACAATCAGAGGCATATGATTTTAATGAAAACCTTGAGGGCGAGTCTAGCCATTCTCTTCACTTCTATGGAAACCACCAACAGTCCCAGCCTCGACCACCCAAGCTGGACATGTATAAATTTGATGGCTCTCATCTAGCCACATGGCTAGCACAAATGGAGCAATATTTCACATTGAATCACATCAGAGATGATGCGACTAAGCTAAGTGTGGGAAGCCTGTACTTGGACCAAGAAAGATGGCAATGGTGGCAATGGCATCAACGTTGCTATGGAAGGCCAATGACTTGGTCGATATTCTCAAAAGCCCTTTCTAATCGCTTTGACCATGAATCTAACTTTTTGGGTCGTCTTACTAAGCTCCGACAGACAGGCACAGTGCAAGAATATATTAAATCCTTTGAAGCATTAGCCTTCTGCACAGGAGGTCTAGGAGATGAATTCTACTTGGAATGTTTTGTCAGTGGCCTCAAAGATGCCATACAAGCCCACGTCTGACTGCAACACCCAATCTCATGGCTAGCAGCTTGCACGATAGCTCGTGAAGTAGAACGCACGTTAGCAGCCCAGTCGACTCGTCCAAATTTCATAGCCAAGGGTTGCCCCACCCAGGCTCCGAGCACTACCCAAACACTTAAGGTTCAAAAGGTGTCACCAATGGAAATGGCGAAAAGAAGAAAGCAAGGATTGTGTTACTACTATGATGAGAAATACTCCCCGGGGCATAACTGCAAGGAACCCAAATTCTTTCAAATTAATGGTACTAATCACAGTTCATCTGAGGAAGCCCCACCATTTGAGGGACCAGAGGAGGAAGATGAGGACAACCAGCCGGACAATGAGCTCCCAGCTACACCTGAAGAACCAGTTATCTCGCTTCATGCTTTGGTAGGGATTTCTTCTCCCCAAACTCTCAAAATCAGAGGTTTTATTAAGCATCGCCCTGTAATAGTCTTGATTGATAGTGGCAGTGCGCATAACTTTATCCATCAAAGAGTCGCTGAAGCAGTGCATTGTTTTGTCATAGCCGTCTCTAATTTCCAGGTCCATATTGCTGATGGGGGAATAATGAAATGTGAAGGTCGCTGGGAAAATGTCAAACTTCAAATGGGGTATTATCACCTAAAGACCCACATGTTTGCCATCAACATGGGTGGGTGTGACATTGTCTTGGGTGTTGAATGGCTCCACACACTCGGCCCAATCACAATGGATTTCCAGGAGTTATATATTAGCTTTAAGCAAAATAAACACACACATAACCTCTGCGGACTCTAGGCAGGTGCTCCCTTTATCATCAGCTCGCATAGAATGGAAAATTGTTAAGAAAGGGCCACCATGGAGTTCTAGCCCAATTTAATACCATCCAGGCCTTCGAACCCACTTCTCTTCATATTCATCCTCAGATGCAATAGGTCTTAAACAACCATCTGTTGGTCTTTGACGAGCCTCATGAGCTTCCACCATCGAGAGGGGAACATGATCATACCATTACTTTGGTCCCAGGGGCACAACCACCAAATGTGAATCCATATAGATATCCTTTCGCCCAAAAGAATGAAATTGAAAAAATCATCAAGGAAATCTTGGAAGCAGGTGTCATTCGTCCTAGCATTAGTCCTTATTCATCGCTTGTGGTCATGGTGCTCAAGAAAGATGGGGAATGGCGTATGTGTCCAGACTTCAGGACCCTCAACAAGCTGATAGTCAAAGATAAATTTCCCATCCCGGTTGTTGATGATTTACTAGATGAACTAAATGGGGCTCAATTCTTTAATAAGCTCGACCTTCACTCGGGCTATCACCAAATTCGCATGAAAGAAGTAGACATTCCAAAGATTGCTTTCCAAACTCATGAAGGCCATTATGAATTCCTGGTCATGCCATTTGGTCTCTGTAATGCCCTATCCACATTTCAGAGCCTCGTGAATCACTTGCTCAAACCATATCTCAGAAAATTTATCCTTGTTTTCTTTGAGGACATCCTCATCTACAGCCTCACCTGGGAAAAACATCTTCAGCATGTATATCTTCTCTTGCAAATGCTCCGGAAGCATAAATTATTTGTGAAGATGTCCAAGTGCTCTTTTGGCATGGAAGAAGTTGAGTATTTGGGCCACATTGTGGGGCGTAAAGGTGTCAGGGTGGACCCCAAAAAGATCTAGGCAATGCAGGATTGGCCTCAACCAAAGACCTTGAAGATCTTGAGAGGATTTTTGGGTCTCACCGGCTACTATCGCAAATTTGTCCACAATTATGGTCGCATTGCTAGACCCCTCACTCACCTTCTCAAGAAAAATTAATTCCTCTGGAATGATGAAGCGCAACAGGCTTTATAGCTCTCAAAAATGCCATGTGTTCCACTCCAGTATTGGCACTACCTGACTTCACCAAATATTTTGTGATTGCTTCAAGTACGGGTATTGGGGTTGTCTTAATGCAGGAAGGTTGACCCTTGGCCTTCACTAGCCAACAACTAAGTGGGACAAATCTGGGACAATATACCTATGAGAAGGAGATTATGGCCATCTTACATGCAGTGGATACTTGGCGACCATACTTATTGGGGTGGTGTTTCCAAATCTGCACAGACCATCAAAGCCTTAAATATTTTTTGGAGCAACGCCTATCCTCTCCACAACAAAATAAATGGCTAGCCAAAATGTTGGGATATGATTATGAGATAATTTACAAGAAAGGGCGCGAAAATATCATAGCGGATGCTTTATCACACCAATTTGAGGAGGAAAGCACCCTGCTAGCAATCTCTCTTCCCATTCCAGAGTGGATTGAAGAGGCTCGCAAGGAATGGTTTTCACATCCTGTGCTCTCCCAACTCATTAATAAATTGCAGGCGGATCCAAATTCCACAGCAGGCTACTCTTGGCAGGATGAGATTCTTCGCTACAAGGACAAAGTAGTGATATCACCAACATCCACCCTCAAAAGTTGCATTTTGGCAGAGTTGCACTCATCTCCCACTGCAGGCCATTCCAGCTTTCAGAAGACTTATGCTTGCACTCGACGTTCATTCTTTTGGACAGGCATGAAAAAATACATTCTTACTTTTGTAGCTGAGTGTGATGTGTGTCAGCGCCACAAAGGAGAAACAATCAAATCCCCAGGCACATTACAGCCATTGCCCATCCCGGCCTCAATCTGGACGGAGGTTTCTATGGATTTCATTACGGGTCTTCTGAAGTCAGGCAACAAGTCAGTCATCATGGTGGTTGTGGACAGACTTTCTAAGTATGCTCATTTTTGCGCCCTACCCCACCCTTTTACACCAGCTTTGGTGGCTCAATCTTTCATGGACCAGATCTTCAAATTGCATGGCATGCCCACTTCCATTGTGTCTGATCGTGACCCGATCTTCACCAGTAACTTTTGGCAGGAACTCTTCAGGCTACAAGGTACCCAACTACAACTCAGTACTTCCTATCATCCCCAAACTGATGGTCAAACTGAAGCAGTCAACAAATGTCTGGAGACCTACCTCAGGTGTTTCACTTCAGAAAAGCAACATCTATGGGTACAATGGTTACCTCTAGCCGAATGGTGGTATAATACTAACTATCATGCCACCACCAAAATGACTCCATATGAAGCAGTTTATGGTCAACTCCCTCCTTCACCTACTTCTTATATCCAGGGATGCTCGAAGGTACAAGCAGTGGATCAACTCCTATAGAACCGCGCAACCATGCTAGCCCACCTCAAAGAGAATCTCCATCAAGCTCAAAATTGCATGAAGCAACAGGCAGACCAACATCGTTCAGAGTGCAAATTTCAAGAAGGGGATCAGGTATTCTTGAGGCTACAACCATATAAGAAAACATCACTCAAAGACAAGGGTTTTCAGAAATTATCTCCAAAATTTTATGGACCATATCAAATACTTCAATGCATCGGAGAAGTAGCCTACAAGCTAGCCTTTCCACCCACTGCAAAAATCCATCCCGTCTTCCATGTCTCATGCCTCAAGAAAGTGGTGGGGAACCATTGCAGAATTCAAACCAGTCTACCGGAATTGGATGAAGAAGGTTCAATCTATCTCCAACCGGAACAGGTTCTTGACACGTGAGAAAGGCATCTGCGCGGCCGCACGATCAAGGAAGTCCTCATCAAGTGGAAAGACGCCTCTCCAGAAGATGCGACCTAGGAACCAGCCATTGTTCTTCAGCAGTTTCAGCAGCTTCATCCTTGAGGACAAGGCTATTTTTATGGGGGAGGGCATGTTAGGGTCCAACCCTAACCCCCTTATTTATGTAATAGGGTTGAGTCATAGTTATATTTAGTTAAAGAGTCAATAAAGCCCATATTAATAATTGTAAGTGGTTGACCCGCATTTAAAGAAGGGACCACAGTTAGTTGCAAATGGGCCATGGTATTAGATATATGGTATTAATAAGAACCATGGTACTGACCCATGGTATTTCATGTACGAATACTATATAAAGGATAGAGACTCCCCTCGAGGAGCATCGTGTCTTATTTTGTAATTGAGCCCAGCTCTACTGGAGGTTTCCCCCTCGAAGAGGCAAGTGAACGTTGCTTTCCTTTCTAAATAATCAAATATATGTTGTTATTTCTTATTGTTCTGTGTTCTGGGTATATTTCTTCGCATATTTGGTATTCTGGTATCGTCTCGCAGGTCAAGAGCATAACATTATTTGTGATGGGAATGTGTTTCACACTAGGGAAAGGGGTTTTGGGAATGGGGGATGATTTTTGAAGGGTAATGTCTAGGTAAATTTGTGAAACAAAGGGATAAAAGGTCAAAATGAAGGGAAAGGGTTTTTACAAGTAATGAAGGGATAATGAGGGGAAATTAATAAAATAAGTATGTGGGGGTCTAGTGCAATGAGGGGAAATTAGTAAATACGCTTTTAGTAAATGTCCTTTCTCTTTGACATTTCCTCCTGCACATGAGAAATAGGATTAATCATGATGAATGTGCTTTTGACTTAGCAACCTTGTGCACTTGCAAAACTTCTTCTACCTACCCTTTATTTACCCTAGCATTTTCTCTTCATTCATTGGGTACATTTGAGCTTGCTAGCCCTTCATTTCTTTTTCTTTTTCTTTTGATAAGCAAGCTATCTAATTCTAACCTTATAACTTCTAATGGCTCAGATTAAACTGATGAGCTCGTTATTATTCTTTACCTAACTACTGATCTGCCAAGATTGAACAGTTTGGCTAGATCCTTATTCTCTATCTATCAGCATGAAATTTAAAGCATGAATGAATCAAGATTAAACTATTTGACCATCATGGATTGTGGCATTTTTGACAAACTGCACACAATATTATTTTGCAAAATAAAGTAAAAGTAGTGGCATTTGAATTTGCACACTTTCATGATCTATTCTTATCTCTTTTTGGGGTTCATATTTTTTACTTTTTTTATCTTTTTCTTTCTTTTTGTCCTTTTATTATTCTTTTAGGACATACCCTCTATACATTTTTATAATTTTAATATGGGAAAACATTTTGCAGAAAAGCAAAAGTATGTACAATATTACAAGACTAACCATAGCCAATTCAAAATTATAAATCCTATTATTATAGGACCCTAATAGTAGTAACTAGAATTAATTCTCTAATTGTTAATTAATTAACAATTTATTTGCTACGACAAATATTGAATAAATCACATTGCAACCTTCACAAATAAATTGCGGAAAATAATAACACTTGAAACTAAGAAATATACTAGCACACACACAAAATTTGACACATTTATTTTTGGACAAATGTCCCCGGAAAAAAAACCAACTTGGGAAAACTGGTGTAGAAAATGAGGGTTTTTATTATTGTGTAGCAACTAAGGGTTTTTATTATTATGCAGCAATGAAATTTTGAGTACAACTGGATGCCCAAACTAGCAATCCACTACAAGAAAATTGGCCACAAAAATTAGTGATAAAAAATTCGTCTCCCCTAACACTGATCCAACTCTGAAATTGGCTTTGAATGGGCTCCACGAAACCCACGTGTCAGCCTCTCCGTCAAATTTTTGCGGGCACTTGTATGCTCTGCCTGGAACTACAACTCATCAAGTCATTTTCCCAATTCATCCTTTGAGAATGAATTATTGGCCCCTTCTGGTAATTCTTTCGGCCTACAACAACTGAATCGACCCTCTGACTGGCCAAATCTAACTCTACCTCTAAAGTTTATGTGCCAGCACTGCACAGCCTCACTAAGGAACTCGACCTCCTATAGTTGAATCTCCGGATCTGGAAAATTTACTTCAGACTTTCCTGTCCTTACCCCTCTCTTTCTTTGCTTCCCTTCTGAAGCTCTAACTCTTTCAACAACAACTGCTCTCTGGAAAAATCGAACTCTCCAAGGAAATCGATCTTTGTGTGTATGTTCTCCATCTACTCATGGAATTCTTCTTATAATATTTTTTTGGGACTTCAACGACCAAGATTAAAGCTTAATCAATGGCTAAGATCATATCGGAGTCGATCCGTGTGATTTTCCAGATGATTCACACTTTATCTCAATTAATTTTGATTAATTAACCCATTTTCCTAAGTTTAGACTTAGAAAATATTTTTTTTAAATAGGCTAATAATCTAATTGGGACACTTCTAGGTGGAATTTCCATAAACGATTTCTAGGCTTATGGAGAACTCCTATGTTTTAGCCCCTCCACAAAGTTTTGAATCTATAACACCTTTGATGCTACAAAAACTAACAATGCGACGCAATGCAAACATGCGATGTGACCTTTGTCTTTCATTAATTTCTAAGTTAAAAACCTTCCCATCCATTGCAATCCCAACTTAAAGGTATGATAAATAGTTTTTAGGGACTAGATCACATAGATGTTTAAGATTTTGAAAGAAGGAACCCTAAAATTTGGCTCATGGCATAAAAATTTTAGGGCTGTTGTAGTTGTTACAACACATGTACATTGAAATATTTGATTTATAATCCACATTATTTTTTTTGTTATTAATAATTTTTAAATGTTACATATCAATTCCATATTAAGAATGAAATAAATGAAAATTGATATGTGTAATTCAATCTATGTTAAATTGACATGTAATATCATTTTAACATGACATCTGTAAACTCCTTA
The DNA here is from genome assembly GCA_031772625.1 of Pinus tabuliformis. NCBI lineage: Eukaryota > Viridiplantae > Streptophyta > Pinopsida > Pinales > Pinaceae > Pinus > Pinus tabuliformis. Next base: position 233,086,077 of record CM062810.1, on the reverse strand, counting down.
TTAAGTAGTGAAGAAATTATATATCTCCTTCATAGTAAAAAATAAATTTATCTATTTTACTTTTTTACTTTCAATTACTTTATCTTTATATATAATTGATGTAAAATTAAAATGGAAATTGAAATGTTTTATTTATGGTGATATTTTTTTTTGTTACCATTATTTTTCAATTACTTTATCTCTATATATAATTGATGTAAAATTAAAATTGAAATTGAAATATTTTATTTATAATGATATTAATTTTTTTGTTACCTTATTATTTTTAAAAATAAGCTTATAACATTAAATCTCTCTCACAATAGATTGTAAATAACATCTCACAACAATAACTTAATAAATAAAAAATATAATGAAGTTTATTGAAAAGATAATTTAATATAATAAAGTTTATTAAAAAGATAATCTTTAAGAGATATGTCAACTTTCAAACGACATTTATGAAAAATTTAATAGTTGCATAAGTGTATTCCAGTCTTTCTAGAGTCTAGAGTCTATCTATATGTAGTTGAAATTATATTTAAATTTAATAATAATATGAATGTTTTTTTGTTTTCACTATTTTTTTAAACACTAATTTATTTTTTATTATTATATATATTTTTAATTAAAAAATGATTTTTAATATGTAATTTAATAATTTAAAATTATGAAAATAAACTTCAGGGTAAGATAAAAAAAAATGGACATGCTGATCACTAAATCTGGCAAGACGCCTTGTGTTCACACAGGCGGTCCTGCAGGCCACTCCCATTTTTATGTTTTCAGCTCTTCCTGCTCTTCAAGATATTAAGCAGCTAATAAGAAGCATTCAAAGGGACTTTCTGTGGGGCAAAGGGGAAGAGAAAAAGAAGTGGGCTTTAGTAGCCTGGGACAAGCTTTGTAAGCCCAAGAGCCATGGTGGTTTGGGGCTTCATGATCCTGAGACCCTCAGCAAAGTCTCGGGAGCCAAGCTTTGGTGGAGATGGATTAAGGAACCGAATGCCCCCTAGGCTAAGCTTTGGAAACAAAAATATGCCAAGCACTAGCAGGAAAAGGATCATATTAGAATGTTAGGGCAAATCAAGGGCTCCCATATTTGGAACCTTGCCTAGGATAATAAAAACATTGTTTAGCACCATTATTTTTGGGAAATTCAAGCAAGGGATCTTGCTCGATTTTGGGAGGATAACTGGCAACAGGAACCCAACCTTTATAGGGATGAATTTGCAGATCTCAAAAATGACACAGACAACAAAGGTATGGCTCTGGTAAAAGACTTCTGGGATCATAGAAGGAAAAATGGAAAATGGAGGGAATGGAAGGATCTAGGATACAGTGATGAAAACCAGCTAAAAACCAAGGTAGAAGCCCTCACCCAGGAGCTCGAGCTTAGAAGGATTCTTGTATCTTCCTCAACGGATCAATTAAGAGGGGGAAAGAGCATTGAAGGCAAATTTAACCTCAAAGAGGCCAAACAGAAAGTCACGGGATTTAATTTTGTGAATCCTGATCAGATTTGGAAGAAACATTGGCAAAGTCCGCATTGGATGAAAATAAAGCTTTTCTTCTGGCTAGTGCATCAAAGGAAGATCTTAACTTGGGAGAATCTCCTCAAGAAAGGCTTCATTGGTCCTTCCAGGTGTTACCTTTGTGGCGCGCATGAGGAGACGATTGAACACCTTCTCAACCTCTGTCCTTTCACTTCCAAGGTGTGGGACTGGGTGGCTTCTATCTTTAGATAAACTGATAGAGACAGTTTCAGCATATCCAAAACTCTAAAGAACAGGAGGAAGAACTTCTCAAGGAATGAGATAGTTAATAAAGCCTAGATTCTGGTTCCATGTTTTTTCATCTGGCATGTGTGGAAAGAACGCAACAGTCGAATCTTCAAACACAAAACTCACAGGCCCGAACACATAATTGAGAAAATTCTAAGGCACCTCAAAGACATAGTTAGAAGCTTGCTGAGGACCCTTCCTAAAGATCCTCCCCTGCCCCATGAGGAGAGAATTTTACTTCACTTGGGGCTCCAGTCTATTAATCCTTTGGGAATAATGAAGACAATGAACCTTCTAAACACGTGTGCTACCATCTGGAAGCCTCCTCCTTATGGTTTCTTAAAAGTCAATATTGATGGAGCAGCTAAGGGCAACCTAGGATTAGCGGGCTTTGGAAGTGCCATAAGATACGATCAGGGACAAATACAAATGATCTTCCATGGCCACTTGGGGAAGGATACAAACAACATGGCTGAGCTCATGGCATTAGAGCAATGCTTGGAAATCCTAGTGAATTCAAGTTCACACAATGTTATAATTGAAGTGGATTCGGAATTAATTATTAGAGCGGCTAAGAAGATTAGTAATGGTACCTCTCCAGATAAAGTGTCGAAGCACTGGAAGCTCTTGCAGGTTTTTTACCACATCTATTCTCACCTGCGAACCCTCAAAACTGTCAGATTTGCTCATGTGAAAAGGAAGGCTAATATGTTAGCGGATTGGTTGGCGAATGGAGTCACAAATAGGGACAGGGATTCTAGGTATGCTTGGGATTCGCTTCCCCCAGGTAAATTGCAGGAGGACTGTCTATGTAATGCTACCCAGGATATGGAACTATGGACTAACAGGGAGGATTAGAGGAACCCTGAAGAGAGCGGGAGGTTGGAGGACTCCATACAGTCCAACCCACCATGGTTCGATGATTTTCCAAGGTCAAGATTCTTGTTGATTAAATGAAGAATGGTTTGACTCGGACTCTTCCACAGAGTGGGGTAGCCCTCATCATTTGGCTTAGGTGGTGGTTGATAAAGAATCCAGGTGAATGGGATTGGCTCAAGTACTGCCCCCTGGAAGGAATTAAGGGACAGCACGTGACGAAAGGTTGGGTGGGTTTTTACGTGAGTCAACCGATCCAATACCACAAGTGGTATATCGGGCGGGGTCTGAACAGTTTCCGGTTTTTCTTTGTTTGGCTCCGATTCCACTCTTTGAGCGACACGTTGTGGAACGAGGAGAGAGAAAACTGCCCTCATCGGGTGGTTAACTCTCGCGTTTCTCGCCCTTCCGATATCCATGATGACCGTTGGATCTTAATCAGTGGATCAATGGTGGCGATTGTGTGTGCGTGTTGGTCAGACCCGAAAAATATTTACAGTGTTATGCTTTAACTTCCTTCGGGTCCGTTTGTCAGTTTGTCAATTTGTCAGTTTGTCAGTTTTCAGTTTGACTTGTGGTGGGACCTCTTGTGGTTCCATGGTGGGTTTTGGACTTGCCCTCCAAGGCTTACTATGCTCCTTGTGCTTTGTTTGGCGGTTCTCCTTGGTTTTCCAGTTTAGGTTCTCTTAGTTTTGGGAGATTGGTTTGGTTCGGCCTGCCTGGCTAACTGTTGAACTCTCGCAGAGCGGGTGTGGCTCCTTGTAAATTATGTATATTTGACTAAGTTTAATAGAAGGTCCTACTCTTACTTGATCAAAAAAAAAAAATTGAAATATGTTTTTTATTTTTTATTTTTTTTATGAGTTCTTGCAAGCGATTTTATTAATAAGAAAGAGTATTAAATTGATAGCAGTTTTTGTTCTTTTGACCAAAAGACTCGTCAGGGAGGCCAGTGCCTCAACCAAGTGTACACAAAACCCATCAAATTACAAGCCAGATAGTAAGATACTAAACTTAAACATGAGCACAAAGAAAAATTGCCTAATCTATCAGCTATATCCACCAATGCCTTGAAGCATTACAGAGTTGGTGATGATGACAGAAAAATGAGCAAAGTAGACCACATAACAAGTAAATGTTCCTCTGGGCCTTGAAAAAAAGGGAGATACAATTGTTGCCTTTCAATTAAAGGCAATAGTGAGTGTGAGGCACTAAAACAAAAGAGAACACCTTCGAAGGTCTGGAGAGAAATCCAAGTAAACACCAGAAAGGCCATGCCATCGTGCCAATGTCCATTCAGGATTAAGAACTGCAAAACCCACAAAAAACATTAATATGATATAATAACCAGAGAGAGGGGCGACAAGCTTGCCTGTGGAGAGATGAAAACCGGAAATGAAACATTCAATGGAGGAACATTAATGACATCAGGGGCGTCATTCACATCTACTAATTCAATCTCCATGTCAAAGGTTACAAATTTTTCCACCCTTGCTAATTTGGTCCCAATGTCATCAAGGTTCTACCAGATGTTTCGAAGAATCCTTTTAATATTCTCCTGACCTGTAAACAATTTGTAGTTGTCTACCTATTTGTCCAAAAGATCCATGTGAAGCAAGGTCTTCATTTGTTGGTGTGATGTTGTGGAACGTAGAAAATGAACTCAACACTTCCTAAATCTCCCTAGAACCAGAATCCATTAGAGGCTATCTCCAATAACCTCTGAATAAAAAAAAAAATACCTTTCATCAAATTCTTTTGACTCAGGTGGATAATATCCTTCCTTACTTCCAAAGGGATCGAGTCAAAGAAATTCACCAAAGATTCCCACCCAAAGAGTCATCGGCGTGAAGAAGATGAACCTAACATTCCACCTCTGTGACTTGGCATCTCTGGCGAGGAGCCATAACACTAGGGACAATAGCAATACAAACAATATTTTTAAATTATTATTTAAAAACATTATTCGTATTATTCGAAGATATCAACTTTTACACAAAATGTTAAAAAAACCAACCAAATTCCTTGAATTATATTTTTGTTTTTAGAAAATGTAATATTTTAAGAGAGATTAACTTTCACTTATTGTTAAAGAAATTGAGGTTGGTGAACCTTTTAAGTTCTATTTTATAATAAATTTTCATTTTAATTTAATTTATTTTTTTAATAAAAATATAAATATTAAAATTATTATGATTTTCTAGAATAAAGGGATGTTAAAATCTATTTAGTTGGGCGTGGACGAATATGAAGAATTGACTTGTATTGAGGAGAAACTCTGCAACAAACCAAATCCTACATCTTTGATCAATCGAGACATTCCATACACTACATATAGTTCCACTTCCTCTTGATAGTTTCAATTGTCCACTTGATAGCTTCAGTTAACTTGGTTTTTCTACTTCACTTAGAATTTACTAATACTATGGCATAATGAAGTTTTGGTCATTTGATCTTTGCATATGTATTTAGTTAATATATGAATATTTTGAATAAAAAACATTATATATATATGCAAAATGGATAAATTAGTTTTTCAAAAGAACAAGTAGGCATTTTCATTTTATTAAAATGGAATCAATGCCAAAACTTGTACATTGTGTAGGGTATTCAGAAATAACATTGCATTTAAGAGCCCATACTACTACTATCTAACCCTGTGTCTAATTACCTATTATTCCAAAAAGAGTCCTAGCGTAAGCCTTACGAAAAATTCCTAAAAACAATACATATTTGCATAACATTAGAAATATTTATCTGCGACGTTGAAGGTCCATTCTAGATCAGAGATGTCGAATTTTCCTCGAATTCTTTCTGGAGTATAAGCCTCTTCGATAATCCTAACGTTCTTCTTCTCCAGCTCCCCGTTGGTTTTGGTTGCATCTTTGATGCAATGAACCCGAAACTGGTGCTCTTCTTAATTTCAACCAATTACACATGAATTTCCACCTGAAACGACTCCACTTTGCTTCGTAGGAGATCAATTTTTGTACTCATCGGGAGTTTATATGTCTCCCCCTCCACTTCTTCCATTGAACCTTGTTGATTAAAAGTTGTCAACAACCCCTCCAACATTTCCATAACTTGTTCATAAGTTTCCTAAATGTTGTTGATCCAACCCACTAGAGGAAGGCCCAATCTTCGGCATGATGAAGATTTGAATATCCACTTGACAAAATTCAAATAATATCAATTGTATTTGCTCAGTGAGGGAGAGGCTTATCATACGCCGTGAGAGCGAATTGTGTTGTATATAACCATGGTCGAGGTTGATCATGTTGGAAATAATACTGAAAGGGGGGCGTGAATCAGTATTATCAAATCAATTTAACTTTTTCATTTCCATATTAAGATTCATATACGCTACTTCAGTTAAGGCAAACCGCGTGTATACGCAACTGTGTTTAATGCAACAAGCGTATATCCAGTAAACTTATGATTCAGTTAGTTGATCCTTAATGAGTGCATCAGAACATTATTAACCATATGAACAGTAAACAGGAGCAGTAAAACAGAACAGATCATCACACACAAGAAGCACACATGAACACCATGATATAAGGTGGAAACCCAATGTGGGTGAAAACCACCTGCTGCAAGTCGTCTCTATCTTCTTTTAATAAGAAACTTCTTTTTACAATATTTCTGTACTGGTGCAGTCTTATACTAGTACACAGGCTTCTACCTACAGAAGGCTACAACCTTCTCTCGTTCTCCAGCTTCTCCTGGAAGGGAGCTACAACCCCCTTAGCTCTTGTACTAGCCAATGTACTAGTACGTAGGTGCCAGCCTACTGAATGCTCCAACCTTCACTCGTTTTCCAGCTGCTACTGGAAGGGAGCTACCACCCCATTAGCTCTTGTACTAGTATGTAGGTGCCAACCTACAGAAGGCTACAACCTTCTCTTTCATCCTCCAGGTACCACGTTTCATAAATTTTCAGACTGGATACTCCTGAAGCACAACACCATAATCTGAAAGGCCACGTTTCATCCAATTTTCATACTGGACCCATCAATATCATTGAAGCACAAAATCAATCAACACTAGTATCATCAATCTCTGAATCACCCAATACTGAATCATTGAAACCCAGTCAACAAACTGCAATCACCAGAACATAGAGCAGAACACAGAACTCTGCAACAATATTCAGAACCAACTGTATCATTAGAAATCATGCATACGCTACTTGGAAGAGTCGAACCAACGTGTATACGCAACTTCACCAAAGTGAACCAGCGTATATGTCAACAATTACTTACTGATAACTTCGCTGCACTTCCTGACTTCAGACATACCCAGATCATTACATATACAAGGATAATACATATGTTAGTAGCCAGATCTAGTCCATCAGATCACATAAATATAAGTCATTATGATCTTGATCCATTATAGATCTCATCCATCAACACTGAAGCTAAACACAAAAAACCAAACTGAATATGCAGAATACTAACACCAGTAAACAGTTACCAGAACTCAGACTTTGCATCAACAACCAGAACCACCTGTAACTTCAAACATCATAGTTCATATTGTATACGCTACTTAGATGTATCTAACCTACGTATGTACGCGCTTTTATCAAAGTCAACCAGCGTATACATCTGTAAATATTCATTCATGTTTTGCAGCTATTTCAATCTTAAGTTATACCCAGATCAGAACATTACATGTGTCAGTATACAGATCTAGAACAAGCATGATCAAACCATATAGAGATGATTCATTCCAAACCATTTGATCCCGATCTATCCTTAGATCTTGTTCTCCATCAACTGCTGAGGTTCCTCCTTATGTCAGATCAAGTAAAGCATCATGAACCCATAACCTGCATACTAGATCTCACACATCATCAGATATTCAAGACTTTCTAAATGCCTTTGCCTAATGATCTTCTTCTCCTTTTATAGTCTTAGGCCTTACTCAATACCATGGTCCAAAACCATTGAGAACCAATACTAGGGACCCAATACCTGGGTTCAACACTTCGGACGCAATACCAAGGACCAAAACCATAGGTCTAAATACCATGGATCCAAAAATAAGCTTTCCCACATGTACGCGCTTTTCCGTGCATGAAAGTGCGTGCATACGCATACGCGACTTTTGATTAGCAATCCCGCGTGTATATGCGCCTTTGTATATAGTGAACCTACGTGTATAACCTACTTGGTATATAGCGAACCTACGTATATACGCGACTTGATACATAGTGAACGTGCGTATAACTTGCATATGTACGCGACTTGGTATATAGTGAACCTGCGTATATACTCTTACTTCTTCATTCTTTATAGTCTGATCATCAACTCTTTTCTACTGACCTGCTGCACTATGATCTGTCATCTGTGTGAGTTTCCATCAAGGACAACAATTGTATCATAATGCCAACAATCTCCCCCTTTTGGACTTGATGGCAAAGCTATCTTGTCATACTGAGAATTGTCATCTGATTCCTTTGAGCTGTCATGCATCCCATGTATTATGTCACATCTGATATCTCTTCTGTAGATTCATCTAGTTATATATAAATGAGTTGTTCTTCTACGAGTGGGTTGCCATCAAGTACAACACATGCATCATAATGCCAAAAATCTCCCCCTTTAGACTTGATGGCAACCCCCAAGTTACTCAAAAACATTCTCCCCCTTTGACATCAAGGGTAAAGGGTTATGCTCCCCTTGAATACATGTTGAATCCTCTGCTCTACTGTGTTGTCCAAGCTCCCCCTAATTGTAGAGAAGGTCTGCAAGAAGATGATCTACACAAGAAACATGACTTTATACATTATAAAAGACCTTCCTATCACCAAAGACTCATACATACATCCATCTCCCAACCAAGTGGGGATATACCAATATTGACTCATCCACCCAACCAAGTGGGGATACACCAGAAGTTTACACATGACAAATAAGTACATTACATCATTCATCCCAGGCATAGTGGGGAAACCAAAATAGGCCGTTACATGACCTTGATAATAAAAGATATACATGACATAGAGATGAAATATCTATGACAATTCTATGAAAGTCATTAGCAGCATCTGTCAATCATCATTCAGATTAGCAACCATAATCTCCCTCTCCACCTAAAACCAAAACAGCTGTGAATGTAAAACAAGATCTTCTAAGATAATGCCAACAATGCATTATTAGAAGAATATATGCTCCCCCTGAACCTGTGCCAGATAGTCTCTGCCAGACCCATATCAGACTCTTTCCAACTTGAGTCTGAGCACACTGCTTTTCCTCAACTAACATATACGCGACTGTGCAGTATCTAACTCGCATATATATGCGACTTCCCTTTATGAAACTTGCGTATGAGATTTAGGACATTGAAGTTTTACACTTTCAGCTCCCTCTGAGTCTATTATGTTTGTATATTGTGCTATGCCACATCTTTCTGACTGTACTTCCTTCTTCTTCCATATCTTCAAGTGTGATGATGTTTTCTCCTTTTGGTATGGTGCTCGTACTTTGTTCCTGCATTCCTTTGTTGTATGTCCAAGCTTGTTACATGCATAACATCTTACATGTTTCATATTCCTTCTGTAGCAATCAACAACTTTGTGACCAAACATATTGCAAGAAAAACAATATCCCTTAAAGTACCTGGAATGTGATGATCTTTTTGTGTGATGGTCTTGAACCATTCTACTTCTACATCTGGCTGCAACATGTCCAAGATTATGACATACATAACATTCAACATTATTCATCGGAGGAGTAAAAGATTTTCTTTGAAGAATTTCTTTCCTTGGTTGTTGATGGGATTGACCTCTCATCTCCTTGTTGAGTATTTCAGATTGTGCATTAGAGTTCCTTGTCTTATTTTTTGAACTAGATTCACCTTCAACAGATTCATGAAAACCAAGACCAGTTTTGATAGCAGGAGACCTTTGACTACTAAGAATATCATCCAAGATCTTAGTACTATCTTGAAATCGTAAGAGCTTATCCTTTTCTTCTAAGTTATCTTTTAGAATATTTACCTCAACCTGAAGTTGCTCTTCCTTTTCACAATACTGCTTCTTCATGTTTTCTTCAGCTTTTCTTCCTTCTTCCAACTGATGTCTTAATTCAAGAACTTCGTTTTCTTATTTTTCAAGAGCTTGGACTAGTTCTTTATTCTACTTATTTGATTCTTCAAGAATTTTTTTTAGCGAGAGGATCGTAGCTTCAAGACTTTCATAGTGTTACACTAAAATTTGTCACCATGACTATTTGCAGTTAGTATGGCTCCATCAACTGTCATACTATCCTCCTTGGCAAGTCTTATACCTCTGCTCTTCATGTCAAACTCCAAGAAAGAGAGAAAGTCTTTAAAAATCTATATATCTCTGGGTACGCAGTTTCTCTTAGCCTTACCTGCGTGTACGCACCCCAAGTTCACAATACCTGTGTACTTGTATGCTCTGTCTGTAAAGGGGTGGGTGCGTACTCCTGTAAAGGTTAAAAGGCGCAAGTTTCACTTCAAAAAAGTTACTTGTGGTCATTTCTAGAGCATTCTAGAAGCTTGTTTGACGTGTATTGAGCGCCTCCAGATGGTTCATGTATCCCTATGAAAGAGGAACTTATCCCATCAAGAGGGGAGCTATCCCATTCAAAGAGGGGCTTATCCCATTGATGGTGGACCTGATTAACTTCCTCTAAAGCACTATAAATACAGGCATTGGGCCAGAGGGAGTGGAGGTTGAAAGCTGAACATTCCTAAGGGTAGATGCTGCTGGAATTAGGACTCCCTTGTAAAGCTTGAGAGGAGAGATTCCCATCCTTTCCTAGCCTTATTTGAGAGTGGGTGAGCCGATCAAAGTAAAGGAAAACTCTTGCTGGACCCTAGGAGGGACCTGCACAACACCAAGGCTCAGGTTGTAATGGTTTCTTTTGTTTCCACTTAATACAAATGAACTCATTTTTCTCAACAGATTGTTATTCATGATTTGTTTCATATACTCCTTGGTCTGTATGATGGATATGTATTGTTTTATGAGTTTATCAAGTGCTATTTAATCTTTTGGCTTGTTAGTGAATGCAGGTTTCGAAGAGAAGGAGGAGCTCATCCGGATCGGCGAGGCTGGACTACTACAAAGCATTGGATTAAAGGTATGTTAAAATCACCTGATTACTTGTATTTTCAATGCATGTTTAGAGAAAGGTAGTGTTTATTTGTCTTGTTTGTCACTAGAAAGCCTTTGCTTCTAGGGAGGTCGGTTGTGTCCGCACTATCGACTCTTTCCGCATGACAAAATGGCGGAGAGTTTGACTAGATCTCATAAATGTTAAGTTGTATATTTAGGTTAGTTATTTTAGTTTTTGCATAATTTTCTTACAGTTTTAGGTCGAGTCTTTCAAATGATCTCGTCACTGAACCTTCATTTCATCCAACAGGTTGAATGAAATGAAGCTGGGGGCATGCGCTCTAGCAGTTACGCTTAGGGGGCATTAAGCACAGTTTTCTCTCTGTTTCAAGCTTGTGTAAAAATGAAACTACTAAGAAGCATAGTTTTTCTCTGTTTCAAGCTTTTGTAAAAATGAAACCTATCTCGAGTCAATTTCAGTTATTTTCAAGACTCGTTAAACTCATGAAAATCCCGAGATTATTTTGCTATCTTTCATTCTCGTAAAACAAATGAAAATGCCGAGTTCTTTCCGTCTTTTCCTGCTCGTAAATTAAATTGAAAGTCGGCTATATGAGTACATTTTTATCATTTTTTCGAACTCGTTAAAACTTACGAAAAAGTGAAACCTCAAAGTCATCTTTAAGCCCTTTTCTGACTCCTAAAAAATGAAAAGATTGCCGAGCGTTTCTTTTACACTCGTTAAAACGGAATTAAAAGACGGTCCTCTTACAGCCCTTTTCTGACCGTAAAAACATGAAAAGATTGCCGGATTTTTGTCGTTTCAAATTCGATATTGGAAATAAAACGACGTGTCCTTGATCGCTTTTTACTTTTCAGGTCAAAGACACTAATCATGAAAGTACTCCTTGGTCGTAAATATCAAGCGGTTCTCTCAAGTATTATTTTATACTTTTTCGGGCTTGGGAGACACAAATTTACGAAAAAGTTCAAACCTGGAGTTTTCTTAAGTTTTTTCAGACTCTCTAAAATTGAAAAACGCCGAGCTTCTCCTATACTAGACTCGTTAAAATTTCACAGTAAAGGACCTGTTCGATTACAAACAGGAACGGACCACTCCTTCTTAGGGTTCGAATCAAAACTAAGTTGGACTCATCCGAAGGATGAGCTTATAATCAAGCATATGTTATCCTCCTCAAGCTTGTAAAAAATAAAGAGGTACTTGCCAGAAATGGTGGGGGAAAAGAGAGAAAAATGAGCCTATTTGTTATCCTTTGTCTCAGAAGAAGCCTTATCACCACTCTTGAACACGACACTTTTCATTCACCTGGGTTGGGAAATCCTTTGCCTCACATTTGATCAAACCACATTGAAAGTCTTCAGCCGGGTATTAACTTTGGGTCAAATGTCACCAAGCCATCTGTTGTGTCGTTATGTGTTCAAGAGGTCACTGCAAATAAATCATTCATCTGCAAAATACCTGTCATCCATCTCGACCATCCCTGAGTCAGTCCTTACAGCTACATTTCTTCAACTTGATCTATGATTTCGTGTTGTGGGCTTGCCTGCAACGGGTCGCTTTCTATCGACATCAGCACATTATCTAGAAGGATGACCTAGAAATCGTCAGTACCTTGAAATCCGCATGCATCAATGGCAGGTTTCTCGCCTTTGACGACGGTTTACATCATTGACTTTCGATCGAAGGATTCCGTGAAATGTTCGACATCAACTCATTCATTCACATCTCATGGATTGTACTGGGTACTATGAGAACCATTGACATCACTGGTGGTCTCTCTCACGCTTGTTAACAGTTTACATCATTGACTGGTAATCAAGTGGTTTCTACCATGTTCGACATCAACTCATTTATTCGCATGGATAGAATCGTACCTGTTCGGGAAGTAGAAATGAAGACCCTAGATCTAGTTTCCACCATCCAGGCTGCGAGGAGTTTTGTATTCATTATACAGTAGACGAATCATAAACAGATGGCTGCGCCCATACTGTGTCTACAAAGTCTATGATTATGATGTACTGCAAAATCATTCCTGTATCAGAGCAGTAGATAGTTTGTTAGTTAAAGTTTTCAATCTGAGTATGGGAATGCCTACCTCAGCAATGATATGATCTTATATATGTGTTTTGTGTTGAATACTTGCAAGTTCCGACTGGGCTCTCCACAAGATAATCCTTGAAATGATAAAGTACTTCACCCTTCCTAGATGATATGAAACCCTTATCTACTACAGGCTTTGCACTTTAGGGGGCAATCTGTTACACTAAAATTTGTCACCATGACTATTTGCAGTTAGTATGGCTCCATCAACTGTCATACTATCCTCCTTGGCAAGTCTTATACCTCTGCTCTTCATGTCAAACTCCAAGAAAGAGAGAAAGTCTTTAAAAATCTATATATCTCTGGGTACGCAGTTTCTCTTAGCCTTACCTGCGTGTACGCACCCCAAGTTCACAATACCTGCGTACTTGTACGCTCTGTCTGTAAAGGGGTGGGTGCGTACTCCTGTAAAGGTTAAAAGGCGCAAGTTTCACTTCAAAAAAGTTACTTGTGGTCATTTCTAGAGCATTCTAGAAGCTTGTTTGACGTGTATTGAGCGCCTCCAGATGGTTCATGTATCCCTATGAAAGAGGAACTTATCCCATCAAGAGGGGAGCTATCCCATTCAAAGAGGGGCTTATCCCATTGATGGTGGACCTGATTAACTTCCTCTAAAGCACTATAAATACAGGCATTGGGCCAGAGGGAGTGGAGGTTGAAAGCTGAACATTCCTAAGGGTAGATGTTGTTGGAATTAGGACTCCCTTGTAAAGCTTGAGAGGAGAGATTCCCATCCTTTCCTAGCCTTATTTGAGAGTGGGTGAGCTGATCAAAGTAAAGGAAAACTCTTGCTGGACCCTAGGAGGGACCTGCACAACACCAAGGCTCAGGTTGTAATGGTTTCTTTTGTTTCCACTTAATACAAATGAACTCATTTTTCTCAACAGATTGTTATTCATGATTTGTTTCATATACTCCTTGGTCTGTATGATGGATATGTATTGTTTTATGAGTTTATCAGGTGCTATTTAATATTTTGGCTTGTTAGTGAATGCAGGTTTCGAAGAGAAGGAGGAGCTCATCCGGATCGGCGAGGCTGGACTACTACAAAGCGTTGGATTAAAGGTATGTTAAAATCACCTGATTACTTGTATTTTCAATGCATGTTTAGAGAAAGGTAGTGTTTATTTGTCTTGTTTGTCACTAGAAAGCCTTTGCTTCTAGGGAGGTCGGTTGTGTCCGCACTATCGACTCTTTCCGCATGACACATAGTAACTGGATATTTCTCTGAGTTTCTTGATTGTCGTGCTCCTTTCATTTACTTCATTTCTTAATGATGTTACTTCATCCTACAACTTTTGACATTTTTCCTTGAATAGCTTCCTTACCTTGTTTCCTTCCTCTAGTTGAGCTTTTAGTTTGGTAGCTTCTTCTTTGAAGGCACATTCCCTTTTGTTCAATAGATCTTGTTGGTCTCTAATTTTGTCTGTAAGCCTTTTAAATTCTGCCTCTAATTGATATCTTTCTTGCTCACCCATAAGAGCAAATTCAGTTGTTTCGCTATCACTTTCATCATCTTCAAATGGATGGATAAATGTATCACCAGAGGATAACAAATTCATACCTGATAGTTCTTTTGTTTGTTCATCTTCATTCTGAAGTGATTCTGAATCTGAAGTGCTTCTTCCACATATTCCCCAATCGATTCTCCCACTGTCATAGATCTTTTGAGATGTCTTCTTCTTCTTAGGCGCTTTCTTCTTAAGCTTCTTTCCCATTGTTCTACGGATCTCCTTCAAGTGATCAAGCTTCTACCAAAGGACCTACTTTGATACCAATTATTGGAAATAATACTAGTGGGGGGGGGGGGTGAATCAGTATTATCAAATCAATTTAACTTTTTCATTTCCATATTAAGATTCATATACGCTACTTCAGTTAAGGCAAACCGCGTGTATACGCAACTGTGTTTAATGCAACAAGCGTATATTCAGTAAACTTATGATTCATTTAGTTGATCCTTAATGAGTGCATCAGAACATTTTTAACCATATGAACAGTAAACAGGAGCAGTAAAACAGAATAGATCACCATACACAAGAATCACACATGAACACCATGATATAAGGTGGAAACCCAATGTGGGTGAAAACCACCTGCTGCAAGTCGTCTCTATCTTCTTTTAATAAGAAACTTCTTTTTACAATATTTATGTACTGGTGCAGTCTTATACCAGTACACAGGCTTCTACTTGCAGAAGGCTACAACCTTCTCTCGTTCTCCAGCTTCTCCTGGAAGGGAGCTACAACCCCCTTAGCTCTTGTACTAGCCGATGTACTAGTACGTAGGTGCCAGCCTACTGAATGCTCCAACCTTCACTCGTTTTCCAGCTGCTACTGGAAGGGAGCTACCACCCCCTTAGCTCTTGTACTAGCTGATGTACTAGTATGTAGGTGCCAACCTACAGAAGGCTACAACCTTCTCTTTCATCCTCCAGGTACCACGTTTCATAAATTTTCAGACTGGATACTCCTGAAGCACAACACCATAATCTGAAAGGCCACGTTTCATCCAATTTTCATACTGGACCCATCAATATCATTGAAGCACAAAATCAATCAACACTAGCATCATCAATCTCTGAATCACCCAATACTAAATCATTGAAACCCAGTCAACAAACTACAATCACCAGAACATAGAACTCTGTAACAATATTCAGAACCAACTGTATCATCAAAAATCATGCATATGCTACTTAGAAGAGCCGAACCAGCGTATATACACAACTTCACCAAAGTGAACCAGCATATATGTCAACAATTACTTACTGATAACTTCGCTGCACTTCCTGACTTCAGACATACCCAGATCATTACATATACAAGGATAATACATATGTTAGCAACCAGATCTAGTCCATCATATCACATAAAGATAAGTCATTATGATCCTGATCCATTATAGATCTCATCCATCAACACTGAAGCTAAACACAATCAACCAAACTAAATATGCAGAATACTGACACCAGTAAACAGTCACCAGAACTCAGACTTTGCATCAACAACCAGAACCACCTGTAACTTCAAACATCATAGTTCATATTTTATACGCTACTTAGATGTATCTAACCTGCGTATGTACGCACTTTTATCAAAGTCAACTAGCGTATACATCTGTAAATATTCATTCATGTTTTGCAGCTATTTCAATCTTAAGTTATACCCAGATCAGAACATTACATGCGTCAGTATACAGATCTAGAACAAGCATGATCAAACCATATAGAGATGATTCATTCCAAACCATTTGATCTCGATCTATCCTTAGATCTTGTTCTCCATCAATTGTTGAGATTCCTCCTTAGCTCAGATCAAGCAAAGCATCATGAACCCATAACCTGCATACTAGATCTCACACATCATCAGATATTCAAGACTTTCTGAATGCCTTTGCCTAATGATCTTCTTCTCCTTTTATAGTCTTAGGCCTTACTCAATACCATGATCCAAAACCATTGAGAACCAATACTAGGGACCCAATACCTGGGTTCAACACTTCGGCCGCAATACCAAGGACCAAAACCATAGGTCTAAATACCACGAACCCAAAAATAAGCTTTCCCACATGTATGTGCTTTTCTGTGCATGAAAGTGCGTGCATACGCATACGCGACCTTTGATCAGCAATCCCGCATGTATACGTGCCTTTGTACATAGTGAACCTGTGTGTATAACCTACTTGGTATATAGCGAACCTGCGTATATACGCGACTTGGTACATAGTGAACTTGCGTATAACCTGCATATGTATGCGACTTGGTATATAGTGAACCTGCGTATATACTCTTCTTTCTTCATTATTTGTAGTCTGATCATCAACTCTTTACTACTGACCTGTTGCACTATGATCTGTCATCTGTGTGAGTTGCCATCAAGGACAACACTTGTATCATAATGCCAACAGATCATCCTCTCTAAAACAATTAATTGACTTGCACACTAACCCATTGCAAAATCATCTTTGGTTTCTAGAATTATCATGTGAAGGATATACCAGAGAATTGGGAATAACTTCAGTCGAATGCAGCTTGAATGTGGGAACAAGCCTAGGACGTAGAGAACCTATGTGATATTAATTCCTCCTCGGTTGGTTAAGATTGGATCTCTCCATTGCATGAATTGATCCAAATTTATGAATGAATGAAATGAAAATATATATATAAACATACACACAAAGATACAATGAAAACGTAACTTCAATTCATTAATAACAAAGTACTAAAAACTATTTACATGCATAATGGAAATAAAATAACTCGAGCGATGGTAGCTTGTTTCTGAGAAGAGATGTAGTGGATACATGCCTTCTGAACTGTGTTACAATGAGACTCTAAGTCCTAATTATTATTGAGAAACAATGGAAAACCCTAAACATCCAAAAACCTAACCCTAGGAGATGAAGCACCAAAAGTTTATGGACTCTGTTTGGGTAAATTGGTACATCGATTTCTTGGGGTCATAACTTTGGCATACAATCTTCGTTTGATGCATATGGTATCTCATTAGAAAGATATATTTAAGGACTAAAACTTTCTACTATAAACCCTTGCCATAAGCAATGTGTTTTTCTTTTAAAAACAACAACAACAACAACTTGTTTAGGGCCTCAAAATAACTCCAGAAGTTCAGGACCCAAAAATACTGCCAAAAATAGTAAATTTTGCTACAATTAAGGAAACTGAAAGAAACAATGGTGGGGGTCCATGTGAAATAGGCAAGTGGCCACCAATATCCACGTAGATCATGCATGTTGTGTCCACCGTTTATGCCACTTGTTGCTCTGGAAAGCATAAGGGTTCAGACTACATGGTTGGTGCAGGATTAATGTTAGATTTCCCAATCCTTCACTCACTAGAATTATAACCCCATTTCAATTTCCGACGTGTGGAGTTACATGATTGCACTCTGGTTTGGACATTGATCAATTAAAATTTTGTATTTATCTTTTAAGCCCTTCGTATAGAACATCTTAAGGAAGGGGTGAATATGTAACTATTTGATCCACTTCGATTTCCCCTTGTTCCATGGCAGAGCCTTGTTTGGCCAGGCCTCTCTACTTTATCATTTAGATCTTAGAGGATGTGGAAGAAGTCTATTTGTTCAAATCGGGAATTTTGCAAAGCTATTCTTTGAAGAATTTATGAAAGGGCGAAATTGATTAAACCTTTAACTTTCCTCGCTTGTCAAATTACTATCATGAAGTCACTGAAAACATGGAGCTTGGTAATTTTCTTCTCAATGGCTAATTCAAGATCCTTCCACAAGGCAAGGTGCTCTAATTATTCATTTGATGCTACACCCACGCCGCAAGCATACTTAGACTATTTTTTCTTCGAGACAAAGAATAGCAAAATGGATCACATTTAATGAAAATAAAAATACCAAAATCATTATAATTAAAGGCCTCTAAAATCCTTATTAGATTGGGTGGGGATTGCCTAGCCAGATTGTTTGCCTATAGGACCCTTGTTATGTTTTGGATGAGTTGCTCCTAAAACCTTGGGGGCATGGTGTCAAAGCTTCACATGTTTTTATACAAACTTATGGTGTTGTTTAACTATTATAAATTTTGGAGATTTTCGTTGGAATTTAGTTAAATAATTATTGGTGAAATTTTGATGTTTTGTTGTTGAAAAATTGTTTTTAATTACATATATAGATTAAACACCTTGGAAAGCCCATAAAATATTCATATTATAAAAAGTTAACAACTTTTTCAACAAATCTCTACAAAATTATAAACAATTTCACTTGGAAAATACAGTTAAAAAATAACTTTATAACAAATAAATACAACCAAAACCATTATAATTTTGAAATGAAAAACCGTTAAAAATTAATTAATTTTTACTAAGTAAATTTCTTTCGTATCGTAAATTAACCCTTCCCCGTTGTCCAAGTGATATTTAAATTTAATGTTTGTAACTTATGTTGTCCAAGTGATATTTAAATTTAATGTTTGTAACTTATATATATGTATATATTTTTGGTGTATTAAATGTTTAAATTTAATAATTATATTAATTATATTTTTAAGTTTTATATTTGAATTTGATTTACTTGGAATAGCTATTTTCACAGGAATTCATCAAAATTGGATAAAATAATTTCAAAATAATTATGTCTAAAATACAATTTTGAATGCATAAATGTATTCAACACCTAAAAAACCCCTCGGATTCTCGAATTATGCAGATTAATCAATTTAAACTGAGGTTTTTTAAAATCTCCTTATATTTGTCATTTCGTCTATAAGTTAGGCAAAGCCAAAATTAAATACTTTCATGAAAAAAGGTAATATGGGAAAGGGGTTTACAACAACTTCTTTGTTGGGTTGCGAGTGATCTTTAAATATAATATTTGCCTAAGATATATTTGGAATTTATTATAATATATTTTTTAAGGGATTCAACACTCTAAAAAACCATGAGGCACTTTATCTTTGCAAATTAAAACTTAAACTTATGATCTTTAAAGATCTTTATAGGGTTTTGAACAAAATTGACCAAAAGAAGTGTTAAAAGAAAAGTCATTTCCCCTATTAGTTAAACTACACTTTTTAAATACATAGTCTAATTAATAGATGAAATGACTCTTTTTTAGGTATTTTTTCTAGTCAATTTTTCCCGAAATGTGGTAGTGATTTTAAAGAATCATAAATTTAATTTGTTTAATACCCAAAGTTTTAGGGCCTAAGGGGTTTTTTAGGGTGTTGAATCCATTTATGCATTCAAAAGTACATTTTAAATAACAAGAAATTTTAATCTTGCTAAGGTTTTGAACAAAATTGACCAAAAAAAAGTGTTAAAAGAAGAGTCATTTCCTCTATTAGTTAAACTACACTTTTTAAATACGTAGTCTAATTAATAGATGAAATGACTCTTTTTCGGGTATTTTTTCTTGTCAATTTTGACCGAAATGTGGTAGTGGTTTTAAAGAATCATAAGTTTAATTTGTTTAATATGTAAAGTTTTAGTGCCTAAGAGGTTTTTTTAGGGTGTTGAATCCATTTATGCATTTAAAAGTGCATTTTAAGTAACAAGAAATTACAATCTTGCTGGAAATTGTATTATCGCATTCATTTTTGTTTATTAGTTAAACTAAACCTTTTTAAAAATATAAACTTAATTTTTTTATTATTACTATAAAAATATTTAATAATTTTTTTTTCAAAAATAATATTTTTTTATATGGCAAAAAAAATGGCATATTAAATATAATATATTTAATAATGGTAAAACTTTTTGTACTCTTTATATGTATAAAATTTCATCATTAGTTTAATAAACTAATATTATTAATTTTTTAATTATATTTAATATTATTTTTCATATGTATATTTTTTTTTAAATAGATTATTCAAATTATATATATATTCTCTTACTTTTCGAGGTAAAGCATTGTTAACATTGAAGGTTTACCCCACTTACTATCCACAAATCATGGGATATATATATAACTTGGTTACTCTCTCCTAAATGGATAAGATTATCGATTACATTCTCTTACCTCTTGATGTTAGGCCTTGGTAAGTTGAAGGTTTACCCCACTTACTATCCGTAGATCATGGGATAAATAAATAAATAAATATTTATTTATTTATTTATCCCATGATCTACGGATAGTAAGTGGGGTAAACCTTCAACTTACCAAGGCCTAACATCAAGAGATAAGAGAATGTAAACCATAATCTTATCGATTTAGGAGAGAGTAAGTATATATATATATATATATATATATATATATCTATATATATATATATATATATATATATATATATATATATATATATATATATATATATATTAAAATTGACATTTCAATAAAATTTAATCAATTGGTCTTGATGTCAAACTTGCTTACTCTGTCTAAAATCCATGAGATTATGGGTTACATTCTCTTACCTCTTGAGGTAAGGCCTTATTAACATTGAAGGCTTACTCCACTTACTATCCATTTATATATACTTCCCATGATCTATGGATAGTAAGTGGGGTAAACCTTCAATGTTAACAAGGCCTTACCTCAAGAGGCACTTGATCTTTGCAAATTAAAACTTAAACTTAGGGTCTTTAAAGATGTTTACAGGGTTTTGAACAAAATTGACCAAAAAAAATGTTAAAAGAAGAGTTATTTTATCTATTAGTTAAACTACACCTTTTAAATATGTAGTCTAATTAATAGATGAAATGACTCTTTTTAGGGTATTTTTTCTTGTCAATTTTGCCCGAAATGTGGTAATGATATTAAAAAATCATAAGTTTAATTTGTTTAATATGCAAGTTTTAGTGCCAAAGGGGTTTTTTAGGTTGTTGAATCCATTTATACATTCAAAAGTACATTTTAAATAACAAGAAATTACAATCTTGTTGGAAATTGCATTATCGCGTTCATTTTGTTTATTAGTTAAATTGAACCTTTTTAAAATATAATCTTAATTTTTTATTATTACTATAAAAAAATTTAATAATATTTTTTCAAAAATATAATTTTTATATGGAAAAAAATTGCATATTAAATATAATATATTTAATAATAGTAAAATGTTTTGTACTCTTTATATGTATAAACTTTCATCATTAGATTAATAAACTAATATTATTAATTTTTGTAATTATATTTGATATTATTTTTCATTAATATTTATTTCTTTTAAATCGATTATTCAAATTATATATATATTAATAATAACAAAATCTTTCGGAAAAAATCACATAGGAGTAATATCTTCGACGCCTGGTTCATCTTCAGGACAAGATGGTGAATCAGATCCAGGCAATTAAATCTATAGATGAAGAGAGCAACTAACTAGCCGTTAGAAAAAATAGCTAGTTTGACTAAAAATATTTATTTATCAATTTATTATTATTATTTTTATTTTATTTTTATTTTTTATTTTTTAGGTTTTTACCGAGATTAAAAAGAAATTATTATTATTATTATTATTTTATTGAATAAATCAATTTAAGTTATAATGTTATAATAAGAAGTATATTGAAATACGAGGAGACTTTCCTAGCGGTGGCCTAGGGGAGCAGAGAGAGCTAGGGTTGGCAGCATAAGTTAAGCGTTGGGCACCATGGAGAGGTGAGAGGGGGGGAGTTCCACTCCCTCCTACAGTCAGGCAGTCTCCAATCGATTCAAGAAACCTATGGAAGCTGAAATCGAAATTTCAGTAGCAGGGAAACAGGACAACAGAGGTACATTGGGGCAGGAAAAGACGCAGGAAGAAGTCAGAAAAGAAAGAAGAATAGAAGGAGAAAATTAAAATGTGGATACCAAAAATCGAACTGGACCATGTAAGCCTAGGGCTACTCTCACACCCAGAGTGGGCTACAGGCGCATAGGGAACACATGGCGACTTACGCAGTCATTTGTAAATTCATGGGGTTATGGCCAACGGAGAAGGCTTTACAGGCATGGATAAAGAATCATTGGAAACCTAAGGGGGATATAGATTTGCACCTTGGATCAAAGGGTTTCTTCACTATTGTTTTTACGAACATTGAGGATAAAGATAGGGTGTTTGAAGGAGGGCCCTACTTCTATGTTGTTGCAGGCCTCTATATGCAGCCTTGGGTAATGAATTTTGTCCCGGACATTCACTTTGGTCCCGGTTTGGGTAAGGCTCTACTCCTTACCACTAGATTATTGGCAGCCAGAACCATTAAAATCAATAGGAAATAAACTAGGGCACTTTGTTAAAATATCGAAGGCCACTAGACGGGGAAAGTATACTTCCTTTGCCTAGATTTGCGCAAAGATGGACCTCTCTGGAGCTCTACCGGATGAAGTTATTTTGGAAGTTTTTGATGAAGAATGGGTACAAGCGATGGACTATGAGCATGTTCCTTTCAGATGCTGCAAGTGCCATGAACATGGGCATCTATTCAGGGATTGCCCCTTAAACAAAATGGAAAGCAGAACTAAAGCTACCTCAGGGAAAGAAACTGAAAGCTTTAGCAAAGTGGGAAACAGAGGTAAAGGAGGGAGAAAGTACCAAAAGAAAATAAATGAGGAAAAGCAGCCAAGTCAGAATAGGTACAAGGTGCTAGAAGAAGAAGAGGAGCATGATAACACAATTCAGACTCAGGAGGTAAGCCCTGCGGAGAAGGAAAAGGAAGAGAGTATGGAGGACACACAAGACAACAATCAACAAAAGGAGGATCTGTTGAACACAATGGAACTTGATAGGGACCAAGAGATGACCCCGAGCGAGGTGGGAACAGAAGATCATGAACTGCAGGATATTCTTGATAGGGAGCATCTAGATCTGGAAAAGTTCCTGGAGTAGGGAACCACCAAAGGAATGGATTCGCTACCACAAGAGGAGTTCAACAGAGTGCAACAGTTGTTCCTATGGAGAACTCAGGCAAAAGGTTCGGGAGTCAAAAGAAACCATGATAGTCAGGACAACGAAGGGGTGAAAACAATGAAGGCAGCAACGGGACTAGCTCCTAGGAACCCAGGCAGGAAAAGAGGTAGGAAAAAATAGAACGAGTTGCTGATAGAGTGTGGAAAACTCATGATCGATTCAAGTAAGATGAAAGACCTAACTAGTTACTCATTTACAAATCTTTCTTAATGAAGCTTACATCATGGAATATTAGGGGTCTAGGGAGTAAAAGGAAGCAAAGGAATCTTAGCAATAGAATGAAAGAAGAAAAACCAGATATGATTTTTATCCAGGAAACAAAATGTTCAGTAGAAAAAATAAGAGAAATTCATAGCAAATGGCTGAATAAATATGAATATCTAGAAGTCAAAGCAGACAAAACAGTAGGAGGAATTCTCACACTATGGAACCCTCAGAAAATAGGAATCCTAGATGCGGAAGCATCTAGGAACTACTTATCAATGGTTATTCAACCTTTGGGGGATAAGGAAGTTTATTTAATCACAAATGTTTATGGTCCATAGAAGCCGGAAGACAAACTAAGACTTTTTACTTCACTGGAGGATCTAAGAGACATACATTCGGGCATCGCTTGGATTTTGGGAGGGGACTTTAATATGATTAGGTCACTGACAGAAAAAAAAAAAAAAAAAAAAAAAAAAAAAAAAAAAAAAAAAGTGGAACCAGGTCACTAGGCAGAAACTCCACAGCATTTCAGAATTTTATAAACAATATGAGGCTAGTAGAAAAAGAGACAAGTAATGGCATATTTACTTGGAATAACAAAAGGGGAGGAGAGTCTCAGGTGGCCTCAAAACTAGACAGATTTATTATCTCGGAGGACCTTATCCTAACAAGCCTTGACCTGTCAGCAATGATACTCCCTTTTGGTGGCTAAGATCATTGGTCTGTTCAACTTGAAGCATCCTTTATAGGCACTCCAAGGAACATACCTTTCAGGTTTGAAAACATTTGGCTCATCCATCTAGACTTTATCAACAATATTGAAAAATGGTGGACATAGGATATGCATGTTCAGGGCACTAAAATGTTCCTCCTGCATAAAAGATTAAAACATATCAAAATCAGACTTAAAGATTGGAATAAGAATGAATTTGGTAACATTTTTGAAGCAAAAAAAGTGGCAGAACGAAAGCTACATGAAAATAACTAGATCCTCATTACAAATGGCTTCAACAGTGAAAGAACGGAACAAGTTGAATACCATCAACAGGAATGGGAAGAATTATGCAAACAAGAGGAGATATTTTGGAAGCAGAAATCAAGGGTACAATGGTTAAAAGAAGGAGAAAGGAACACAAGGTTTTTTCAAATATCTACCATGGATCACAGGTCTCATAATAGGATCTCAAAAATCAAAGATTCTCAAGGGAATCAACTCGATACCCACAAAGCAATAGAAGTTGAGCTGGTTAAACATTTCCAAGGAATAGCAGAGGAACCTCTCTTGGACAGATCGCAATTCATCAGTGACTTTACAAGGCACATTCCTAAGCTGGTGACATGAGAAGACAATTACAATCTAAACAGGTCTGTGAATGAAGAGGAGGTCAGTGAAGTCATCAAAGAAATGAAAAATGGGAAGGCACCAGGTCCGGATGGTTTTAATGTTGACTTCTTTAAAGCATGTTGGAAAATAATCAAGCAGGATATCCTCAATGTGGTGGAGGGCTCGAGGAAAAATAGAACTGTTTTGAAGGCACTCAATACCTCTTTCATATCCTTAATTCCAAAACAGGATAATGTTATGACACCAAACATATTCAGACCAATAGCATTATGAAATGTGGTGTATAAAATAATTTCCAAAATTATTGCCAACAGGCTTAAACCCCTTCTCCCAACCCTCGTATTGGAGGAACAAACTGGGTTTGTGGAAGGTAGACAAATTCTAAACAATATCATTCAAGCACACGATGTGGTTCGCTCACTTATAAGTAATAGTAGGCAGGAATGATTATGCAACTTGACCTAGAAAAGGCTTATGATAAGATAAGTTGGGCTTACATAAGGAGAGTTCTTATAGCTTATGGATTTGACCATAACTAGGTAAGATGGGTGATGGCCCTTATAACTACCTCTAGTTTTTCAATCCTGTTAAATGGTTCACCATCCAAGCCCTTTAATCCGACAAGAGGTCTCAGACAAGGAGATCCTCTCTCACGCTTTCTCTTTATTCTCATGATGGAAGGGCTAGGCAAAGCTATCAAGTCTGCCAAAGCAGAAGGTAAAATCCAGGGTCTCAAACTCACCATGAATGGAGAGGCTTTGACCCATCAACAATTTGTGGATGATACTATGCTATAGGGAACACCTACGATCAGGGAATCTCTAGCCTACAAACAAATCTTGAAAGACTTTGCAATGGCGCCGGCCACAGAGGTAAGCCTTACCAAAACTAAGATTTTCTTTTTCAATACTGACATTGCTATTCAGAGAAATATATCCAGAATTCTAGGCTTTCAAAGAGATATGCTACCCTCCAAATACCTGGGAGTACCACTAACTGACAAACCTCTGAGCAAGATGGTTTGGGAACCTGTGATTAATAAGCTACAGGACAAAATTCAGAAATGGACAAGTAGGTCTTTGAACCTAGCAGGACGACTTGTACTCACAAAAGTTGTCTTACAAATGGTCCCCATCTTTATGTTTTCAGTCCTTCCAGCTCCTAAAGGAGTCATGCAACTATGTAGAAATATCCAAAGAGATTTTCTTTGGGGCAAAGGGGAAGAAAAAAAAATGGGCCTTGGTAGCCTGGGAAAAGATCTGTAAACCTAAGTCACATGGAGGTTTGGGACTGGATGATCCTGAAGTGCTAAACAAAGTTTTGGGGGCAAAACTTTGGTGGAGATGGCTAAAAGATTCAGCTTCCCCTTGGGCCCAAATTTGGAAACAGAAATATGCAAACAATTGGCAAGACAGGGATCACATTAGAATGTCGGGGATCATCAAAGGCTCCCACATTTGGAACAAAGCCTGGGAGAATAGAGACATTGTTTAGAAACACAGTTTCTAGGAAATTAGAGATGGAAATCTTGCATGGTTTTGGGAGGATAAGTGGCAACAGGAACCCAAATTGTTAAGAGAAGAATTTGAAAATCTCAAGAATGATATTGATAACAAAAGGTTACTCAGAGTAAATGAATTCTGGGACCAAGAAAAAAGTGAGGGAAAATGGAGGATATGGAAGAACTTGGAATACAGTGATGACTCCCCCTTGAAGGCACAGGCAGAAGCTCTAACAGCTATCCTGGAACAGAGAAAGATACTGACATCAGCAGATTCAGACCAGCTGAGATGGGGCAATAACAATGAAGGAAACTTTAACCTCAAAGAGGCCAAGCGCATAGCCATTGGGCTTGACTTTCCAAACCCTGATTGGGTATGGAAGGACATATGGTAGAATCAAAGCTGGATGAAGATCAAACTTTTCATGTGGTTAGTACAGCATAAAAAAAATTCTAACCTGGGAAAACCTGAGGAAAAGAGGGGTAGTTGGTCCATCTAAATGTCAGCTATGTGAAGCTCAAGAAGAAACTATGGATCACCTTCTAAACCTATGTCCTTTCACATCCACATTGTGGAATTGGATTGCCTCAATATTCAGACAAACAGACAGAGACATGGGGAGTATTACCAACACCTTAAAGAAGTGGAGGAAAAAATTCTCTGATAATGAAATAATGAACAAATCTTGGGTTTTAGCTCCAAGATTTCTAATCTGGGATGTCTGCAAAGAACACAACAACAGAATATTCAAAAACAGGAAAGGTTCTTCCCAGTGCATCATGGAACAGATTTTAAGACAACTCAATGAGACGGTAGGAACTCTCATTAAAAACTCCCCTGAGAACCAACCGAAAGATATTGATGTGCAGATACTAATGCAGTTGGGTATGCAGGGGCTCACCCCAAAAGGAAAAAACAAAAATGCAAATCATATAACTGCTGATAAGGATTTCTGGCAACCCCCCCCCCCCCTCCCCTTAAGGTTTTCTGAAATGTAATATTGATGGGGCCTCAAAAGGAAACCCGGGCATGGCTGGTTATGGAGGAGTGATAAGGGATGAAAGGGGTTGTATAAAAATCATCTTTCATAGTAATTTGGGGAAAGCCACAAACAATATGGCAAATCTCATGGCCCTGGAGCAATGCTTAGAAATCCTGAGGGACTCAAATCTTCATAACATTATAATTGAAGCCGATTCTGAATTGATTATCAATTCGGTCAAGAGAATTTGTTATTGCTTAGCTCCAGAAAAAGTTTCGAGACATTGGAGGCTTCTGCAAGTCTATCAAAGGATTCAATCCCACTTGCAGAACATGAGAACCTTGAGTTTCACTAATGTGCACCGAACAACCAACAAATTAGTGGACATTTTAGCTAATGAAGGTGTACTTTGTGCTAAAAGCAACAAGATTTATAAATGGAGAGAGATCCCCCAGGGTAGATTGAGGGAAGAGTGTCTCAGACAAGCGAATGTGGACCGGGAGCTTTATCAGAGCAGGGGATACTAGCAGGTTGTAGTCTTTGGGATACAGTTGAATGTTAGTCCACATGAAACAACAGTCCAGGGATATAAACGAAAAGAATGGCAGTTCCTTAGGCTGGAATAGGTGCCCAAAATCCTACAATCCCAAGGTTCTCGGGCGGGTGTCAATTAACAACACAAGTATTTACATGAATTTGAATCATGTTACAGAAAGCCCTGTCATTGGCTATGCAGGGAGATTGGTTAAAGAACGAGCAGATAGGAGAAATAGCAGCAATCGCATCAAATCCGCGTTGCAAATAGCAAGATGGTTATCAAGCCAATCAGACTCGAAATCGACTTTAACAGTAGCTTTATCAGGCTTCGGGTCCGAAAGCAGTGTTAAACAGCAAGCAAGTTGCACAGTTGGGCGGGAATCGCATGCATCTAGTGGATTTCGGGCAGATTACATGCGTGAGGGTTATTAGCCAAATCAGACCCGAAATTTTTATAGAGCGGTCTCTATAGGCTCATCGGGTCCGATTCAAGAATTAAAGGGAGTGCTTGTTAACGGCCTGATATTGTTAATGACCGTTAGATCTCTAAGGATAGATCGAACAGTCAAGGCTTCCGATTATCTTTTGTGGCCGTGTTGTAATGTTTTTTGCGGGCCCCGGGCCCGGTGAGTGGGCCTTAGGCTCGGTATCCTAGGCTTTAGGTGGCCCACTTCTCTTTTTGTACATTTTGTAATATGGTTGTAATATTAATTTGAATAGAAGGTCCGACGCTTAATTCAGCAAAAAAAAGTATATAAAAACAAATAAATAAAAAGATCAAGAAAATAATCATAATAATAATAATAATTCTTTTTAATCTAGGTAAAAAACCTAAAAAATAAAAAATAAAAATAAATTCAAAAATAAAAATAAAAATAATAATAATAATAATAAATTGATAAATAAATATTTTTAGTCAAACTAGTTGTTTTTTCTAACGGCTAGTTAGTTGCTCTCTTCATCTATTTATTTCATTGCTTGGATCTGATTCATCATCTTGTCTTGAAGATGAACCACACTGGATAGTTCCAAACTCACGATATTACTCCTATGTGATTTTTCCAAAAGATTTTGTTATTATTAATATGGATCACAGAAGTCTAAACTCAGAATATATATATATATATATATATATATTCTCTTACCTTTCGAGGTAAAGCCTTGTTAATATTGAAGGTTTACCCCACTTACTTTCCATAAATCATGGGATATATATACATATATAACTTGTTTACTCTCTCCTAAATCAATAAAATTATGGGTTACATTCTCTTACCTCTTGATGTTAGGCCTTGGTAAGTTGAAGGTTTACCCCACTTACTATCCATAGATCATGGGAAAAAAAATAAAAAATAATATATTTGTGTGTGTGTGCGGGCTTTTTCTCTCTCCTAAATAGATAATATTATGGTTTACATTCTCTTACCTCTTGATGTTAAGCCTTGGTAACCTGAAGTTTTACCCCACTTACTATCCATAAATCATGGGAAAAATAAATAAATATTTATTTATTTATTTATTTTTCCAAACCTTCACCTTACCAAGGCCTAACATCAAGATGTAAGAGAATGTAAATCATAATCTTATCAATTTAGGAGAGAGTAAACATATATATATTGACATTTCAATCGAATTTAATCAATTGGTATTGATGTCAAACTTGCTTACTCTGTTTAAAATCCATGAGATTATGGGTTACATTATCTCACCTCTTGAGGTAAGGCCTTATTAACATTGAAGTTTTACCCCACTTACTATCTATTTATATATACTTCCCATGATCAATGGATAGTAAGTGGAGTAAACCTTCAATGTTAACAAGGCCTTACCTCAAGCTGCACTTGATCTTTGCAAATCAAAACTTAAACTTATGGTCTTTAAAAATCTTTACAGGGTTTTGAACAAAATTGACCAAAAAAGTGCTAAAAGAAGAATCATTTCCTCTATTAGATAAACTACACTTTTTAAATATGTAGTCTAATTAATGACTCTTTTTCACGTATTTTTTCTTGTCAATTTTTCCCGAAATGTAGTAGTGATTTTAAAGAATCATAAGTTTAATTTGTTTAATACGCAAAGTTTTTGTGCCGAATGGATTTTTTAGGGTGTTGAATCCATTTATGCATTCGAAAGAACATTTTAAATAATAAGAAATGACAATCTTGCTGGAAGGTTTTGAACAAAATTGACCATAAAAAGTGTTAAAAGAAGAGTCATTTTCTCTATTAGTTAAACTACACTTTTTAAATATTTAGTCTAATTAATAGATGAAATGACTCTTTTTCAGGTATTTTTTTTTGTCAATTTTGCCTGAAATGTGGTAGTGATTTTAAAAAATAATAAGTTTAATTTGTTTAATATGCAAAGTTTTATTGCGTGAGGGGCTTTTTAGGGTGTTGAATCCATTTATACATTCAAAAATGCTTTTTAAATAACAAGAAATTACAATCTTGTTGGAAATTGTATTATCCCATTCATTTTGTTTATTAGTTAAACTAAACCTTTTTAAAAATATAATCTTAATTTTTTTATTATTACTATAAAAATATTTAATAATATTTTTTCAAAAATATTATTTCTATATGGAAAAAGAAATTGCATATTAAATATAATATATTTAATAATGGTAAAATGTTTTGTACTCTTTATATGTATAAACTTTCATCATTAGTTTAATAAACTAATATTATTAATTTTTTTAATTATATTTAATATTATTTTTCATATATATTTATTTTTTAAAAATCGATTATCAAAATTAATTATATATATATATATATATATATATATATATATTCTCTTGCCTTTTGAGATAAAGCCTTGTTAACATTGAAGATTTACCCCACTTACTATATATATATATATATATAACTTGCTAACTCTCTCCTAAATCAATAAGATTATGGGTTACATTCTTTTACCTCTTGATGTTAGGTCTTGGTACGCTGAAGGTTTACCCCACTATCATGGGAAAAAAACAAAAACTATAAAATTATATATATATATATATATTCTCTCTCTTAAATCAATAAGATTACGGTTTACATTCTCTTACCTCTTGATGTTAGGCCTTGGTAACCTGAAGGGTTACCCCACTTACTATCCATAAATCATGGGAAAAATAAATAAATATTTATGGATAGTAAGTGGGGGAACCCTTCAGGTTACCAAGGCCTAACATCAAGAGGTATGAGAATGTCAAATTTGCTTACTCTATCTAAAATCGATGAGATTATGGATTATATTCTCTTACCTCTTGAGGCAAGGGCTTGTTAAAATTGAAGGTTTACCCCACTTACTATCTATTTATATATACTTCCGATGATCTATGGATAGTAAGTGGAGTAAACCTTCTATGTTGACAAGGCCTTACCTCAAGATGCACTTGATCTTTGCAAATTAAAACTTAAACTTATGGTCTTTAAATATCTTTAAAGGGTTTTGAACAAAATTGACCAAAAAAAGTGTTAAAAGAAGAGCCATTTCCTCTATTAGTTAAACTACACTTTTTAAATACTTATTCTAATTAATAGATGAAATGACTATTTTTCAGGTATTTTTTCTTGTCAATTTTGTCGGAAATGTGGTAGTGATTTTAAATAATCATAAGTTTAATTTGTTTAATATGCAAAGTTCTAGTGCCTAAGGGGTTTTTTAGGGTGTTGAATCCATTTATGCATTCAAAAGTGCATTTTAAATAACAAGAAATTACAATCTGAAGGTTTTGAACAAAATTGACCAAAAAAAAGTGTTTGAAGAACATTCATTTCCTCTATTAGTTAAACTACACTTTTTAAATACGCAGTCTAATTAATAGATGAAATGACTTTTTTTTTCCGGTATTTTTTCTTGTCAATTTTCCCTGAAATGTGGTAGTGATTTTAAAGAATCATAAGTTTAATTTGTTTAATATGCAAATTTTTAGTGCCTATGTGGTAGTGATTTTAAAGAATCATAAGTTTAATTTGTTTAATATGCAAATTCTTAGTGCCGGATTTTTTAAGGTGTTGAATCCATTTATGCATTTAAAAGTGCATTTTAAATAACAAGAAATTACCATCTTGTTGGAAATTGCATTATCGCATTCATTTTGTTTATTTGTTAAACTAAACTTTTTTAAAAATATAATCTTAATTGTTTTATTATTACCATAAATATTTAATAATATTTTTTCAAAAATATTATTTTTTATATGGAAAAAAATTGCATATCAAATATATTTAATAATGGTAAAATGTTTTGTACTCTTTATATGTATAAAATTTCATCATTAGTTTAATAAACTAATATTATTAGTTTTTTAAATTACATTTAATATTATTTTTCATATATATTTATTGTTTTTAAATGGATTATTCAAATTATATATATATATATATATATATATATATTCTCTTATCTCTTGAGGTAAAGCCTTGTTAACATTGAAAGTTTACCATACTTACTATCCATGGGAAATATATATATATATATATATATATATATATAACTTGCTTACTGTCTCCTAAATAGATAAGATTATGGGTTACATTCTTGTACCTCTTGATGTTAGTCTTTGGTAAGTTGAAGGTTTACCCCATTTACTATCCATAGATCATGGGAAAATAAATATATATATATATATATATATGCTTTCTCTCTCCTAAATCGATAAGATTATGGTTTATATTCTCTTACCTCACCTCTTAATGTTAGGCCTTGGTAACCTGAAGGTTTACCCCACTTACTATCCATAAATCATGGGAAAACTAAATAAATAAATATTTCTTTATTTATTTATATATATATTTTTCTCATGATTTATGGATAGTAAGTGGGGCAAACCTTCATCTTACCAAGGCCTAACTTCAAGAGGTAAGAGAATGTAAACCATAATCTTATTGAGTAAGCAAGTTATATATATATATATAATAATGAATATTAATAATCGTCATCGTATTAAAATTGACATTTCAATCAAATTTAATAGGTTTGAATATAAAATATATATGAAAATTAAAAATAAATTAATAAAGCCTCAAGGTTTAGTTCAATTGGTTTTGATGTCTAATTTGTTTACTCTGTCTAAAATCGATGAGATTATGGTTTACATTCTCTTAGCTCTTGAGGTAAGGCCTTGTTAACATTGAAGGTTTACCCCACTCACTATCCATTTATATATACTTCCTATGATCTATGGATAGTAAGTGGGGTAAACCTTCAATGTTAACAAGGCCTTACCTCAAGAGGTAAGAGAATGTAACCCATAATCTCATCAATTTTAGAGAGAAAGCAAGTTTGACATTAAGACCAATTAAACTAACCTTTAAGACTTTATTAATTTAATATTAATATGTTCAAACCTATTAACTTTTATTGAAATGTCAACTTTAGTATAATGATGATTATTAATGAAAATTCTTTAACAATTTATTTTTATAATAAAAATGTATTAAGAGAAATGTTCCAAAACTATCATAATTTAATTTAAACCATTTATTGAAAATGTTTTTCATCAAACTTCAATTGTTTTGATGTAATAAAAATCAACTTCGTCCTCCTATTCACTATCACACATAGTTCAATAAATTCAATACAAAATTCTCAAAATTATGCAAAAATGTTAACTTTAACTTAGATTTCAAGAAATAGTAATCAACCATATGAAATTTTATAAAATAGTAATTAAATCTATTAAATTTAATAATTATAAATATTACATTAATTTTCATTTATAAATTAAAAATTGATATTAAAATATTTATTAATATTACATTAATTTTCATTTATAAATTAAAAATTGATATTAAAATATTAATTTTCACTTGTACTCAAATAGAAATTCATAATTAATTTTTTTTAAATTAGGTTGAAATTTGATGGATATAAATGAGATATGCATTTGATATATATAAAGGTGTTTTTATAAATTGATATTAAAATATTAATTTTCACTTATACCTAAATAGAAATTCATAATTAATTTTATTTTTTTTTAATTATGTTGAAATTTGATAGATACAAATGAGATATACATTTGATATATATAAAGGTGTTTTTATATACAAGGGATATGCAATTTTTTCTCTACTGAACATGAATTTGAAAAATAACATTTAAAAAAAATATTAGTAAGGAAAAAAAATGCATATATATATATATATATATATATATATATAAAAGTTACATAAATGAGAGAAATGTTATTATCTTCTTATTTAGATTCGATTTGTTTTAAATGTAATATAGTAAATTGATATCAAATTTTATACATTATAATTAAAAAAATATTTATAAACATAACAGATAAAATTTCCAAAGTCATTATCCCCGCAAAGGGTGTACAAACAAGGCAAACAATGTGACCTCGGGATGATGACACGCGATAGAAATGGGAGGTAGGATGCCTCCTCATGGCAGCTTGCATGGCCACCTCACCACCGCATGAAAGAAAGAGCATTTGGAAACTTAATGCCTACCATTGCAAGGCAGAATTGGAGCATGTGGAGATTAAGGTAGGTACGACAACACATAGGTTTTTAAAGTCAAGGAAGAGGGTCGATCGTCATGGAAGAATATAGATCACAACAGGATAATTACATAGAGAAGTGGCAATAAGGGGACCACTTTGTGAGCAGGGAGTGCCTTCGTTTACATATAACTAGTCGACCATGGCAGAACCATGGCAGGAGGTGAACATAACAATTGTCTTTGGTTTGACAGATCTAATTCATGCAGCAAATGAGGCCAGAGACACTGATATTGATTGTGCATATTGACTACTCCTACGTTATCTCACTATTCTGTGTGATCCCTTGCAGCGTAACCAACACATTCAGGTTTGGTCTCTTTATCATTGTGCCTTGCAACTTTCCCTCAATTATGCATTTTATCTCCTCTGGTTCTCTGTCCTTTGTGGGAATTATTGGTATCTGAGTTTCTCTCCTAATGTTGGGTTCTATTTTTTTGGGTGGTTTAATCCTATCTTAATTTCCCACCCCTCCTCTCCACAACTTTGTTTCCCCCTCACCGCTCGTTGGCTTTCCCCTTGGCCTCCCATCTTCTGTTCATGGTTTTTCCTTCTTCTTTTTTCAGCCCATTCTCTTTCCTTTCTTCTCCTCTACCTCATCCCCCCAAGCCTTCCTCATGCCCTTTTCCACTCCCCTCCACCTATTTCTTAGACTTCTACATCACTCATTCCCCTCTTGTATTCTCTGTGGTCTTCCCTAGTCCTAGCATGGCCATACATTGCCTAGTAAGACTTGCTCGCAAGGGTAGGAGGTCCCAACCCCTCTCTAAACTCTAGTCACCCCTCTCTTTGGGGCAATCACACACATTCAACTACAAGAGAAACCATGGAAGCTACATGGATATCATCCTTGTAACCATACAAAGAGTAATAGTTGATGTGGAGGAACAAGTAAGACAATCCCGGATGTACATTCTGGACACACACGTGGACCAAGAAACCAGAGACTAGATCCCAGATTTTAGGAATTCTTCCTAATTAGGAATAATTGTTGGGTCACTGATTTGTCACATTTTACCATCATTTATAATCATCCATTTAACCATATGCGTCATTCCTTCACCCATTGATCACTCCATTTACCATAGTTTCCCATAAAGACACCACGACATATTTATAATGCTCAAAGTGGTTAATTATCATGTATTTCATTTTTTTTGATGAATTAATTAAGGATTATACTTTGATTTTACTAATGATATTTTACCATCTATATTCTTGAACCTAGTTTCAATAACCATCTCCGTGGTCGAGTAATAAACGCAGTTCTAAAAGGAAATTAGACACATGAGTTTTGTGTCTAAGACCTTCAATATGGACTTGTGTTGTTCAAAGCTAACCTAAGTCAATGTGTGAACTTCCAACACCTGATCAAAAATGATGATCAAAATTACAATTTTCGGGCAATCAACTTCCAACACAATTTTTGAGTACATGAATACAATTCTAAAAAAACTAAAACATGGGTTTTTGTAGAACAAGCCCATTTAGGCTCCTTTGTGATTGGTTTCCTAAGAAAATGAAGGATATAATAGATTTTCTCGACTCTTTGAACCATATTTTCCTATATTTCAATTTCCACATATTTTGAGAACAATGAGTTTTGTATCTTCAAACTTCCATTTTGTAATATAAATAACATTCATAAGGACCTACAAAATCACTCTCTGTTGTTAAGAGACCCTCTGATATTTTAATTCTATTTTTTGCCGGCTTAGTATTTTCTTGTCTAAGTATTATTGTTGGTTCAAGAATTAATAACATAGTTCCGCAACATTTTAGAGGTGTAAACAAATTTCCTAGCAACGTGCAACCAAGCCAGGAAGGCCCCCCTGTGTCAAGGAAGCACATTGCTCTCTTTTATTCAATTCTATGTAGAGTAGTTTCACTCATTTGTAGATTGAGAACAACATTTGATTACAATAATTTGATTAAATTAATTTATGTTTAGTTCAAGTGATCACTTACAATTGATTTGTTTACAGTTGTTGTGTTTATTTAGTTGCAACTTTCAATTTTATTTACTTTTGAGTGTTATTGTAGTGAAGGCTAATCACATGAGTATTCTGATTAAATAGGAGTTAATATCTACAAACAACCACAATTGAGAACTTTGAAGAAGTTTGTTGTCAAAGTCATTAAAATTACCTACATGGTGATGAGGATCTATAAGTATTTTAGAACCGTGATTATATTGAATTAGATAGTTATCAATTGCTTTCATAGACTAGCATTTATTTTCAATTTCTATTTCTATTATATAGATCCAAATCTAAATCCCTGCATATATTTTTCTTTGCACTTCATAAGTTTACAAACTCAGATTGATATTATTACAATGTTATAGAATTCTAGTAAAATTGAATTGAATGATGATAATATTGATTAAAAAGAGAGTGAAAGAGAGATAGGAGGCATGAAAGGACATGGAAAATGTTGAAGCTATTAAATGTCATAAATCTGAAGCAAATAAGAGACAAAGTGTGCAGAGAAGAGCTGAGTAAAGGCTATAAGTGGAGATTGGATGAAATCTAAAGTTGTTGCATATAAGAAAATTGGGGAGAATCAGAAACATTGAGGGTGCTGCAAAGAGAATATCATAGAAGCTATACAAAACATGTGAGCATTTCTGAATCTACACATCATAAATCCTACTGCAGTCATTGGTTTATCATCTCCTACTTGTTTTTACATTCAACGTGCTATTTAATTATTTAAACACTCATGAAAAACACTACCGCGGACTACACTGACATACAGATCATAAACTTAAATAGCTATGAGACAAACACACAAGGGACACCATTATTTTTGGGCAAACGTCCCCGGAAAAACCCAATGCGGGAAAATCGGTGTAGCAACTCTGAGGGTTTTATGTTATTAAGCAGTAATTCTAAATACAACTATGGATTCCCTCTCGGTTATCCAGTTACAAAGATAAAATACACTGGCAAAAACCTAAGGGAGATTACCTCACTTCACCTGGCAAAATCCCTCTGATCCAGCAACTGGATTGACTATCCCCGGCTACAATTGTGTTGCCCCTTTGCATTATTTGCGTGGGCCTAGGTGGAGCACTCTGAGACTCTGCGTCAGCTTTGCACTGCCTCCTCTACCTCCTGGAGCTCTGACGTCAACCTTCTCGACTTATCCTGCTACTCCCCGGCTGAATTCGGACTTCTGTAGGAGGACAACTCTCCCTTGTGTTGGCACTGCATCAATTAATGCGTGGGCCCTCCTGGCCCAGCGTCAGTCTCCCTGCTCTGCGCTGCCTCCTCTGGCTTATCTCCGTCTCTCTCTGTTGTGTATTTGGGGTCCCAAAGAAGATCCTCCAACCCTAACTATCCATGCCCCTCTGCTACAACTCAGATCACCAGTTCGATTTTCTCAGGAAACCACACCCTAGAAAAATCGAACTTACTTGATCAATTTGGTGTATCTCCAACTGACCCTCAATCCTCCTCTTATACTTTTTTTGTTGATGAATCAACGGCTGAGATTATGTCCCTAATCAACAGATAAGATTAAAACAGACTTGTTCCTCGTCACTTAGAATTTTCTCACCCATATTCTTATTAATACCCATTAATATTTTTATTTTCCTAAGTTTAGACTTAGGAACCCATTAGAAATATTATTTATTTTAATAACTCACAATCCGGGTGGAATTTCACCAAACGATTTCTGGGTCTTGGATATCTCAGGTGTTCTAGCCCCTCCACAAATTTAGGAGCTATAGCACATCCGATGTTGCCCAAAATCAACACTCCCTCTTAGCGAAGAACGTGCTCTAGCAATACTTCCCAATAGAGGTATCACACTGATCCACGACATCGGTCCTCTATGTTGTTGATGCTTAGTGTGTTGCCCTTCATCCACCACACTGCTGCACCCTGTATTGTTGCCCATGGCACTGCCATTGTCACTGCTACATTTGTACTGCAACTCCCTCTCAAAATGTTGCATCATGTTGCCCATAATACTGCCACTGCTAACTGTTGCACTGCAACTCAGTTACTGAGAAGTAAGTAATTGAAACTTCACCCAAAAATTGACATGTTGGTCAGCATGGATGCCTCATGATGTTGAACCTACCTCTATTGCTAATTTGTGTTGACCCTTTGCTGTTATTGCATTGATGCAATCTGCTATGTGCCTCTCGCACTGCTACAACATCCACTATGTTGCTTCAAACTTTGGCACTCTAGCTCTGCCATTGTTTCTCCATCACACCTCACATCAATCCAACACCCATCATTTTGCTACTATCGTTAAGGACTCCTGTAGCCATATGTGATCCAAGAGTTTGGGCACCTCAAGGATCCTGCCCCTTTTTCATGCAGTCTTCTCGACTACAACTCGATGTAGCCCCACCTCTTCTCCAAAGGTTCATGAGCACTCATGGCACAATCATCATCTTCACCTTCCTTGTCATGTTTTGCTAGAACAGCCTTCGAGTCAGAAGCCTCCTCCTTGCCCTTCTTCCGAGGGCACTGTGTGGCGAAATGTCCCAATTTCCCACACCTGAAGCATCTCACTTTGATTATATCCTTTTTCTTCCTTTTATGTTGCCCTTGTTGTCTCAATGATGTGAGAGATGCATCCTCCTCGTCCTCCTTCTTGACCCAGGCTCCTCTTCCGCTATTCCTTGCCATGGTCAGCCTCCTAATCTCTTCCTGTCGAAGAGCTACCCACATCTCCTCCCAATTGGGGAGAGAAGCTATGCCCAAGATACTCTGGACAAATGCCTCCGAGTATTCGGTGACTACATTTAGGGTAGTCCTGACCATGAAATCTGGATCTGATGTAGACCCCATGGAAGTCAGCTGGTCTCGAATCCCTTGCAACCTAATAAGGAAGGGATCGATCTCCTTATTGGTGCTAGCTCCTTTTTTGGAGCTAGAAGCTCTTTCTCTGGTGGGATACTCAACTCTCGTTCTAGAGAGAATCTCATAGCCTTCTCCTCATTAAACTGGACATCTCTCCTCACAATTGTCATCCTTAGTGAAATTAAATACACCCAATAATTGTGAGGATTTTCAGTGTATCCTACAAAAACTCCCCACTTTGTCGTAGGATCAAGTTTCTTCCTAGAATCCTTGGAGACATGACAATAAATTGAAGCTCTAAAAACTATGAAATTACACACATCAATATTTCTCCCAGAGAAATATTCCTTATGTGTGATCATGCCAAGTATTCTATGAGGACTCTGGTTCTGCAAGTAAATTATTGTGTTGCATGTTTCTTCCCATAGATGCAATGGAAACCCCTCATCATGAAACATGGCCCTTGTTGATCCCACTATGCTCTTGTTCTTCTTCTCAGCTACTCTATTCTGTTGTGGGTTATGGGGTGCTATTAGTTCTCTTTGAATACCTTCTTTGGCACAAAAATTCTTGAAGGAATGTGAAACAAATTCACCTCCATTTTTGCTCCTAAGAGCCTTCACCTTCTTCCCAGTATCCTTTTCAACCAATGCTTTGAATTCAAAAAAATTTGAGAAAACTGCATCCTTATTCCGCATGAAGAAAATCCAACGTTTTCTAGAGAAATCAACAATAAAAATGACATAATACTTATGTTTTATTGTGGTGGCTTAATAAACGGGTCCACAAACATGATAGTGTAATTGCTCCATGATTGCATATACTCTGATTTCTCAATTGGAAAGTGGATTTGACATATTTCCCCAATTTGCAACCCTTGCAGACATATTGCTGGTCAAGAGAGCCTTTAGGGAGACTGGTGGTAATTTGTTGCATGATTTTTAAGGTGCCATGGTGTAGATGACCCAATCTCTTGTGCATGAGTTCTCTAACATCTTGACTTTTGACTTTTTTAGCCTTACTGCTCAATGCATTGCAATGTCCCACCTAAAGTTTGTATGGGTTCTTCACTTCAACCTCGATCTACTTCACTTTCCTGGTAGCTATGTGTCTCATAAATGTTTTCCATTTACTGAAAATAACATCATAGCATCTATCCTCCAATACCGCTACAGAGATCAAGTTCTTCTTTAGCCCAGTTACAAACATAACATCTTTGAGACGAACAGGAGAGGATTCCTCCCTCCTAAAGGTGACTATACCAATTCCTATAGCATTGTACCTCCCATCATCCCCCATTACGGTATGCATTTGGAGATCCTTCTCCTTCAGGCTATTGAAAAATTCCTTACACCTTGTCATATGGAACGAGGCACCAGAAACAAGGTACCACACACTCCCCATAACAATGCTAGCCATGCATGCTATTAGGGTGAAGTCAAATTCGAATTGTGAAGCTAGTGCTTCACCTCCTACTCCTCCTAAAGCCTTCTTGGTAGACTTCTTGTGTAGACATTTTGTTGCATAGTGCTCGTATTCGTGGCAGTGGAAGCATTTTATCTTGCTCAAGTCTTTCTTCTTGCCATTATTTTGGTTGGATTCAGGTTTTCTTTGGGTCTTCTTTCCTTTGCCCTTCTTCTCCTTTCCAACCAATGAAAAATTATCCACATCCTCGGCTCTGGAACATGTTCCATATTTTTTATTTCTCTTGAACCCTTCTTGAACCAAATTGGACCACAACCTTTCCTAATTTTGTAATTTCTCACTTCCATTCACATAGTCCTGGTAGTTGTACCAAGATTTTGGAAGGCCTAGAAGAGCTAGGCTCACCAAGTCATCTTCTGAAACATTCACCCCAACCCCTCCAAGCTCATCTCGAACTTGTGTAAACCTAGAGAGATATTATGGAATAGTATCATTTTTCTGCATCCTAATGTTTCAAGTTTGTCTTTCGGGGCAAATTTTCTATGGTCACTACTATTTTTGAATAGCGTAGTGTCTTTCACATAGAAAATGGTGACTCTTTTCCATGGAGATTTGACACCACATGGTCCCTTACACCTTCAAGAAGAATTCTCCTGGCCTTTGCAACATCCTTCTTCCATTAGGCTAATTGTTGTGCATCAGACTACTGGGTTTTTGCAATGTCAGTTTTAACATAATCTAACACACAATTATCATCAAGCATTGCTTCCATTTGATTGTTTTAGGCTATGAAATTTGAGATCCCATACAAGGTATACTCTAATATCAGTCCATTAAAAGACATCCTCCCGATCCTAAAGAAAAAAAAATTGGTGATATATAGGGGAACCCAACTGGGGAAAAACCCCTCAAGACTCTTTGCATTAATAACTTGAATAGAGAAACTATTACAATTTCTTGCTCTAGCTTTGAGCACAACCTGCAAAAGAATAATTATTCTCTTTGCTTAATGAGAAAATTTGGTCAACACAGCCAATTATTTGCTCCTCTAGCCTCTTATTTCCTTGCGCAATTCTTGAGAAAAATAGCCTTTAAAAGATAGGAATTTCCTCTTATTGGCTTGCACAATTCCCAAGGATTGATCTCCTGACTTCATGCAACACTTGTACACTCAAACTAGAATACAACTCTTGTTACACTGCCTTTTCATCTCCACTTCAGCTGAGGAATTTGAATTCCTTTGATGCGTTAGCTATTTTGGGTTGATTGATCAGTTAAGTGACAGATCTCTGAGTTATACTGTTGTCCCACTGCACAACTAACCTTCAACTGACTCTATCAATAGTTAGAGGTCAGTTAACTGAATACAACTGAAAATAAATGAACTAGATTGATAAAATTTACCAATCACACATGCATAACTGAACCCCAAGCCCACTAATTGAAATATACTGAGCTAACTAAGTGACAAGATCCATGTCACACTAGTTAACTGCCTCTAAGTTGTCCTGCTGATGTGGAAATTCAATTTACTTAATTTGACTAAGGCTAAAGTCAAATTGAGCCTTTCTTGCTACATTTTTTTAACACAATGGCTCTCTAATTCAACTTGGAAAGGGGGGGATGGGGGTGTGGGCGGGGGGCGGGTGTGGTTCCACTATTGAATCTCTGCCCTTCGTTCCTACTAGAACCCTCCACTATCAATTGAACTACCATTCACTGTTGTGATAATTTCCATCTCATGGCGTGAATACCCCAGGATGTACATTCCCAGGGGGTTTTGTTTTAGGCGCAAGTGGTCTCTATTTTAAAACACCAAGGACCGAGATTCAATGTGTTGGTCATGACTCTTAATTGTATGGACCCTTCTTCGCAATGTCAATGCTAACATACTATTAGAGTTCTTCCCACAGCTCCATACATATTTGTAAAGGTGCTACATACATTGGGCTTCCACGTCAAAATATAGGGATATAAGCTAGAGTTAGGGACCTGTTAAAAATAAAGGACTTATCCAACATGGTTCATCTAAGCTTTTATTAAGTCAAATGAAACACCATCTCTTCTGAACTTTTGAGGTACACACACACACACACACACACACACATATATATATATAAGCATGTGCATAGTCGACGACCTATCATTGATAGAACTACCCCTCTTGAGCTTAATTTAAACTCATACTCCCAGTTTGTGTGTGTGTGTGTGTGTGTGTATAGAGAGAGAGAGAGAACATTGTCCCTCCTGAGCTTGCATTTGAGACAAGTTATTCCTCCTAAGCTTGCATTTGATACAAGTTATTCCTCCTGAGCTTTACCATTACATGCCCATATAATTCACATCATTTTCATATAGGGACTTAATAAACCACAGAGATTACACAACTACTATATTCAAGGCATTATTATGAATTCAAGCTTATGAGACAAACACAAGAATTTGACCATCTATTAGAAATTGAGATCAACATTATAGGAATTTACATTCCTTAGCATTAACATATGCATTTACCATTATTCAGGGATACACTGGACATCAACATCCCACATTCCTAGAGGAAATCACATTCCACACATTCATAAGTGCATTTAAATAGCATAATAAGAATACATATAACATTCACTTGCACATAGAGCAATACACATTTAACTTATGATTAATAACTTGGAAACTAATATTGGGACTCTAACTCTCCACCCAACCTTAGATTTGCCTTCGCCACCACCTTTCTTGCATCCAATCACCCCCGAGCCAGATTTCAAAGCTTGAGGAAGAGTGCTCGAAGGAATAAACCAATGATGCTA
The DNA here is from genome assembly GCA_031772625.1 of Pinus tabuliformis. Classification (NCBI taxonomy): domain Eukaryota; kingdom Viridiplantae; phylum Streptophyta; class Pinopsida; order Pinales; family Pinaceae; genus Pinus; species Pinus tabuliformis. The sequence goes on along the minus strand of CM062810.1, from coordinate 233,042,702 downwards.
TCTGAAACAGGGACTCCATAGGCTACACAACCTCCACCCACCAGCAAATCAAGAAGTCAAACTGAAAACAGGGAATCTAGGGACTAGTTAGGAATTCTCTATTCATCACTCATATACTGTGAATCAAGCCTTTTATCTTGAGTAAGTGGGTTCATCAATCCTTAAGTAAGCCACTCCTATTGGTTTCATCATCCCAAAGGAGAGCTACTACTCTTTGAGATTCTTAGTTGTTACAGGTTGTTACACTACAAGGCCCTTAACTCAGTCAACATCCACGCAAGGGATTCTTGCAAGCACAAAGAGTCTTATCTCAATTCTTAGTGAGGAGTTTTATTTTAACACGGGAAGGTACATTAATTGGATAGGCTACTATAGGACCATAAAAGACACTTCTTCAGTTCTTAATCATTGAGTGCAAGCACCATTGCTATTAGCCCCAAGGCTACACACGGTGGTTCATCAACCCTCCAAGTACTTTGTTGTCTCTCTCTTGGCTAGTAGGTTCATTAATCCACAAGCTTCCTAGTGGGTTCATTAGTCCTAAGGAAATCCACTTCAAGTGAGTTCACCAGCCCTTAAGTAAGACACTACTATGTGATCCTCAACCAACAAGCCCTCTTGGTTTTCTTTAGTTGGCTACCACCAAAACTATCTCCCCCTTCCAAACTCTCTGATCGTTATCTCCTCATCCCTCTTCTCATGAGGATTTTTCTTTTTCCACTCGGTGACTGACTAAATTTCTATTCCTAATGGAATGAATGAATCCATACATGCCCAACATTGTTGCTTGAATTTCAATTTTGTCTATTTTTCCTCGAAATTCCACTATCCCACTCTTACTTCCTCATGTTATCCCTTTCATGAGAAGTGTCTCTATCGCCCTCCATATTGTCGTTGCAACCATATGTGGTTGTGTGGCTATGCACTTTCCCAGAGTGGCCTCCTTGCCATTGCGACTCATAGTCATTCAATTTTTTTTGCCTTTGCTTGTAAGTTTGTCCAAGAAAGGCATGGGCTCATCCTCTCTCCTCTAGTTGAAATCCACTTTTTAGTCATCCCATTTAAGGCACAATAGTCATCCCATGATTTGTATTAAGTAACCATGCTTCCTCAAGCAATCTCCATCCCCAAGCTATGAAATCTATGTCCCAATTCTCAGTGAATTTAATTATTACTAAAATTATTAAAATGTTTACAAAATGGGAATTAGCCAGGGGTTGTCGTAAGGTGGGCGGAAATAATAAGGAAACATTGAGAGTGGGAGAGGTGGGAAATACAAAAATATAAAAGGTTTTTTTTTTTGCCCCACACCCCCGCCCTCAGCATATGTTATTTCGAGGGTGAGGATGGCTGGAAATATAGGGAAACAATGAGGATGGAGGTGGGAGGAAATAATAGGGAGAACAAAAAAGTTTATTTTATGTTTTCCCTATGATTTGCCCCCCATTCCCACCCTCAACATATGTTATATTAAGGGTGGGGTGGGAAAAATAAGAGGGAAAACATATGTTGACGGTGGGGATGGGAGAAATGATAGGGAAAACATAAAAAGAACATTTTATGTTTTCCCTATTATTTTCCCCGACCCCCTGATTTTGATGTTTTCCTTATTGTTTCCCCAAATGGGAGGAAATGAGAGGGAAAACATAAAAGGAGCTTTCTCTATTATTACATATGTTGAGGGTGGGAGTGGAGGGGAAAGAGAAGGAAAACATAAAAGACACTTTTTTATGTTTTCCCCCATCGTTGAGGGTGGGGGTGGCGGGAAATGAGAGGGAAAACAGAAAGTGCTTTTTATGTTTTCCCTATTATTCCCCCCCACCATTGAGAGCAGAGGTGGGCAAAATAATAAGGAAAACATAAAAAATAAATTTTTATGTTTTCCCTCTTATTCCCTACCACCCTCACCCTCAACATATGTATGTTTTGCCTCTTATTTCCCACCACCCTCACCCTCCCATATGTTGAGGGTGGGCATTGGCTGAGATAGGAGGGAAAACATAAATATTTTGAGGTTGGGGTGGGAAAAATATGAGATACAGTAATAAAAACATCCTCACATATGTTGATGGTGGGGGGCGGGTGGGGGAATAAGAAATAAAACATAAATATGTTCGAAGTAAAGTTGGGGAAAATAAGAGGGAAAACATAAATATGTTGAGAGTAAAGTTGGGGGAAATAAGAGGGAAAATGGAAAAAATATTTGTCATTTTCCCTCTTATTTCTCTTGAACCCACCCTTAACCCCAACATATGTGAGGGTGGGGGTAGAAGAAATAAGAGGGAAAACATATGTTGAGTGGTGAGGGTGGTGACAAATGAAAGAGAAAAAATTAAAAGCATTTTTTATATTTTCCTTCTTATTTCCCACCACCCACGCCCTCAATATATGTTGAGGGTGGTGGTAGGGTTAAATTCTAAGGAAAGCATAAAAAGTGTATTTTTAGTTATTCCCTCTTATTTCCCCCCACCCTAATTCTCAACCCTCATATGCAAGGGTGGGGGTTGGGGTGAATAAAATGGAAAACAAATATATATATATATATGAAGATTGCGGTGCGGCAAAACAAGAGGAAAAAAAATAATTATATTTTACCTCTTATTTCCCCCACTCCCACCCTCAACATATGTGAGGATGAGGGTGGAAGGAAATAGGAGGGTAAAATTAAAAAGCATCTCTTATGTTTTCCTTGTTATTTCCTCCCACCCTCACCCTTATCAAATGATTTCTTTGTTATTCCCCTCAACATTGACCCTTTATCCTCATATGAGGATTGAAGATGGGGGTTGGGGGGAATAAGAGGGAACATAAAAAGGGTGGGTATGGGGAAAATAAGAGGGAAAACATGATTCCTTATTATTTCCCTCGACTCCCACCATCATATGAGAGTAGGGGTTAGGGTTAATAAGAGAGAAAACATAAAAACAAATAAATGAATAAATAAAATATGTGTGTGTGTGTTTTAAATGTTTTCCCTCTTATTTCTCCTCACCCCCATACTATGAAAGGCACATTACAACATGGAAAACCATTATAGAAAAAAAAATCATTAGGATAAAAATAAATCACTCTTCTCTAACCTCATAACAATCGATATGAGGTTGGGCATGATGGGAAATAATAGGGAAAACATAAATAGTATTTTTTAAGTTTTCCCTCATACTTCCCCTCATACTTCCCCTCATCCCCACCCTCATAATGTGTTGGGGGAAATAATAAGTAAAACATAAAAGGTGTTTTTTGTGTTTTCCCTCTTATTTCCCATCACCCCCACCCTCACATATGTTGAGGGTAGGTGAGGGAAAGTAAGAGGGAAAAATTTAAAATGATTTTTATGTTTTTTCTAATATTTCTTGTTGCCCCCACCTCATATCCAATGTATTTTTAATATTTTTTTGTTTTGTACAAGGTTATTTAACTTGTATTAACTTTTAAAAAAAGACGTACATGACTATTTTTCCTTTTCTATTGGTTTGGCACTTGGGAAACCAGAACAATAGTATAGATTAAAATTTTCACATTACTCATCACTAAGGAAACCTATATATCACTTAAACTTAAAAGATAACTAGTCAAAATAACACCAATACTGAAATTATAAACTAAAATATAAACTAGTAAATTGGCTCGCTTAATCATTTCACCCTAAGAGAATCCACTTGTATTGGTGGAGGTGAGTCATAGTCTTGATCGAAGGGAGTGAAGGTGATTTTTTCTTTGTTTTTGGACAATATAGAGAATTTCCTGTCTAGCCTTTTAATTTCCTCCTCATTTATGCCATGTGTAGAAATTCTCACCTGTAGATCACCTGATCATGCAATATACTAAAGCAAAATACTTGATCTACTTCTACTATCAAACTTTGCGGAAGCTTAATCAATTTGAGTAATATCAATCAGAACATATATAATAGAGAATAAGAAATCATACACATGAAACACCGAAGAATACTTTGGGGAAAACCTCAGCTAAAAACCCCACTATCTGTATTATCATACAAGTGGAAATATCTCAGGATTGCACAAAGATTTAGCTCACAAGCTATCCAGCTCTCAGTACAATCCCTCACTGCTGCTCATAGATAGTCAAAGGCTTCTCACAAACCTTCTCCTCTGCTCTCCAAGCCTCCTATTTCCTTGCGCAGTTTCTCTTGGGTCCTCTGGCTGCCACCTGTGTGAATTCACCTCTCACACAACTCACCAAACTCATAAATAATTGCGCAATCCTGAAGGAGATGATTCCTTCTGCATGGATGAGTTTCCTATATAGGAAAATTCCTCCAACTGATAGTACACTGTCCCATACTCTGATCTCAACTGGGTCTCCGATTGCACTGACATGCATGAGTTATTTATGAGAGAATATTCAGTTATCTGAAGTACACTAGTTACATGCATGCATACCTTAACTAACTGAACTCACAATCAGTTCCACAAACTGTTGGAACTAATCTAACTGGACTTAACTCAGTTAACTAAGCTAACTAATTACAACTCAAAGTACAACTCATCCTGATCTCCTTAATTAAGGGATAACTTCCTCAATCAAAGGGATAATTGTTGCATGTCTTCACATAGAACTCATGTTTGATTTTCTCCAACTAATTAACTCAAGATGAATTAATTAATTATTTTTCAAACAACTTCTAAGATCAAATTCGAATTTTAATTCTCAATTTTAGTTCAAGGACTAACTAAAATTGGAATGTATCGCGAAATGCTATTTATAGCAATGCTATTTTTAGCACTTCTATTTTATCATTCATTGTTGCTATTTCCAACACTGGTACCTAAAATGCTATTTATAGCATTTCTTGTTGTTATTTTCAACACTTCCTCTCAACAAGAAATGCATTCAAATCCAACCTGATCCTGAACCTTTGGAATGTTCTGCATGCAACACTTCTCCCTAGAGTTGTTGCTCCAACAACTCTAGAAACAAAAAAATATCCAACCTGAATCATAATGATGCCTCTGTCGACTAAAAAACTCTACACCTCTGTGCTCTTCATTATATGACTGCTCTAGCCTTTGTCACTTTGATCTCTGACTACATCAATCACACTGATTCCTCTAGCTGCATCCATGCTGTTGTTGGTCCTGTCTCCTAGCACTGCATCCACACTGTACCTCCTCTCATCATGTTGCATCGTGCTGCCCACTGCTGCACTGCAACTTAGTTACTGAGAAGTAAGTAACTGATCTCCCAATTGATCTTCCTGTTTGGCAAGAAAAATCCTCTGATGCTGAAGCTTCCTCTGCCGCTCCATCCGCATCTGTCTCTACCCACTTAGCCAGTCCTGCTACTCCTCATCGGGGCTCCCATAGCAAGGTCTAATCAAAGAGGTTAGGTACCTCAAGGATCCTACCCCTATTTTAGCCTTCTTAGGGCTATCACTCCACATTGCCCCACCTCCCACCTGGAGGTATGGATGCATGTGATCCCTCTTCCCACTTGGCTCAAAATTTCCCCCTACTGAAGGTCTCTGTATGAGTGGATGCCTCCACTCGATCTCCTCTCTACTTCTCTAGTTGTGGCTGCTCCACAACCTCCTGAAGCTGCTTCACCAATTGTGGCTCCTCCACAATTGTCTGAGACTTCTTCTGGCGCTGCATGTTCAGAGGTAATGTACTCTCCCTCTCAACCACCAAGCCTCCAACAGTTGCCTTGCTCTTCAAGGCTTTGCATGCATCTTGAACCTCAAGATCATACAGGTTCTTGACTCGTGAACCGATATGCTTCACCTGTCTCGTGGTGATGTTTCTAACGAAAACCTTTCCCTTACTGAAGACTACATCATAGCCTTTGTCTTCCTGCATCGCAATTGATACCAAGTTCTTCTTCAGTCCTGTCACATACTTCACATCTGTCAGGGTAATGCGAGCTCCATGCTCCCTCTGAAAAGAAACCGTTCCCACACCTGAAACACTATACTTTTCATCATTACCCATCGCTATGAGTAAATTGAGGTCTTTCTCCTCCAAGGTATTGAACAGATTCTTATCGTCGGTCATGTGGAATGAGGCTCCACTGTCAAGAAACCAACCACAACCCATCATCGATGAAACCATGCATGCAATGAGGGTAAAATCCAATTCGAACTGAGAGGCCAATGCCTCACCTTCAGATCCTTCCTTGGATCCCTTCTTGGATTTCTTCAATGGACAATTAGTTGAATAATGGCCCACCTCATGACAATTAAAGCATCACACTTTAGATTTGTCAATCTTCTTCCCACCATGAGAAGAACTTGATTTGGGATGAGAATCCTTCTCCTTCCCTTTCTTTGCCTTACTCGCTAAGGCACAATTTTCTTCATCCTCCTTGGATGAAGAACCATCTCTGGTGCTTCTCCTGATCTCCTCCTGCATCAGATCCGACCACAGTCGTTCCCAATCTGGTAGTTTCTCTCTTCCATTAACTGAGTCCTGGTAGCTATGCCAGCTCTTAGGAAGACCGAGGAGAGCAAGACTCACCATGTCATCATCGGCTGTCATGATTCCTACACTTCCAAGCTCATCCCTGCAGGTGGTGAGCTTGTTCAGATATGTAGAGATCGTGTCACCCTTTTCACACTTGATTTTCCAAAGCTTGTCTTTCAGCGCCAGCTTCCTTTGATCGTTGTTGTTCTGATATAGATCCTTCAATGTCTTCCACATTGAAAACGGTGTCTCCTTCCCATGGAGACTCGAGACAATGTGGTCTCGAACTCCCTCCAGAAGAATCCTCCTCGCTCTAGCCACACATTTCTTCCATTCCACCAATTCTTGGGCATTAGCTGCTACTGGCTTGGGGACTTCTTGATCAATGAAGTCCTTCAAACCATTGTCCTCTAATACCGCTTCCATGCGATCCTTCCAGGCTATATAATTCGAGCTGCCATCCAGGGCATACTCGAGTCTCAAACCATTGAACGCCATTGGTGAAATTTGAGATGTGATAAGAATTTGATTTCTATAATCAAGAACTTCAAACTTCGAACTTCTCCCTTCTTTGTATATTGTTCTCTGCTTTGATCACCTTTGCTCTGATACCATGTAGAAATTCTCACCTGTAGATCACCTGATAATGCAATATACTAAAGCAAAATACTTGATCTACTTCTACTATCAAACTTTGCGGAAGCTTAATCAATTTGAGCAAAATCAATCGGAACACATATAACAGAAAAGAAGAAATCATACACATGAAACACAGAGGAATACTCTAGGGAAAGCCTCAGCTAAAAATCCCGCTATATCATATAAGTGGAAATATCTCAGGATTACACAAAGCTTTAGCTCACAAGCTATCCAGCTCTCAGTACAATCCCTCACTGCTGCTCATAGACAGTCAAAGGCTTCTCACAAACCTTCTCCTCTGCCCTCCAAGCCTCCTATTTCCTTGTGCAGTTTCTCCTGGGTCCTCTGGCTGCCACCTGTGTGAATTCACCTCTCACACAACTCACCAAACTCAGAAATAACTACACAATCCTGAAGGAGATGATTCCTTCTACATGGATGAGTTTCCTATATAGGAAATTCCTCCAACTGATAGTACATTGTCTCGTCCTCTTATCTCAACTGGGTCTCTGACTGAACTGACATGCATGAGTTATTTATGAGAGAATATTCAGTTACCTGAAGTACACTAATTACATGCATGCATGCCTTAACTAACTGAACTCACAATCAGTTCCACAAACTCTTGGAACTAATCTAAGTGGACTTAACTCAGTTAACTGAACTAACTAATTACAACGCAAAGTACAACTCATCCTGATCTCCTTAATTAAGGGATAACTTCCTCAATCAAAGCGATAACTGTTGCATGTCTTCACATAGACTTCATGTTTGATTTTCTCCAACTAATTAACTCAAGATGAATTAATTAATTATTTTTCAAACAACTGCTAAGATCAAAGTCAAATTTTAGTTCAGGGACTAACTAAAATTGGAATGTATCCCGAAATTCTATTTATAGCAATGCTATTTTTAGCACTTCTATTTTATCATTCCTTGTTGCTATTTCCAACACTGGTACCTGAAATGCTATTTATAGCATTTCTTGTTGCTATTTTCAACACCATGCAAGCCAAGATCTCTTGTTGTGTGTTATACCATTCAATGAAGACTCTTCCAATAAGGGTTTTAATGTGCCAATACAAATTGGCCACCTATATGTAAGAGGTTTGTCGATACTTAGTAGAGGTTCCTATTTTTAGAATCCATTGCTTGGTTTCTCTTTCAATAGCTAGTTAGGGATGAAGCTAAATTCAATATGTTGGTTAGGAATGAACCACTTTAGAGATTATGGCTGCATAGCAAGCAATGGCTCATCTTGCGAATGCTTGGCCCGAGTTTGCAAGGAGGGAGGTGGAAGGGTGTCTAAGCTCATAAAGGAGCTACCTATGGCCACTCTACCATCTATCTCACCTGAGGATAATATATGTCTTGTTAATAGGAATAGTGAAAGTATAGATATGGTAGAGACAGAGAGGGTAAAACAAGCTATGAATGGAAAGGAGGGAGGTAAATTATAGACCCGGGTAAGCTAATGATCAGAAAAAAGAAATAACTTAGTAGTTAAGGGGTTTGAGAGCATAAAAACATGGAAAGAGTGACTAAGGGAGATAACTAGAAAAGGGCAAATAGAAAATTAGGGGATGCTACAAAGGTTTAAAATAGGGGGAGGGGAAATGGAACTACAAATAGAAAAATACCTTAAATTGCTGACAAACTCAGAGACTGGCATGAAATCTATGCTTATAAGAAATAAAACTTGAAATTTGCAAGCCTCGAGGATTAGCTCAATTGGTCAATTCCCTATCGTTAAGGTCCCTTTGCTATTGAGATTTCATTGGTTCAATTCTCTCGACACTCTTGGGGTCAAGCTCTGTGGTTGGGCCGACAGGAAATGATACCTTCAGATGGATCTTATTGGGATAAATATTTTATTGATGTGGTAATCACCGATCTTCGGGGTTCGTGAAAATGAGAAACTCGTGATAAAACTAATGATAAACAAGGCTCCCTTTAGACCAAAGCACACAATTTCGTTCAATGAATATCTATATACAAACACAAATTCCTAATTAAGATCTTCAAATGTACTATTCCAATTCAACTCAAAGCCCTAATTCATGAAGAAAATGAATTCTTTTCTTTTCTTTTCCCTTGTCAATTTTCAAATGCAATGAAAAATAAGATGCGACTAGATTATTGAATCAAAATAATTCACACAAACTAAAACTGTAATATGAGCCTTTTATCGAATCAACAATCAAGCCAAGTGATCAAAATCCCTAATTGAAAAGAAGAAACAAAAACAAGTAAACTCTCATCAAAGTGAAATCACACTCAAATTTAAACATACTATTGGCTTTACAAAGAAATTGATCAGTTTAGAGACTTAGGAAAAAGCATTGCAATAAAAAAAAAAAAAACTTAGAGCAAGGCATAAAAATGCAATTTTTTGCAACCTACAAGATTATCACAAGCTATATATGAAAACCAATGTGATTCATCGCACTTAGAGAGAGAGACAAGTGCATTGGGTTGCTCTATCTCAAAAAAAAAATTGTGTTGGGGTTGAATTTGCTCAAAAGGTGAAAAAAAAACCCTACCAAGTTCATATTTATACATTCCTAAGACTGATAACTCTATGAACAAGTCAAATTGAGTCATTTTCAAAGTTCCTAAAAGACTAGGAAAAGGAAACCACTGAAGGAACATCTCGTTCCCTAGCAGATTCGCCAAGTTGTTTGACAGATAATTTCCTTCTGTGGACATAAGCAAACTCCCTAGATCTAGTTGCTTGATCTAGAAACAACAAAGACAAAAAGACTTATGTTTTCCTTAGAGAGTTTAGAATATGGAAGAAAGACTTACCTGGAATCCAACATAAGCTCTCCTCTTCTCCTTTCTTGTATGCTCCAACTCCAACTCCAAATGTTAAAAGTGGAACCTGCAAAACAACTAAAACAAGCAAGAGAACCAAAATATACAAATAGAATATACTAGTATCTCTAAACAATGAGTCAAGAAGGCATTGTTCTACATATGCATAAATGAGACATAAGTATGGGAAAACAAAGCACTTTTTGTATTAATGAATGCAGGAGAATATACAACCTTTGTAGATCTTGACCTTATATATGTCTCCCAACTATCTTGTCCTTCCTTTACCACAAAGCAAACCTTCAATCACAACTCAAGTGCATGGATGGATAATGTATCCCTAGGCACAAAGCAATAGCATGAGGGCATAACTAAGAGTCTCCAAAATCCAACCCAAACTCTATGGGAGACAGTGAATTTATAGGGTAAAAGAGGTGATTTGGGATTTACCATTCTAGGACTTATATCCACATTAGAAGGAGGATAAGTTCTAGGGATAAGAGATAAGACCTCAAGAGTAGGAGTTCGAGATCTATTCCAACACTAAATAGTTCAAACCATTCGGGAAGCTTCTATAAAGAGAAGATTTGAAATTATTTTTTGTTTTTACCAAATTTTAGAGGCCATTGCACTTGCAGTAAAATAAACATGCATTGGTCAGTGTAGTTTCTCCATGTACAACTTGCAATAGTACAGTTTGCATGAAGGCTAAGTGTGATCGGGCCAAAACTTAGGGTTTTGAGTTGTTTAACCCATAATTCTTGGAAATTTTGGTGAGATGATGCTCTTAGATTTCCAGTGTATGAATGAAAAGTGTCAATGGATGTTGATTGATCTGGTTTCAGATCATCTGATTGGATGTGATAAAATGATCAGTAATAGATTGTCCCATAAGTAATTAGTCAAAAGCAGTGGCTAAGGATTGAAGTGATTTACCATGTGACAAGTCTAGATCGAAAATAGATTGGTCAATATTATCAATTTCCTGTTACAATACATAATCATCATGATATCATTGTTGAGGTATGCATACCCATACTCAACATATAATCCAATTTACATGTACATGTACAGTAATCAGAATCACGTAACCTATCAACAGATTGTGGACCCATGCTTGAATATCATTCTGAATAGTCATAGCCATCATATTTTGTAATCTTATAAGCATCCTAAAATCGCAGCTCGGATGGATGAAACTAGATCCGGGATCTTCCACCTTGTAACACAATAGTACAAGTCTAACCATGTAAATAAATATGTTAGAGTCGAACATGGTAGACACCATTTGATTACCGTCCAATGATGTAAATCATTAACAGATGCGAGAGGAACCATTGATAATGAAAATGGACCTCAATGTAATATATTACAATCTATGATGTGCAAATAAATGAGTTGAAGTCGAACACCACACATAATCTTTAAGTTGAAGGCCAATGATGAGAACCTGTCGTCAAAAGCAAGGAAACCTTACATTAATGTATGCAAGCTCCAAGGTACTGAAGGGAGTTTCTAAGTTAACTTCCTAGATAATGTGCTTATGTCGACATGAAGTGACTCATCGTAGGAGGGCCTTGATGTATCTCCCATCAATGACATGAAACGGTTATCAAGATTTGAGACAAACTGTTGATAATTCAGAGTTGGTTCAGGAGCAGTACAGATGAAGTAAGGCTTAAGGGTATGGTAACAGATCTCAACTGGGGGTGGAAGCATTGACTCAAAGACCCATCTTGAAGTCTTTCAATAAGGTGTGATCATTAGAGAGGCAAGAAAATTATCCAATCCAAAAAAGTCACAGAGATGAAGTGAAAGAGTGTCATGTTCAAGAGTGACTCACTACCATTAATAGGTATGATGCCTTCTTTTCCTAATTTCCCAACAATTTATGGCCAATACCTCTTTATTTTTGACAAGCTTGAGAAGGATAACATATGTTTGATTTATAAGTTCATCCTTCAGATGAATCCTTTTGAGTATTTTTAATAAACCCTGAGAAGGAGTGGTTCGGTCTCGTCATGCTTGATGAGTACAACGTTGTCTAATGGTTTTACGAGTCCATTGAAGGCATAACTCGACTTATTTTTCATGTTTAGAGATTTTGAAAAAGAGGCGAAAAAAGAAAACTCCAAGATGTTCCTTTTTGTAAATTTGTCCCTTGGCCCTGAGAAGGCATAAAATAATACCCAGGAGGACCTTTTAACCATGTTCGACTAAAGTATTTATTTTTCATAAATAGTTTATCCAATCCAAAAAAGGTTTAAACTTATATTGGACAGATATCTTTTCATTTACTTTAACGAGTTCGAAAGGACAAGTGCTCAACAATCTTTTCATGTTTTGGGAGTCTGGAAAGAGCTTAAAGAGGACTCCAAGGAGTTCCTTTTTCATAAGTTTAACGAGCCCGAAAAAAGCGATAAAAGTATACGCATTTAGAAAAATGACCTGCATTTTAAATGTAACCTACATTACGTCCTTCAGTTATCATTTAACTTGCTTAGAGCACCAGTTTGACTATCATGGGTTGTGGCATTTATGACAAGCTGCACACAACCATTATTTTGTACAGTAAAGTAAAAAGTAGTGGCACTTAGACTTGCACACTTTCATGATCTGTTTTTGTTTAGGGTTCATATTTTTCACTTTTTTGATCTTTTCTTATTCTTTTTGTCCTTTGATATTTATTTTAGGACATACCCTCTTTACATTTTTTAGTTTTTAATATGGAAAACATTTTGCAGAAAGCAAAAGTATGTACAATATTACAAGACTAACCATAGACAGTTCAAAATTATGAATCCTGTTATTATAGGACCCTAACAGTGGTTCCACATGGGATGGAATTTCCTGGTGAAATGTCAAGAAATTTAAGATCAGTAGCCTTTGAATTGTGAGTGCAGTTACCTTGTAAACTGTTCTTCTGTGATTTATGCCTTATTCATACTTATGATGGTGAAACCTTCAAAGCTCAGGGCCTTCTCTCCGAGCTTCAACTTCAAAATATTACCATCCAATCCAATATAAACTCTGCAATGTTATATACAATGATTCAAAGTAAAGTGAGCTATTGTTAATTAGTGGAAAAGTAATGCTTCAACATTCTACCATTGACAGGTTCTCCTGGTAGATCTGATCCATCTATCTCTCTCAAGAAAAAGCATTGTTACCCCTGTAACCATAAATGACATAAGGCCCTTGCCATAAGAAATCAAATTTGCCATGTTTGCCTTTGTCTTCTCTTCTTGAATCCCACTTAAGAACTTTATCACTTATGTAAAAATCATCATCTTTAGTCTTTTTATCAAATACCTTTTTTATTTTGTCCTGGATTACCTGTGGTTTTACATATACTTCTTCTCTGGTCTATTGCAAGTGTATGGTCTGATTTATCCTTCTCTGGATATCATTTGGTTGTACCTACAACTCCGGGATGATCTTCATCACTGGCACTCCCAAAGAGGATGGAAAAACATCATCCATCCCATATACTAACTGATAGGGAGATGTGCCAATGGACTTCTTGGTAGTTAGTCTATCTGCCCATAAGGCATTGACCAACTTTTTGTTCCATGTCTTTTTATTGTCTTCCAGTAATTTCTTAATGATATTGACTAGGCTTTTGTTAGAGGATTCTGCAAGTCCATTACCTTGAGGGTAATAGGCTGTGGAGTAGCCAAGGGTGATGTCGTATTTGTTACAGAAATCTACCATTTTCTTAGATTTAAAGGTAGTTGCCTTATTAGTAATGAGCTTTTGGGGCCATCCAAATCTTGACAGGATATTATTTTCTAGGAAGGAGATAATGACAGTGTATGTGGCTTGTCTAGAAGGGATGGCTTCTATCCATTTGGTAAAATAATAAGTCGCTGTAAAAATCCACTTATGTTGGGCTAAGGAGGTTGCATGTATTTCTCCAATGAATTCTAACCCCCATTATTGAAATGGTATTTCTGTGGAGATGGGTTTGAGAGGTAAAGGTAAAAGCTTTCTTTTTCCCTCAAATATCTCGCACTTATGACAGGAGGTCACATGTTTTTTAACATCTGCAAAAAGAGTGGGCCAGTAGAAAACAACCCTTAGAATTTTTTTAGCAATAGTCTTCCAATACAAGTGTCCTCTGATGCAGGAGCATTCAGCCCAAGGAAAATCATTGTAAATAGTAGACATAGGGGGTCATGCATTTCAGGAAATAGTTTTCCTAAGTATCAAGTTAAGGCAATATTTAGGACTTTAAGTGTGATTTAATTAGATAATGGGAGAATATGTAAATGCTCTCAAAAATAAATAAATGAGAACATGAGTGGTAGAAGTCAAATCCAACTCTTAAACAGTTCCATGATTCTAGGAATAAGAGAGAGCTTTTAGGCATTAAATGGGAAGCTGATAAGAAGAATTTTCTGTTTTAAAACAGAGGAAAATATGGAATGGATAAAGTCTCAAGGAGACTTATCTGCCACATATGTATGCATGCAGAGAGCTTTAGGGCTTTTGTTAGAGGGGTGATCGGATCCTCCAATGATCCAATCCAATGCATTCTTATAAATAAGTGAACCTATGCGTTCAATAGGAGGAGGCCACTAATAGGAAATCAGGCATGTGTGTGTGTGTGCGCGCGAGACCGAAGAGTCTCGAATGTAATCATTGCTTTTTATATTAATATAGGCAGAGTTATTTCCTGACTGTGTCAGAATATTAAAGTATTCCATGTATGAGTTTACTGTGAATTCGTAGGTTCTGCAATAGGTTGCAAGCAGAATTCTGAAGGACGTAGAGGGATGGATTGATTCAGAGGAATCACAATGGATTTCAAATCCAAGTGAAGAGACAGAGGAAGCTTTGGAGGAATGGTGTAGCAAGGATGCGCTTAAGAGTTAAGCTCATAGAAGTTGATCCGTGGAAGGCGGAGTTCTGAAGAACAAGCAAAGAAAGAGAAGCACGATTCAAAAGAATCGAAAGGGGCCATCAAGTCCAATTGGAGCATAAGAGCGAAGCTCTGAAGAGAAGGAGTGAAGTTAAGCCCTAGCGAGAATGAGTTGAGCAGTAAAAGAGTGGAAAGTAGAACCTTTGAAGAAGCTGAACTACAAAGAAGAAACTGAAGAAAAGGCAGAAAAACTAAGTACAGAGAGTCGAGTGGAAAAGTGAAGGATGGATGCTCAGTAGCCGTTGGATCATTAAGATCAATGGCTGAGATTAAATCGCAGCGGCGAAAAGCCTTTAAAGTCTTTGAAGCGAGTCTTTGAGTTATAGCGATTGCCAATGAAATGAGGACTGTCGAATCAAGATCCAGATCGACAATCCAGATCTAATCGCAATTCGGATATCGGAGTCGGCAAAGGACTGGCGACAGTGGATTAAGCAAGGGCTGATCGCCGATAGCGATAAAGCGAATCGGAGGTATCGGGATATCGGAATCGGCGTATGGAGAAGACTTGCAATAATACAAAGGGCTGATGGGTAGCGGACCCGACGCATTTATAGACGCGGGTTCAATGGATTTGAAGTCCGATATATATGTTTTGGGGTGTTTTCCTTTGTAAACAGGATAGCAAAGAATAAAGCACCGATAGTGTATTTCCCGGGTTTGTAGGGAAATCGCATATCGGGAAATGGAAGGCATATATATATGTATGGTTGTGGAATATAGTTGATAGCGATTGCGATGAGGTTTAGCCTTGAAATCTGTGCCAAAGCCGTACGTAAAGCGGAAAAGAGTATATTTGCGTAAGTTTCCTTTGTAAAGGTATTTACACATATAGAATGGTTTTATGTGTTAAATATGTATTAGCCAAAGGTTGAGAGGACTAATTATATATATATATATATATATATATATATATATGTCTAACGATGGAGGGATATGAAGAAAAGGCTTCGTTAAGTCTCATATGAAGGTTATAAGAGCGGATAGAGTTCCGATAGGAGATAATGGTGGGGTGATTGGGTTCTGATTCAAAGGAACTGGTGGTGAAGGGCCTTAACCATATATAAATATGAAGTTTGACTCCTTTGTGAGTCTATTGCCTGGGACAGTTGTGTTAGGCACTCTTATGAAATCTGTGGGTATGGGTGCGGGTGTAGCCCTGCACCATCCTCCACAATCTCCTGCATGAAATTCTTGCATAATTTTATCAGCTTCATCTTTAAGTAAACAATTCAAAGAATACCACTAATGTCTTTCCAAAACAAAGCATTATCTATAATACAATATCTCAATGACTTCATTTTCAAAAATCTAGCTTTAGTTCTTGTTAAACTAGGAGGAGCTTGTAAGTTCAGTAATACAAATATGATATCTGCATACCAAGGTGAATCTGTAAAAGGTTCACTGATCTGTGGAGTCGCCATCTCTTCTTGATCATCAAGGGCACCAATGAAATTAATATCTAGGGCCTGACAGTTCGATTCAGCCATGATTTTGGCTAAACCTTGGCCTTTGATAAGTTTAGTAGGATTTATTTCTATGTCATATTCCAATATAGTGGCAATCCATTTGCCTCTTTTCCCTTCAGGCCCATTTTGTGTCAAAATGTCCTTAACTACTGAAATTGGAACATAAGCAATAATGTGAGAATACAAAATGTACACTCTGAAGTCTTTAATGTCCTTTACTAAAGCTAATTCTTGTTTTTCCATAATGTTGTATTTGAGTGTGGCATCTCTTAAGGATTTACTGAAAAATGCAATTGGTTGTTCATATCCCTGGTCATTCTTTTGCAACAAGACTGCTGCAATGGTGTGTTCTGAAGCAAAAGAAAAAATAATAAAATCTTTCTAAAAATCAGGACTGATAAGGACTTAAGTTTTGGTTAGGGCTTCCTTGATGGCTTCAAAGGACTGTTTGGCCTCCACTGTCCATTTAAGTGTTGAGTCATTTCTTAACATGTTATTTAGTTCTGTAATCAATTCTACTAAATTTGAAATGAATCTCCTAAGAAAAATATTTTTTTCCTAAAAATGACTGCAATTCTCTAATGTTTCTAGGATGGGTGATGGTTAAAATGGCCTCTATTCTAGACCAAAGAGTGTCTTTTTGGGGTTTAAAGAAATCCCAAATTTCCTGCATTTAGTGAAAACTCTTCTCAAGTGATCTAGGTGTTCATTGTCTGATTTAGAAAAGACTGTGATGTCATCATGGTATACCATTAAGAAATCATGGATCTCCTTGGCAAAAGCTATATCCATAGCTCTTTGAAATGTTTCTCCTGTGTTCATTAATCCAAAAGGCATATTCAAATACATGAAGGTACCCCAAGGAGTAGTAAATGTAGTTTTGGCTTGGTCCTCTGGTTGAACTAAGATCTGGTTATATCCAAAGGATCCATCAAGTAAAGAGATTCTAGATGAGCCTACTACCCTCTGAAGGATATGGTCCATTTTTGGTAGAGGATAGTTGTCTTTTAAAGTGACCTTATTTAAATTTATGAAATCAACACACAAATTCTGATTTCTACGGTCTTTTTCCTAGTAGTGACTAAGTTTGAAATCCAATCTGAGTATCTAATGGGATTTATAGTTTGGGCATCATACATACTTTTAACTTCTTTCTCAATAGATGGCATAAGAACTAAATTAATTCTCCTAAGTTTCTATTTGAAAGGCTTATGATCCTCTTTGAGAGGTATTATGTGTTGAATTATGTTGGTGTCATAAGACTTCAAGTCTTCATAACTCCATGCAAAAACATCTTGGAACTCTTTAAACGGATCTATGTATTTTACCTTTTCCTCTGGAGGTAAGGTTTTTGATATTTTAATGAGTTTTGGTTTTTCTTCAGTTCCTATGTTACATTCTTCTATATTTTCTCTCAAAGATTCCATTTTCGGATTTCTAGCTACATCATTTGAGTCAAACAAATCTTCTAAGGGGACTAATCCCTTAGGCAAAAAATTATTTTTAAGATTAAGAATTTCATGATCATCATTCATTATTTCCTCTATCTCTACATTTTCTAAGTTATCTACTTCTAATCTATTGAAATTAGTAGGTTTAGATATATCTAAAATATTTACATTTATGTCACTATCTATGTCAATGTCTATTGTACAATCTGTATCTATTTTACAATTCTGAAACTCACCTTCAACATTCATGAAGTCATAAATCTGAGAATCCTGTGAGAAAATCTGCCAATACTTCTAATTGTCTGGAATGATAGGCCTATGTCTCACTTCTGCAGTGTATTGATGATTGGGTTGGAAGGGCAATTTGCAAGTACTAGCAAAAGTGGCAAGACTGTGGGCTTGCATATTTTGTTTTCTAGGAATGGCAACAAAGTTTGTTTCCAAGAGGTCTTTAATCAAATCTAGGGCAGTCTCCCTATATTGACTAAGTCTAGGATTGTTTACAGAGTATTCACCATTAATTTGTTTAATAATCAATTCTGAGTCTCCAAGTATAGAAATTCTCTTGGCTCCAAGTTTTCTAACCATTTGTAACCCTAAGATTAGGGCTTCATATTCTGCCATGTTATTCGTACACTTGAAGTTCAATCTAAATGCATGTCCCTCAGAATGATTATTCTCCATATTGTGGATCCACACTCCTGCACCAGCCCCTAACCTATTCACAGATGTCTAGATGTCATAGGGACTCATGAAAAATGTTCTCACTGTCAGCTGTTTTGTATTTCAGTTCTTCAACTGTGATTTCCTTTTTGTCATGGTCTGAATTGTACAAGATGAAAGAGTCCATATCAGAATGCATGGAGTATATAGGAAAGTTTTGTGGTTTTTCTGCACTACTCACCATGTATTTCATCAAGGTCTCTCTATATAATTTCCTTTGTTGGCCAAAAACAAATATGGTGGCATAAGACATATCTAACTGCAAGGATCCTTGCAATTTTGCTCCCCATGAGCGAGATAGCAGCATTCCATATTTGGGTGGGATGTCTGCAACTACTATGTCCATCAAAATACTCTTTGCTGGGCATTGGACTAGAGTTACACATAAATCCTTAATCAAGCCAAGGCATTTAACTTGACTAGAGTCAAAGGAAAATAAGTCCTTATATGATCTGGTAATGTCTAGGTTTAGTCTCTCCATGATTGATTTTGGCATCAAGTTATGGGATTCCCCTGAGTCTAACATAGCATTATGTAATATTTTGTCATGAATGTTCAGGCTAATGTAGAAAGGAGGGACTCCCCCTTGCTGATGAATACCATTGGCCTCAGGGCCAAACAATAATTCAAGTTGATCATCATTCAAATTGACAACATCTTCTCCCTCTCCTATATTTAAAGTTTCAGTTATCTGTGATCTATAGGATTCATTCTTTACCAACTCGATCAAGGAGCTAATTTTACTTTAATTTTGCTATTTTAGTTTTGATGTTGAAAGGGAGCTGAGCTTTGTTTGTTTGGATGAGATCTTCCTTAACAAATGCAGTTTGTGTGTTTTTATCTTGTTTCTCAGTACTAGGCAATTCAGTCTATGTTTTAGTTGTTTTGCTTTAATTACTCCTATTTGGAATGTTTTGAGTGATTGTTTCAGTTTGAGTTTCAGTGGAGGTTATATCTACAATTTTTGGGGTAGAAGTCTCCAGTGTTCCCCTAGGGAGGATTTGTAAAATTTTAGTGACAGGAGCTTCTGTTATCTTTTTAGTTTGGGTCTGGATTGATATTTTAGTGGGAGCTTCATTGTTCTTTTTACTTCTTAAGCTATATTGTTTGTGAACCTCATATATAGCTAACTCATAACCCTGTTTAAAGTCAAAGGACTCACCAGATTCTAATTGCAATTGTTGCAGCATGTACAACTCTTGTTCTTCTTGAGTAAGAAAAATAACATCTTCATTGTTTATTCCTAATAAGTTTATTTCAGTGTCATCCTCTTCTTCATTGTTCTATGAACCCTCAACATAGTTCTCCTGGAAGGGAGGCCTAATCTGCTGATCTGGTATAGCATTCTTTCCAGCATTAGGATTCTTCCTAAAGTTGGGGTTTCTTATTAGGGGTGGTTGTTGATTCTCCCATTGAGTTTCCTTTCCATGCTTTCTAATCTATCCATTATTCTCTCTATAATCTTTGCTAAATTATCTATTTTTCCATTAGAATTGGAAGTCTCCTCTTTAATTACAACTCTCTTTTCATTTCTCATTCTAGCTTTCTTGGCTAATAGGTTGGCCTCTACACTAACAGCATTGCTTTGCATTTGTTCCAATGTTTGAGGGTTTATTTCCCTTAACTGGTATGACATGTCAGTGTCAAACCCATCAGGGAATTTTATTAATGCTAGGTTAGGTGGAGGCTTAAGATTAGCAGGGATTGCATTGTAGATGTTATTGAACCTACTACAATAATCCTGAACTGACTCATTAGGAGCTCTTCTAATGTTATCATATTCAGAAAGTATTTGCAGGGGTTTTTTCTTTCTCTCCCATTTATCAATGAATAATCTATGAAAAGCAGCTAAGTCTGCAATATGGGCAGTAGGTAAAGCTTTGAACCATTTCTTAACATCCCCAGTTAATGTTTGGGCAAACAACCTCGTTTGGACATCTTATTCATCTACCACATGCAACTCAAAATAGTCAGTGATTGTGTTCACATGTTGTTGGGCAGTGTACTGGCTAGTAGCATCAAACAAAAAGATTTTTCTTTGATAATCTTGGGGCATGGCATGGAGTTGTGCAGGTAAAACTAGGGGTGCATATTGGTCTGCCATGGCTTGGATTTTGGCTTGACTAGGGGGTAAGGAGTTGGTAGTCAAGGAAGGGCTTGAACTGGATGGGGATGAACTAGATGATGGTGAGGATGGTTGATGAATAACTAGTTTAGGGGAATGGACTGTGGTGGTTACTATTGGTGAGGTTGTGGTAAATGAAGGTGTATTTACAATGATTGAAGATTGTGCAGAAATTTCAGAGGCAGCAACAGTAAGGGTAGCTAGTTCAACAGATTGTTGAAGGTAAGAATCATCTATATGGCTTATCAATGTGGAGGTTAAAGCTTCTAACTTGTCAAAAGTCTCTAAGACAGATTTATCTAAATCTAGATGGATAATCACCCTCTTTGATTCAATGAGTTGAATAAACTCAGGGTCTAACACCGTTTCATGGATTGCATTCTCAGATTTAGTTCTAAACAATGAGAGATCAAATGACAAATCAAAAGGAACTTCCTCTAAAGTTGACAACTCCTCAGGAAGTGAATTTGCTTTGACTAACTGGCTACTACTTGTCTGAGTTTCTACCTTTTTTGGTTTTCTTAAAATTCTGTCTAGGTCATCAACTATAGTAGCAGGGTTTGGATCTGGGTTTGCCCTGATATAGTGAGTCTTCTTATGAGCTAGAATTTTAACTTTTTTAACTGTTTTTTATGAAATTTTTCAAAAACAACTTGTGAAAAATGACCTTAAGGGGCTTAAAATTAAATTTAAGGTTTCCCTAAAGTTTTATTAGACTGAGGATCGAAGTCCCCAGTATGGTGGCCAATGATATTATCACTCCAAATTTCTTCTAAGTTGTCAGAAAAAGAAATGATAGAGGTAACCACAAACCACTTTTGGAGATCAGGACCTAGCCTTCCAAATCTCAGAGAGGGCTCTCTCTTTATGATTTAACATTGTTTTAGTTAATTAATTTTAGGCTAGTTATGGTTGCACTTGGGTTTTGATTTGAATTTGGGTGATGGGATCATTTAATTAGATGAAAAGGGTTGTCTTTTACCTTTGGGCTATGGGGTCAAATGTCAGACAAACAAGACTGGATTAAGTTCTAAAAATAGTGTCTACAAGGCAACATAGAGTTACTACAGATCTCAAAGACTTGATGGTGAAATGGTTTCCAATCAGATCCAGGGAGAAATGAAGGGTTCCCTAGGCCGGATCATGAAGATAAGTGAAAGAGGTCAATCGGGATGAGAGAGCAATTAAGGGTTCTCAAATCCGGGTATCATAGGAAAACATATAAATGACTAATTGTGCAAAAAGGAGTGTACTTAAACAAATTCTGAGTTAAATTTCCAGTTAATTTATTCAAATTTAGATAACAATTAAGTTTATGAAACACATAAGAAAGTAACAAAATTAGAAAAAGAAGATTATTCACTGCAATAGCTCATCTCATGAATCCTCTAGTGCAATCTTTTTATTACTTGCTCCAGTCTGTTGAATTGAAAATTGGTACAATCACCCTTAGGTTTAAGATCAAAATAACTCTACAAATGTATAGCAATCCACCCTTAA
Source organism: Pinus tabuliformis (assembly GCA_031772625.1). Classification (NCBI taxonomy): domain Eukaryota; kingdom Viridiplantae; phylum Streptophyta; class Pinopsida; order Pinales; family Pinaceae; genus Pinus; species Pinus tabuliformis. Next base: position 233,020,632 of record CM062810.1, on the reverse strand, counting down.
TACTTTGAATTATGAAGTATTTGTACAAAAAGAATTTACAAAATATCTCAAATTGCATTGAGAACTAATCTAGGAAAAGGAAATATCTTCATGCAAGAAGATAGAGACAACTATTGAACTGTTGTTTGTTATCCCTGTTATTTAGGTTCTGCTATCTATTAGTCTCTGATCTTTTTCCCTTTAAGCTGCTTGGCTGTTTTTTCTTCACGCTGGATGTCATATTTACTTATGACCTTTCATCTGATACACTTTCATCTGTTTGTTTTTCAACTGTATTTCTTTATCTGTCTCCTATGTTTAGTCTTTTACTTGTATGCTCTGTTACCTGCTTTCATTTTTACCTTTTACTGTAAATCTTACTCACTTTTCCATGTTTCTGGGTTTTTAGTAAAAATGATTTTTACTATGTAGAATACATAATGTTGCTTGGAGAGCAGTTTGTAAGAATGTTTTGTTGTGCTGGTGAAAATGAATTTATCTCTGTTTTAACCATTGTTGTGTAAATTGTTTCCTTCTGCTTTGTGATAATTGTCTTTTCCTTTTGGATAAAGGCTTTTGAATACATTTTCCTTGTGAATCTTGTAGTAAACAGGTTTTGGAACTAGTATCAAAATTGTTTATCCAAGCTTCCTGTTCTCCTAATCACCTGCAAAATAAAGCAATTCGTTAATAAAATCCAAGTCTGAGAGGAGGTGACCAAAGGTTGTTTTTGAATTGGGAAGAACTGGGGATGGATTCTGGAGCATGTTTGAGAGGTAATCCATGGTGAAATTCAGTTGTAGAGGCTCAAGGTGGCGTAAATGGCTAAGGCAACTTTAAGTGAAAAAACGAGCGAAAAGAATGAAAATGAGAATCTTCAGCATTTTAACAGTTAACAGCTAGAATTGGCGTGGAATTTTATAATATGAACTGTGGATGGTTTCGGCTTACGTGGGGAGGCGGTTTTGGAGGCCATCGCACTGCTTTTGGCCATGGGGTGGTATTTCCTTAAGAGCACGCAAGTTCACCCGGTGTCGCCATGTAGCCAAAAGGGACCCGAGCAAAACCACGAATCTCGTATGCTCTCAGGTAGGTAAAGGTCAAACGTTGCGAGCGCGTGATATGGATGTGCACCGTCAAATCTGGGGGTGAAATATCTAAAGGCTATCCCGCAGCGAAGCTGCATGGAGGACAATTAGGCGGAGATTAGCGAGGCCTGGGGCATAATTACACTTAAGTTGTAATTATATAATCAATAAGGCGGGGTTAAAGATAAGTGGGTTTAATAAAGTGGGACCAGGGTTTAATATGGCGGGGGTTTGTTAACCATACCAAGGGGGTGGGTTAAAAGGTTTTTATATCGAGAAAATGGTGAATTACGAAATTAACTAAAATAAAGCGGGGGGAAACAAAACTTAGGATATCTGGAGTTTTACGGGTTTTTGTGGGTTTTTTGTGTGAAATAGGGAAATTAATAAGGAGAAAATGATTTGCCAAAGGGGAACGGGTTTCACACTAGGGAAAAGGGGTTTTTGGGTAGGGGAATGAGTTTGGAGGGTAATTTGCTAGGGAAATGTATGAAACCAAGGGGTAAGGGCCAAAATGAAGGGAAAAGGGGTATTTTAACAAGCAATGATGAGATAATGGGGAAATTAGTAAGTATGTAGTGGGGGGTGAAATGAAATGAGGGGAAGTTAACCAAATGAACTTGTGAACATCCTTTCACTTTCAAAACTGCTCCTGCACACTATAACATGGGATTAAGCATGATAAATGTGCTTACGCTTCAATCAACTTTGTACTTCTGCAACCTTTCTTCTACTTACCATTTACTTACCCTAACATTTTTTCTTCATTTTATTGGGTGCATTTAAGCTATCGAACCCTTCCTTTCCTTTTTCTTTTGAACTTATGATTAAACTTATGAGCACATTTTATTTCTCTACCTAACTACTGATCTGCCAAGATTAAACAGTTTGGCTAAATCCTTACTCTCTATCTATAAACATGAAATTTAAATCATGAAGTAGTCAAGATTAAACAGTTTGACTCTCATGGGTTGTGGCATTTATGACAAGCTGCACACAACCATTATTTTGTATAGTAAAGTAAAAAGTAGTGTGTTAGAAATAATACTGAGAGGGGGGGTGAATCAGTATTATCTAACAATTGAACTTTTTCAATTTCATACTCAGATTTATATACGCTACTTCAGTTAAGTATATCTGCGTATATACGCGACTGTGTCTATGGCAACTAGCGTATAACCATTAAACTCATGATTCAGTTATGTGATCTTCAATGGATGCATCAGAACATTATTAGCCATATTAACAATCAACAGTAGCACTAAAACAGATAGATCAACACACATAAGCAACACACATGAACACCATGATATAAGGTGGAAACCCAATGTGGGTGAAAACCACCTGCTGCAATTCGTTTCTATCTTCCTTTATTAAGAAACTTCTTTTACAATGTATTGGTGCAGTCCTTTACCAGCATGTATGTTACAACCTGCAGAAGGCTACAACCTTCTCTCGTTCTCCAGACTCTCCTTGAAGGGAGCTCCAACCCCCTTTGCTCTTGTACTAGCTAAGATACTAGTACGTAGGCACCTGCCTACAATATTCTCTCCTCTGGGTACCACATTTCATACATTTTCAGACTGGATACACCTGAAGCACAACACATAATCTGAAGGCCACGTTTCATCAAATTTTCATACTAGACCCATAACTATCATTGAGGCTCAAAACAATCACTACTAGCATCATCAATCTCTGAATCACTGAAACACTGAAACCCTGTCAATCAACACAATCACAGAACTCTGCAAAATCAATCAGAACCAACTGTATCATCAAAAACATGCATCATAGTGCATACGCTACTTGGAAGTGCTGAATCTGCATGTATATGCAACTTCATCAAGGTGAACCAGCGTATATGTTATTAATTACTTATTCATAACTTCTCTGCACTTCCTGACTTCAGACATAACCAGATCATTACATATACAAGGATAATATATGTGTTAGCACCCATATCTAGTCCATCGGATCACATAAATATGAGTCATTATGATCTTGATCCATATTAGTTCTCATCCATCAATACACAATCATCCAACCAAGATATGCAGAATACTGACACCATTAAACAGTCATTAGAACTCATCAACAGTCAGAACCACCTGTAACTTCAGACATCATAGCTCAAATGGTATACGCTACTATGATGAATCAAACCCGCGTACGCGCTTTTTCCAAGGCCAACCCGCATATAGATCTAAAAATATTTTCTTATAACTTTGCAGTTGTACCAGACATCAGTCATACTCATAACATTTATATTACATGCGTCAGTATGCAGATCTAGAATAAGCATAATCAACCATATAAAGATAGTTCATTTCAAACCATTTGATCCCGATCTCTCCTTAGATCTTGTTCTCCATCAATCGGTGAGATCCCTCCTTAGCTCAGATCAAGCAATGCATCATCAACCCATAACCTGCATACTGGATCTCATACTTCATCAGATATTCAAGACTTTCTGAATACATTTGCCTAATGATCTTCCTCTCCTTTTATAGTCTTAGGCCTTGCTCAATACCACGGACCAAAACCATAATAAAACAATACCATCGACCCAATACTTGGGATCAACACTTATGGGTGCAATACCACAGACCAAAACCATAGGTCTAAATACCACGGACCCAAAAATAAGCTTTCCGACATGTACGCGCTTTTCCGTGCATGAAACTGCGTGTATACCCTACTTGGTATATAGCGAACCTGCGTATACGCGACTTGGTATATAGTGAACCTGCGTATACCTATGTGTATACCCTACTTGGTATATAGCGAACCTGCGTATACGCGACTTGGTATATAGTGAACCTGCGTGTATACCCTACTTGGTATATAGTGAACCTGCGTATATACTCTTCTTTCTTCATTCTTTGTAGTCTGATCATCAATTCTTTGCTACTGATCTACTGCACTATGATCTAGCATCTGTGTGAGTTGCCATCAAGGACAACACTTGTCTCATAATGCCAACAATCTCCCCCTTTGGACTTGATGGCAAAGCTAACTTGTCATACTGAGAACTGTCATCTGATTCCTTTGAGTTGTCCTGCATCCCATGTATTTTGTCACATCTGATATCTCTTATGTAGATTCATCTAGTTGTATATAAGTGAGTTGTTCTTCTACGAGTGGGTTGCCATCAAGTACAACATATGCATCATAATGCCAACAATCTCCCCCTTTGGACTTGATGGCAACTCAAAATCTTCAAAGTCATTCTCCCCCTTTGACATCAAGGGAAAAGGGTTGTGCTCCCCCTGAGAACATGCTGAAAATTCTGCCCTGCTATGCTGACCATGCTCCCCCTGACTGTAGGCAAGATCTGCAAAAGATGTTCTTCAAGAAGAACCACGACTTATACATCAGAAAGACCTTCCTATCACCAAAGACTCAATACATACATCCATCACCCAACCAAGTGGGGATCATCCACCCAACCAAGTGGGGATACATCAGAAATTTACATATGACAACCAAGTTCATTACATGTTCATCCCAGGCATAGTGGGGAAACCAAAATAGGTCGTTACATGACCTTGACACCATAAAAGAGATACCACAAAAGAGATACATAACATAGAGACGAAATATCTAGAACAAGACTTATGAAAGTCACCAATAACTGATAGCAGCAGCATCTGTCAATCACCATTCAGATCAGCAACCAAGATTTCCTTCTGTTCTCCCTCTGCCTCTGTTCCATCTGAAACCAACAACAGCTGTGAACTAGAACCAAAAGCTTCTAAGATAATGCCAACAATGCATCATTGGAAGTTTATCTGCTCCCCCTGAACCTGTGCCAGATGGTCTCTGTCAGACCCATATCAGAATCTTCTTATTCTGAGTTTGACCCACTGATTTCCTTCAAATTTTCATATACGCGACTGTATCCACATAAACAAGTGTATATACGCGGATAGTCCTTATGAAACTCGCGTACAACCATTTTCATATCAACAACCTGTAAATGTCCTGTAACAAGGTATGTCTGAACATAGATGTCAACTCATCCTTTTAAAACATCATCATGAAATCATTCACATTATATCATATGTGAAACCACCATAGCCATTTCATCAACATCAAGCTCTACATGATCCAAGTATCATTACTTGGGAACATCTGCATCAATCAACATATGTAAGTATCAACCTATCATCATATAGATAAGAACTCATCATCATGTCTCCAACAAAGCGACTTTGAGTAGTCATCCATGTATCAGCACTATGTATCTTGAGCTCAAGCTCATTTGACAAAACTTCTTGATATCATCAACAGCAACAATCCTTATCCACATGAGTGCCTGCATCATAACTGTATGATCTTTATGCATATGACGACAGCAGCATATCAAGTGAGGAAGATGTGTATTCAAGCTTTGTACTTCTCCTTATCCTTATGAAGATCACCATGTAAGCACCATATATGCATCATCAAAGAATCATCCATAAATCTAATCTGAACATCTACTATGTAACCCCAAGAATCATATGAGATTTTATCATGGACAACTCATAACCACATCATAGCAAGATATATCATTTAGCCATATAAGCATCATCACCAAGGACTATTAACCATAATGCCAACAATGCATTATTAAAGGCATATGCTCCCCCTCAACCTGTGCCATCTGTTAGATCTGATCATGCATATATCAGCAATAAGCATCAAGACATCATCATCATCAAGTTAGGATCAAAACACTTCTAGACATATTACAAGTATCAAAACATTTCCACACATCCTCAGTAGACTGTAACTATTAACCAATAGAGCAAATAATGGACTGAATCATATCAGATCCTTTTTCTGAGCCTGTCCCCACTGCTTTTCCTCAGACTGACATATACGCGACTTTGCAGTGTCTAACTCGCGTATATACGTGACTTCCCTTTATGGAACTTGCGTATGAGATTCAGGATACTGAAGTTTTATACTTTCAGCTCCCTCTGAGTCTGTTATGTCTGTGTTGTGTTGTATCTGAGTACATTGTGCTGTGCCACATCTTTCTGACTGTACTTCCTTCTTCTTCCATATCTTCAAGTGTGATGATGTTTTCTCCTTTTGGTGTGATGTTCGTCCTTTGTTCCTGCATTCCTTTGCTATATGTCCAAGCTTGTTACATGCATAACATCTTACATGTTTCATATTCCTCCTGTAGCAATCAGCAGCTTTGTGACCAAACATATTGCAAGAAAAACAATATCCATTAAAGTACCTGGAATGTGATGATCTTTCTATGTGATGATCTTGAACCATCCTTCTTCTGCATCTAGCTGCAACATGTCCAAGATTATGACATTCATAACATTCAATATTATTCATCTGAGTAAATGGCCGACCATAGTTAGGAGTAAGATATTTTCTTTGAAGAATCTCTTTCCTTGATTGTTGATGAGGTTGACCTCTCATCTCCTTGTTGATCATTTTGGATTTCTCTTTAGAGTTCCTTGCCTCACCTTGTGAACCAGATTCACCTTCAACCGATTCATGAAAACCAAGGCCAGTCTTGATAGCAGGAGACCTTTGACTACTAAGAATATCATCCAAGGCTTTAGTACTATCTTGAAATCGCAACAGTTTATCCTTTTCTTCTAATTTACCTTTCAAGATATTTACCTCAACCTGAAGTTGTTCTTCCTTTTCTAGACATTGCTTCTTCATGTTTTCTTCAGCATTTCTTTCCTCTTCCATTTGTTGCCTTAGTTTGAGAATCTCCTTTTCTTGTTCTTCATTCACATCCTGCTGCATTTGACGAATTATGAAGGCACATTCCATCTGAGATTTTAAGCTGATAAATTTGTTTTCCTGTTTTTCAATAGCTTGGAGTAGATATTTATTCTGCTTCTTTGATTCTTCAAGATCTTCCTTTAGCGAGAGGTTTGTGGCTTCAAGACTTTCATAGTAACTGGATCTATCTCTGAGTTTCTTGATGGTTGTGCTTCTTTCATTGACTTCATCTCTTAGTGATGTTACTTCATCCTGCAACTTCTGATATTTGTCCTTGAATAACTTCCTTACCTTGTTTCCTTCCTCTAGTTGGGCCTTTAGTTTGGTAGCTTCTTCTTTGAAGTCACATTCCCTTTTGTTCAATAGATCTTGTTGATCTCTGATTTTATCTGAAAGCCTTTTAAATTCTGCCTCTATTTGATATCTTTCTTTTTCACCCATAAGAGCAAATTCAATTGTTTCGCTATCACTTTCATCATCTTTTCCAAATGGATAGATAGTTGGAACATCAGAGGGTAGAAAATTCATACCTGATAGTTCATCTTCATTCTGAAATGATTTTGAATCTGATTCTGAATCTGAAAATCTTCTTACACCTAATCCCCAATCGATTCTCCCACTATCATAGTTCTTCTGAGATGTCTTCTTCTGCTTATGTGCTTTCTTCTTAAGCTTCTTTCCCATTGTTCCACGATCTCCTTCAAGCGATCAAGCTTCTACCAAAGGACCTACTCTGATACCAATTGTTGGAAATAATACTAAGAGTGGGGGTGAATCAGTATTATCTAACAATTAAACTTTTTCAATTTCATACTCAGATTTATATACGCTACTTCAGTTAAGTATTTCTGCGTATATACCCGACTATGTCTATGGCAACTAGCGTATAATTATTAAACTCATGATTCAGTTATGTGATCTTCAATGGATGCATCAGAACGTTATTATCCATATTAATAGTCAACAGTAGCAGTAAAACAGATAGATCAACACACATAAGCAACACACATGAACACCATGATATAAGGTGGAAACCCAATGTGGGTGAAAACCACCTGCTGCAATTCGTTTCTATCTTCCTTTATTAAGAAACTTCTTTTACAATGTACTGGTGCAGTCCTTTACCAGCACGCAGGCTACAACCTGCAAAAGGCTACAACCTTCTCTCGTTCTCCAGACTCTCCTCGAAGGGAGCTCCAACCCCCTTTGCTCTTGTACTAACTAAGATACTAGTACGTAGGCGCCTGCCTACAATCTTCTCTCTTCTGCGTACCACGTTTCATACATTTTCAGACTGGATACACCTGAAGCACAACACATAATCTGAAGGCCACGTTTCATCAAATTTTCATACTGGACCCATAACTATCATTGAAGCTCAAATCAATCACTACTAGCATCATCAATCTCCGAATCACTGAAACACTGAAACCCTGTCAATCAACACAGTCACAGAACTCTGCAAAATCAATCAGAACCAACTGTATCATCAAAAACATGCATCAGAGTGCATACGCTACTTGGAAGTGCTGAATCTACGTGTATACGCAACTTCATCAAGGTGAACCAGCGTATATGTTATTAATTACTTATTCATAACTTCTATGCACTTCCTTACTTCAGACATAACCAGATCATTACATATACAAGGATAATATATGTGTTAGCACCCATATCTAGTCCATCGGATCACATAAATATTAGTCATTATGATCTTGATCCATATTAGTTCTCATCCATCAATACACAATCATCCAACCAAGATATGCAGAACACTGACACCATTAAACAGTCATTAGAACTCATCAACAGTCAGAACCACCTGTAACTTCAGACATCATAGCTCAAATGGTATACGCTACTATGATGAATCAAACCCGCGTACATACGCGCTTTTTCCAAGGCCAACCCACGTACAGATCTAAAAATATTTTCTTATAACTTTGCAGCTGTACTAGACATCAGTCATACTCATAACATTTATATTACATGCGTCAGTATGCAGATCTAGAATAAGCATAATCAACCATATAAAGATAGTTCATTTCAAACCATTTGATCCCGATCTCTCCTTAGATCTTGTTCTCCATCAACCGGTGAGATCCCTCCTTAGCTCAGATCAAGCAATGCATCATCAACCCATAACCTGCATACTGGATCTCATACTTCATCAGATATTCAAGACTTTCTGAATACATTTGCCTAATGATCTTCCTCTCCTTTTATAGTCTTAGGCCTTGCTCAATACCATGGACCAAAACCATAATAAAACAATACCATCGACCCAATACTTGGGATCAACACTTATGGGTGCAATACCATGGACCAAAACCATAGGTCTAAATACCACGGACCCAAAAATAAGCTTTCCGACATGTACGCGCTTTTCCGTGCATGAGACTGCGTGTATACCCTACTTGGTATATAGCGAACTTGCGTATATGCGACTTGGTATATAGTGAACCTGCGTATACCTGTGTGTATACCCTACTTGGTATATAGCGAACCTGCGTATACACAACTTGGTATATAGTGAACCTGCATGTATACCCTACTTGGTATATAGTGAACCTGCGTATATACTCTTCTTTCTTCATTCTTTGTAGTCTGATCATCAATTCTTTGCTACTGATCTGCTGCACTATGATCTAGCATTTGTGTGAGTTGCCATCAAGGACAACACTTGTCTCATAATGCCAACATAGTAGCACTTAGACTTGCACACTTTCATGATCTGTTTTTGTTTGGGGTTCATATTTTTTCACTTTTTTTATCTTTTCTTATTCTTTTTGTCCTTTGATTTTTCTTTTAAGACATACCCTCTTTACATTTTTTTAAATTTTAATACGGAAAACATTTTGCAGAAAGAAAAAGTATGTACAATATTACAAGACTAACCATAGACAATTCAAAATTATGAATCCTATTATTATAGGACCCTAACATCTTCAACGGTCGATATTAAGTCTCTAATCAACGGTTAAGACAAAAACATGACTTGATCTGCCTTCTAGATCATTCTCACCCATATTTTGATTAATACCCATTAATATTCTAATTTCCCTAAGTTTAGACTTAGGAAATCCATTAAAAATATTAATTATTTTAATAAAATACAATCTAGGTGGCATTTCACCAAACGGTTTTTGGGTTCTTTAGAACTCATTTGCCTTAGCCTCTCCACCAATTTTCAAGGCTATAACACTTCCGATGCCACCAAAAACTAAAATTACCGTGATCACCACTATGATTAGTCACCTAAGGCTTTAGAGCCACATTTTGTCTTTTGCATGTATTCAGATATTGTAGTCCATGGGCCATATGTGTCTAAGACACGATTTTGTAAAACCAAAACACTATTTACAAATTTAATCTATGGATGTTTCCTACTTTATTTTGCTATCCAGTTCAATATGTGATGATGATTGTATATTTGCAAATGTTTGTCTAAAATGAGATTAGCGAAAGCATCTATTAATGTATTTAGACTTCTAGGGACATGTTGATATTCAATGTAGTTAAAATGTCTTTCTAAAAGGTGAACTCTCAAAAACATACACAACATAGTTGGACTTCTTACTAAATAAACATTATTTAAATGTAGCACCACGAGTTGTGAATTAAGTATGATGACCAAATGACGAATACCATGTGAAATGGCATCAGACAATAGTTTGATCACTGCGCTATACTCAACGATATTATTAGTTGAGCGACCGATGCAAATTCCTTGCAAAATCACTAACTTGTCATCAGAAGCATAGATTTCCCATGTTACGGAGAAAAGGTTTTGGATGCTACGGCTAGCACTGGCAACATAACCAACATATGGTTGAGGGAATGCTGACATATGAAAATCAAATGTAATCCAAGATATGCAGAGGCAATAGAAAACTCTCAGGAAAACACGCTAGCAAATCTATACAGTATGTACACAGTGACTATGTAGAAAAATTCTAAGCATAGTATATTCTGAGGTACAACCCATTGCGAGTTTGTTCCAAAGGAATTTCGTACACAAAATTACTTGGCCTCAGTATGAGTCAAATTATGGCTCAAGTAATAAATAGGGTGTTCATTACCTAAATCATCTTCTTGTACCAATACCATAGCAATAGTGGTAACAACCACAACAAGATACATGAAATAGTCATGATGATAATCAGGGGGATACAGTAATGATGCTTGGGCTAATACACCTTTCAAGGCATCAAAAGCATTTTGAGCAGTATCATCCCAATGAAATGGAACCCCCTTTTTTAATAAACGATTAATTAGGAACGAAACGTCATAGAAATTTAGCCTTCCCTTGTAGGCATTGTAACTGAACGAGAGAAGGAGCTAGAAAATCGAGGATTTCCTGGACTTTCAGGGGATCAATGCAGATTCCTTGTTTGGACACAACGAATCCTAGAAGTCAACTAGATTGAACACAAAAGACACATTTATGTGGGTTTAATAGGATATTATAGTGTCAACATCATAGGAATATTGCTCTAAGATGCATTGGATGGTCTTAATGACTCTTAGAGTGGGCAGGAAAATCATTAAGGTATGGTTGCACGATATGCTTAATATCGTGAAAAGCATAATTCATTGCCCGTTGGAAAGTTTCTCCTGCATTCTTAAGGCCAAAAGGAAGTTTGTGATAAGAAAACATACCCCATGGACAAATGAATGTAGTCTTATGCTGGTCAGATGGGAGTATGTTGATTTTATTGTAGCCAGAGAATCCATCCATAAACAAGAAAATTTCACTCTTGGTGCAATCATCAACAATTTGGTCGATGAAATGGGTTGGGTAGTTGTCCTTGGGACAAGCTCTATTAATATCCCAATAATCGACACATACTCAAACCATACCTTGTTTCTTAATTACAAGAACAAACTTTGATATACAATTGGTTAAAGGAACAGGATAAATGAAACCAGCACACAAAAGCTTTTCAATCTCTACCATAATCGCAACAACTTTCTTAGGATGAACCGGATGCAAACATTGTCTAAATGGCTTGGCATTCGGATATGCTTTAATTTCATGCACCACAATATTTGGATCAATGCCTAGCATATCTTCGTATGTCCAAGAGAACACATGACAAAATTCTTGAAAAAGGGCCTTGTAAATCTTAATCTCGTCTGAAGAGAAAGAGGCACCTATATGGACATTTTTAATAATCTTGGGCTTAACTGAAATGTCGAGGGGAATAGTGTCCTCAATATTTTCCAGGTTTTTCTCAGAATTCACCTCATAAATGGAGATGGGGTTTTGAGGTTCCTCAATAAACTTGGGGGAGAAATTGTCTTCAAAATTACTCTCAAGAATGTTAGGCTAAGGCAACAAATGCGAACGGTGATGACTATCATCTAAGGGTTTCTCATCTGACATCATCATCTCCATGATGTTTTTTTCGATGGGCAAGGTGTTATTGAAAGGATCAGATTGTGAAACTAAACATGAATTTGGAGAGGAATAATAACCCAAGTTTACTAAGTTGTTGTTTTTAGAATTTTTCGAACAGGCCAAGTGAATAACCTCATAAGCTAACTTACCGGGGTTAAGCGGCATACGGTCGCCAAAATATTCAATGTTGGAATTGTTAGGCACTATCCAAGGATCATATGGAATAGTATTAGATGAAAATGATCTTGATCAAATCAACCATAGGGAGAATGTTAGGAGGAGGAAGCAATAAAAGTTCCCATTAAGGACGAGTCTTTTAATAATCTTACCCCAACATTTTCAAAAGGTAGTGGGGTATTTGCCACAAGATGGATGTTTCCAATAGTCTGATAATCAACAACAAAAAAGGAAAGTTGATCAATTGTCACAATGACCCATCTGGTGGGGAAAGAAATCATCCGAAAATAGGATGAGACTACAGATGCCATAGCATAAATCCAAGTACATCCTAGTAAGAGGTTGTAATCTAAATGTCCATTGATGACTTCAACTTTTGTCGTGACTATTTTACAGGCTAATTCTACTGGCAAGGAATTGATAATTCTGTAAGGATTAAATCCTCTTCCATCAAAAGGTTTGAGCATTGTCAGTGACTAAGTAAGGGAAGGAGAACCTAAATCTTTCCAACTTGACATCGACATGATGCAAGTAGAGGCACCTTTGTCCAAAATGGTGCAAAATACATTTTTTCCTCTAACCACAACTTGAATCATACATGCAAGTTTGGTAAGAAGTTTAGGTGTATAATTCTCATGATTGAACACAACAAGGCATGAATTTGAGGGATCTACTCCTCCAATGGATGCTAATAGTGAATTCCTCTAAGAGGGACCGTTCTAAAAAATCTTGAGAGTAGACATAGCTAAAAGCATTTTGGGCTATATCTTCAACTATATTATAATTTTGTGTAGCTCTCACATGGGGGTTAAATGATGATTTATGAATCACCACTTTGGGAGGTTTAATTGTCAACTCAAGAGCAGGTTTCTTGATTTGGAGAGGACCAGGTGTGGATGGAGTAGAACTACAAGGTTGATCAGTAGCCTTTCCATTTGAAGGATTCAAATTACCATAATCTTTATTTCTAGTGGCAACTGAGATATCTTTTTGACACATGAATACGTTGGAAGCATTTTGGGAAGAAGGATGCATCTTGGGAAACCATTTTTGTCTCCTAGTTGGGGGAAAGGACCTGTCAACATGGCAGGTGTAGTGGATGTAGCTTTCAAAAATCGATTGATTTCTGCTCGATGTGGAAAATCCTTGGTAAAATGTTTGTAATACAAATAAGACAAGGCTAATGAATTTTATGCTTCTTGTTGGGAGACTAATTATTTTGCTTATCCCTCTTACCTTTACCCTTTTTCTTACTTCTAGGTTGTTGATATTTTCCTTTCGTTGATTGAATGACGTTAACATTGGAAGTACTCACAAGAGTAAGATTGGAAGGGCTTTGATCTGTCACAGTTGGAGCAAATTTTGAATTAGGTTGATTAGAAGATTTTCTCACTGATTGTTGACCGACGGAACCAATCACGCCATCAGCACTAGGTATCTTGTCATAGAGTGTGTCAGATTGGGTATAAATGAAATCCAGATATGGAGCATGAGAAATGACTTTCTCTTCAATACAACTTCACCTTTGGAAACGTCCTCAGTTATAGTATACAGTACAGATTTAATGAACCATTCTGCCAACAATTGATCAAGAATATAAGTTTTGACTATACCTCCACTCATGTATATGATCAAATATATGAATAGAGTTAGATTGCTTTAAGGAGGTCAAAAGCTCAGTACTAGTTTCGTAATGGATGGGTAATTGGACATGGGTTAGAAACGTGGTTGAAAATGCATTAAAGTTGTAAAATGAAGCTCTAGGTAATTCAAAATACCACTTAGCTACCAAAACCACTAAGGGTTCATTGGAAAAGTCATAAACAAATGGAGTCATCATTTCAGGAGTTTGACGAGGACTCGGCAATTTGGTTGGAATTTTTGGCCACCAAGGAGAATGAAAAATCATATTATTCATTAGCCAGGAGAGATATGGTAACTCTAGCGTTGCAATGAACGATAATTTCCTATTAAATTCCATTTGAGGAGGTTGACCTTGTGGATAAAGGTTAACCGGTGGTGGAGGGTATCCTAGATACGATGGAATGGGTTGAGCTATGGGCACTTGCATTCCACCCAGATAAGGAGAAGTTTGATAAATAGGATAACCGAGACCAAGTATCCCAAATCCATGAAAATCTTCATAAGACTGGAAAGGTTTCCTTTGGATATATTACCCGTAATAAGGTATTTGTGTTATAGTTTGTTTAGATGATAGGAATTTGTGGGATACCTTGGAATGGTTGCCCAGATGGAATTTGCATCATTCCAATACTAGGATGATTGCTTAACACCTATGGCATGCTTAGAATAGGTTGGTTAACTTGCATATGTGGGATAGTCTGACTAAGTGGGTTAAATAGACTTTGTAATATACCTTGAATAGGATAGGTAGACAAGATTTGAGAAATCCCAGATACCGTTTGATTAGTTTGTATTTGAGATACAACCTGAACAGGTTGACTCATTTGAAGTGTAACTTGGGCAGGTTGAGGTATGGATTGAACAAATTGACAAGTAGGAACCTGAGGCCTAGCTGGAGCATGTTGATAGGTTTGGATTTCAGCTAATAACAAACTAGGTTGAACAAGCAAGTTAGAATTCCAAGGAGTAGCAACTATTCTTGGAAATGTAGCACCCATGTGAAGAGGACTCGAATAAGGTGGAGCACCAACTTGTAGCATTATATTTGCAGAATAGAACATTCCAGCAACAAGTTTCCCCCCTATTGAAGGATAAGGAGGGAATGGAGGCAACTTATCCCCAAGAGGAGGCTATCCAGTATAAGATGGAGTAGGTTATTGTAGGTGTCCTAATCCACTTAGAAATGCACAATATTGTTGATCCAAAGGAGGTTGGCGCACAATAGGTTGAATAGGTTGTGAGGCATCGTTAAGGAGGGACCAGATGGTATTCCAAATGAATATGGTAAATGAGAAGTCCAAGAACTAGTTGACGAACAAGAAAAGGTTTCGGATAATGACTGGTAGCTAGGTGGCACTAACGGACCACCATACATGTGATTTTCTAGTGAAGTTACAAACATAGAGGATGTTGCAACTTCAGTCGACTAACTCATGATAGCATATACAAGTTGAGAAATCGTTACTAACTCGGACATGGTTAGACTTCTCAAAGGAGTTTTCCTATAAAGATAGAAAAATATTGGTACACAGGAGGAAAATCTTGTTGTAATGGTATGTGAATAAGAGTTTGACAGCTAGGAGAATCCTCTTCGATAATTTCCTCTATGCTCAAAAGACCAAGTGGAAGTTGTTTTCTATCACGATCCAAAAACAAAGGTTGTGGTTAAGATAAAGGCAGAGAAAAATAATAATAAGATCCTAAAGTAGTTGGTTCAGTTATTTGTGGTTCCTCAGGTTGTAAAACCTAAGATTGTAAAGTGTCTGAATCTACAAATTCAGGTTCTATGACTTCAGGTTCTAATGTTTCAAGGGCTTCAGTTTCAACTACTTAAAACTCTCAAGTTTCCAAAGAGGTAACTTCGGGTTCGGTATTAATGGGAAGTGACGATTCTGGTTGATTATCTTCAGATGTGGTTCTAGAAGCGGTAGATTCGAATGTACTAGGTTAGGTATTTTTCATTTTCTTATTCTTACGACAACCAAGTGTTGCCTCTGGAGGTAGAGGAGGCAATATTTGAATTCTACGTGGACGTTGGGGGTGTTCAGGGTGTTCTTCCATGGTGGATTAATTAATTTTAGAAATAAAAACACAAATAAAATAAAAAGGGGTAATTAGGAAAAAGGTTTTACCAAGTCACTGTGAATTGCAATATATCATTGTCGGTACGTGCAGGAAATCTCCCCCAATGTTGTGTTCAGTGTATCATAGTTAATAAGGCAATTGAATCAGTTACCTATGGCAGGATTGCAACCTAGTGGGGACTTCCAAAATATACTCAGAGGTACGTGGAAGTGTAGTTTGTAGTAGTGTTGTATAATGCGTAATTGTATGATGGCGGTGTTCTGATATACTCATATGTACGCGGAACACCGTCCTATATACCCGATGGTAGGTGGAAGAGCATTCCAATATACTCTGATGTACATGGAAAACCAACCATCCCCGAGATGTAATGCTGACAATTAACGACAACTCCTACGTTTAACGACATCATAACTCGTCTTCTATCCTAGACCACTATGTGTGTCATTAATGTTCCAAATTCTCCTTAGGTTAATTGAATAAATTTTAAAGTTGATCTTGATTTAAGTTTCAGTTTCAAGGCTCATGAAATGAATTCACTTGAACTCCTATAATGTAACTAGCATGATTAAAATAACTCTTTTTCGTTCAATGAAGATCTATCTAAGGGAAGGAAGGAGTTTCAAACAATGATGCAACAAACACAAACTTTCTAATTAAGATCTTCAAATGTAATATTCCAATTCAATTCAAAGCCCTAATTCATGAAGAAAAATGAAATATTTTCTTTTCTTTTCCTTTTTCAATTTTCAAATGCAATGAACAATAGGATGTGACTAGATTATTAAATCAAAAGGATTCACACAGATTGAAACTGTAATATGAAATTATTTTATCAAATCAACAATCAAGGCAAGTGATCAAAAACCCTAATTGACAAGAAGAAACAAAAACAAGAAAACTCTCATCAAAAGGAAAACACACTCAAATTTAAATAGATTGTTGGCTTTATAGAGACATTGACCAGTTTAGAGACTCAGGAAAAAACATTGCAATCAAAACAAAACTCAAAGCAAGGCATAAAAATGCAAATTTTTGCATCCTAAAGGACCATCATAGGCTATATGTGACAACTAGTGCAAGTCATTGCACTTACAGAGAGAGACTGGTGAGCTGGGTCGATTTGTCTGAGAACAAAAAGTGTGTGGGGGTTGATTTTGGTCAAAAGGCGAAAAACAAACCCTACCAAGCTTAGAATTATACTTTCCTAAGACTGATAATTGTCTGAAAAAGTCAAATTGAGTCGTTTTCAAAGGTCCTAAAAGACTAGGCAAAGGAAACCACTAAAGGAACATCTCATTCCCTAGTAAAGTCACCAAGTTGTTTAGCGAATAATCTCCTTCTGCAGACAAAAGCAAACTCCATAGATCTAGTGGCTTGATCTAGAAACAACAGAGATAAAAAGTATTATGTTTTCCTTAGAGATTTTAGAATATGGAAGAAAGATTTACCTGGAATCCAACGCAAACTCTCCTCTTCTCCTTGCTTGTATGCTCTAGCTCCAACTCCAAATGCTAAAAGTGGAACCTGCAAAACAACTAAAACAAGCCAAAGAACTAAAATGTATAAATAACATATACTAATATCTCTAAACGATGATTCAAGAAGGCATTGTTCTACATATGTATAAATGAGACACAAGTATAGAAAAACAAAGCACTTTTTGTATTAATGAATTTTAGGAGAGGATACAACCCTTGCAAATCTTGACCTTGTAGATATCTCCCAAATATCGTGTCCTTCCTTTGCCACAAAGAAAGCCTTCAATCACAACTCAAGTGCATGGATGGATAGTGGATCCCTAGGCACAAAGTAGTAGTATGAGGGCATAACTAAGAGTCTTCAAAAACCAATCCAAACTCTATGAGAGGCAGTGAATTTATAGGATAAAAGAGGTGGCCTAGGATTTACAATTCTAGGACTTAGATCCACATTAGAGGGAGGATAATTTCTAGGTATAAGAGATAAGACCTCAATAGTAGGATTTCGAGATCTAATCCAACATTAAATAATTTAACCACTCGGGAAGCTTCTAGAAAGAGAAGATTCCAAGTTATTTTTTATTTTTACTGAATTCTAAAGGCCATCACACTTGAAGTAAAAGAAACATGCACTGGTTAGTGCAGTTTCTCTATGTACAACTTGCAATAGTGTAGTTTGCATGAAGGCTAAGTGAGATGGGGCCAAAAAATAGGGTTTTGAGCTATTTAACCCATAATTCTTAGAATTTATGGGGAGAGGATGCTCTTGGCTTTGCAGGGGATGAATGAAAAGTGTCAATGGATGTTGATTAATCTAGTTTCAAGGCCATTTGATTGGATGTAACAAAATGACCTATAATACTCCTATTTCCCCCCACCCCCACATACTTTTTATGATTTACCTTCTATTTCCCCCAACACCCACACCCACATATGTTGAGGTTGGAGTTGGGGGTAAATAATAATAAAAGCATAAAAAACATTTTTTATTTTTATTTTTTTCCGTCTTATTTTGTTATAGGGGTTGAGGGTGGGGATGCAGGGAAATAAGAGGGAAAAAAAAGCTTTTTATGTTTTCCCTCTTATTTGCCCTCACCTCCAACCTCACATATGTCGATGGTGGGGTTCAAGGGAAGTAATATGGAAAACATGAAAAGCAATTTTTATACTTTCTATCATATTTAGGGCTAGGGGCGAGGGAAATAAGATGGAAAACATATAAAGTGAGGGAACATCAAACACATCAGAAATACTACACAGTATTCTAGAAGAAACACTCAGTATCAACATATAAAGTGTTCTTTTATGTTTTCCAACTTATTTCCCCTCACCCCTACCCTCACATATTTTGAGGGTGGGGGGTGGGGGGAATAAGATGGAAAACATAAAAAGTGTGTTTTATGTTTTCCCTCTTATTTAACATATGTTGTGGGTAGGGTGTGGGGAAATAAGATGGAAAACAAATCAACATTTTTTGTGTTTTCTCTTTTATTTCCATAAGGGTGAGGTGAGGAGAAATAAGAGGGAGAAACGATTTTTATGTTTTTCATATTTTTTCACCCCACCACCATATGAGAGTGGGACTGTAGGGAAATAAGAGGAAAAACATATAAGGCATTTTTTTAATGTTTTTTTAATGTTTTCCCTCTCATTTCCCCTCACCCCTACCCTCACATATGAGGGTTGAGGGTGGGGGTGTTTTTTATGTTTTCTCTAATATTTCCCACCACTACCACCCTCAAACCTCGTATGTGAGAGTAGGTATGAAGGGTTTTTTGTTGGAAACGTGGTGTTGGCATTTATTTCACCCCTAGAGACAGTTGGCCACTTAAGGTTGGTGTTAATGTCAACATTCTTTGTGTTGATTGTCTGGTGTGTTGTAGAGATTCCAAAGGCTATGCAGGTCCTTAAGGAAGTGTTGAAGAAGTGGCATCAATTTCTGGGTAGCGACATTTGAAGTTTCCATCATTAAGTGCATGAACATTCATTGTGGTCAAGCAAATAGCATTTGTAAGAAAGGCAACCCATATTTTCTTTGGAAAAATTGCATTTGCAGCCCGAATTATGCATGTCGAACCTGCGGTTGTGTCTATAGGATTTAAAAAGGTAATCCACATGATTAAACAAATGAAATTGCTCTTGGTAACGTTTGGAAGCTTCGCTTGACATGGTACATAATAAGTACATTAAATTTGATCCTCCAACGCGAGTGTGAAACCCTTAATGGTTTAGTTATGGGTTAATCGATACCACTTGGTACACAGTAATTGAATTAATTGTGGAGAAAATGGATTGATCGAGTCACAGTTAATTGTTGAGCGTTATGCAGTGCATTCATTGGAGTGATCTGGTCCATATGTGGAATCGATATCCAAGCAGTTTGGATGTATTGGTGGTGTTAGTGAATCAATATTGTATTAATTGCTTAGTGATTGATTTTGTAAATCACTTGAGGAGTTGGCACCATCGTTAAATTTGTTATGCATTGCAATGATCGAGGGTTCGATTAATGGACCTATTCTCATAGTTGAAAAAATGGTCGATATAAGGTTGTGTGCATGAATTTTTTGAGTATTGGATAGAGGTTAAAAAAGTGAATGAATGTGTATCTCTGATGGCATGTACGCAGAGGACAAAGTAATGCGCATTGTGTGAGAAACTGTGATGTCAGAAATCTATTGAACATGGTGTTGTTTTTCCACAATACTGGTTTCTGGGATAGAATCTTAAATCACTAACACTAATTCAAGTATCACAACAAGTCTACTTTGCATGGTGTAATATAAACAATAGTAAATCTAGTGCACAAAATATACACAAATATGTATAATAACTCAACTTCATTATATTAATCCAACTGAATAATACAATAATCTAGGGTTTGGTGTTTGTCGTGATGACCACCAATCTACCCTGAACAAAATATTATGACTGTCTAGTTGATGTAGAGCTCCTCATTGTTGCCTTGGTTATACCTTGTACACATCTTCCCGGTCCTTCGCCTCCCCATTTGTAGCATCTTCCTCTATCAATGTTCCAAGTCCATTTGGTCAGTGAATCTTGGCTCCAATCTGCTCTCTCGTTGACCGTTTGCCTTTCAACGCATCAACACTTCAAGAATCATGTTGATTTGTTCACAACTTCGTTTATGAACAACTCTCAACTACCCATTGCTACTCCTCATATATTCAAGGACTTCATTCCACTATAGTCTTCCCACATTGCTCCAATGAAGGCTAACATAGGGCATGAGGGTTGCCGCCTATCACCATCAAATGTCGCTTCTCCAATGATGAACACAGATTGCCACAAACTGCTCCTCTGGTTGATCAGACCTATGAGCTCCAACAAACTGCCTCTCCTAGTAGACCTTAGTCCATCAAGGCACTACACATAGGGCTCCACACTTGGGCACTTTCACATTTCCCTCCAACAGACCACAAATGCCTAATCCAACACCAACAACTAAAGTCCTTCAGATTTTCTCAAACATCATCCAACTAGAGCTTTGAAGATCTTCCCTTTTCATTACAATAGAGGATCTATTGTGCAAATCTAGGCATCAATAAACTGTTGTAGCACCTATCCACTGGTTAGGGCATCCAACCACCTATGAAACCCTTCCTCCTAGATATCAAAAGACTTCACAAACAACCCATCCAATCTAGTCCAAAACAAGACCCAACACCTAGTAATAATAAAGGAGAAACATACCTTTATAAACTGGTGTTAATGAATTGAAGATTGATCACTGGTTAGGGCACACCTATAGTCTACACCAATCCTCCAATTATGACCAACCCAAAAAACATTGCAGCCCTATACCATCCACAAGTCTAGAAACTCGTTGCCTAATATGACTACTTCAACACCCTGAAATAGGGTTACTTAGCCCTCTAAACAGCCACTACAAGACTGCGGCCAAGTCATCATAGAACATCCACCCTATCAAACTATTTAAGGAAGAGAAATCACGCCAAAACTAGCTCAAAACAACTCCCTCTCTAATCAGCCTTCCTGTAGATTGCCTCGCTCCTCAAGACAGTCATAAGAGAGCCCAAACATCTCCTCTCTCTTTCGTTCAAGAAACTACTAACCTACAACCCAAAATATAATTGTTCTCCACCTTATGTGAGCTCTTATCTCTCACATTTTCTTTATCATGTGTTGCCTACTGATGGTAAGAAATGACTCCAACTCACCTTGTATTTATACTAAACATGTTAGGGTCCTGTAAGTTATAGGATCTCAAGATGATTGAGTATTTTGTATTTGTGATTTCCTATTGTACATAATTTCAATATTCAAATGATTTCCAAAATATGTGAAAAAAATAGAAAATGAAAAGAGGGTACGTTAAAAAATAAGTAAGAAAAAGGAAATAAGAACCCTACAAAATAAAAATAGAAAGCAATACGGAAAGTGTTGCAAGTCTAAATGCCACTACTGATAAATTAGTTCTTTTAGTTCATTATCAAACAAGGTTGTGTGCAATTTTTTTTTTAATGCCACAATGACTAAATTTCTGTTCAAATCATACAGTTTAATCATGATTGAACACATTTAAATTTATGTTGAATAGGTTAGTGAATAAAGGTTTACCAAACACTTTAATCTTGGTAAATAAATAGCTAGGTAGAAATAAAATTGATTTAACAACTTAATTTGAATCAATGGTGAAATAAGTGATAGGATAAGGTAGATTTTCATAAAAAAAAAAGTGATCTGGGTCTGCTAGTTTAAATGCACCCTACAAAGCAAGAAGAGAAAATGTTATCTTAGAAAAAGAATTGAAATAAGAGGGTAGGTAGAAAAAGAATGGTGATTTCAGGGAAAGCATGAAAATTTTATCCTAAGTCAAATTCTAAAGGTATTTTCATGCACAGGAGGAAAGCAAAGAGATAAAGGTTTATTCTAAGGCTCGGGGTATCAAAGCACATTTGGTGCATTATCCCATTATTCATAAGTTTCATCACTCGACCATCATCCCCCGATAATATATTTCATTCATTTGCTTACCGCGTCACATGCCCAATCATATTCCATTAAATTATATCCTTACCCCACCATATGCCCCATCACATCACGTTTAAACACCACCACTTTTCACCTCATCTGAACCTGCCTTTCTCACATCTGACGACCGATATTATGTTTTGGCCCCCCCTCACCATCCGAACTTTACCAATGGGGGGGTGGGGGGTGGTCCCAAAAGGGCGTTATTCAAACCCGCGCCCACCGCAACGTGTCAAAATCTGATGCTTTCGCACACCCCCTTGCCGGAACCACTAACCACGTCCCCCCCCCCCCTGAAAACTATTTTCTCTGCCATACAAAACCACTGTCCTATCCGTTACGCTCCCGCCAATCCCCCCTCGCCACCTCATCTATCTGTTGCTCCCACCAATCACATCCGTTCCCTCCCAAATAAACCCGTTAAGTAATTAAATTACTTAACCGCTAATGCAACAGACCCCCGCCATCATCAACGGGAAAGCCAGAAAGCTATAAACTCCCTCCTTTCGCCCAATTGACGATTATTGATATCCAACTTTGCCAATACCATTTTATGTGACTAGTTTTCCAATTCAAATTGCAATTGTTTCACTCGGCCGAGCATCACACCTGTTAACTTCCATTCAAACTATTACCTATGTTTTCCTGTCTGCTTAAATCTGAGTCCTCTTTGCACCCTATAAACCTACACAACCAGGATTTCACTAGAATTCTCATCTTAATCTGATTATGCCTCCTAAAGATAAGGCACAGGAAGAATCCGTAAGTCCTCTGATCCACCCTCCCATCGATTTTCACCATATACCTTTGGCAGACAGGGACTATAAAATCCATGAAACCCTGTGTGAATTTGTTTTATTTGAAATGTATTGCTGGCTAGAAGACAAGTTCATTGATAAGTCTGACGATATTAGATTGTGGTAATCCAATTTTCCCCATTATATCTTTCCCCATACCCACACTGCCCCTGAATTCGTCAGGAAATATCAAGCTTGTTATCTACCCAGTCAAAGAGTTGTTATTTCCCCTATTGGAGAAATTTTATTTACCATAACTGTCCAATCAATAGATCAAATGATGCAAGCTCCTGTTGCAGAGAATGCCACTCCTTTCTCTCATGAAGCCCTCACTGAATTGTACCAGAAACTGGACTTCACAAAAAGAGCCAAAACCATTGAGCTTTTCTTGACTGAAGATGCCCCTTTACCCAAGAAAAATCCTCCCTATCCATCCTCCATTTTCCCTGAGAGAGCCAAGAAGATCATCAATGTCACTTCCTACCTCCTTGGTTATTACTCAGATCAGTGGGTAGATGAGGCTATTGTAGGTTTTCTTTCTATTTTCTCCACAGATTCCAAGCCTTCCATCTTGTTCAATTTCAGCCAATTCCTTGTAGATTCCATCCATGAACAGTTTGTCAAATTCCAAACTAAGGAAGTATTCAAATATGCTTCTGTGTTAGTATACATGTTTTTGTATTTTCAGGGAGACAACCTCAAGCTTGCATTACAAAAGTTGGATGAAGAGGGAAATCAGCAATCAATCATCTTCTGGACTACACTAGTAATGAAGGAGCAAAAAGAATACTCATACAAACAATTCATAGAAATGTTTGTACATCTAGCACTCAGTCTCCTAAGCAGCAGTCTAGAGCCAAGAATCAGTGAAGAAATCAAGAAAATTTTGTAGTTATCAGACCAAGTCAAAACAGGAGATTGGTATCTTTACCAAAATTACACAGAGCTAAGAATATATGGGTGTGAACTTGCTCCTTACAAGCTGCCAAAATTTCTCCCAATGAGGATTTTTGCCTTAGAATACATTAGGAAAATGCTCAATGTTGATGAGATTCATTTTGTGTCTACCAAGAAAAAATCTCAATTCAAGATTAAAACACAAATAGGACCTTTTATTTGTAACAACAGGGCAGCAGGGGAAGAAGCAGACAAATTGCTGAAAGAAATGCAATTCAGCTCAATTTTACATGGTCATATGATCCATTAGGGGTCATCTCCAAGTTAAGGGTAGAGAAAAAATCTACTCCTTATTTTCATACATCCAAACCAAAGATTGAGAAATATAAGAACCAACTAGAATGGACTAAAAACACTCTAAAAGAGGCAGAGGAGAAATTGGTGTCAACTTCAACATTACGGATTCCTGTCACACAGGAGAAAATAGGAAAAAGGAGAAGAGAAGAAGAGTCACCTTCAGTGACTGATATTCCCAGTGAAGACTTCAAAATCATGTACAAGAATAGGATCAAGCTCAATTCTAAACTAAACCTAAGCAAATATTCATCTCAAGAGGATACTATCACCACTAAAGAAACACCTCTTTCCTCACTAATAGGTGATCAAACTACACTTTCTCCTACCACTTTGACAACTTCACAGTATCAGCAGCCAACTATGAAAACCATCACATCTACCGTAGGGGAGACAGAAAAGAGAATATTTGATATATTCAAGGAGATTAAAGTGAGAAACGAAGCTTTAAATATCATTACATATAATCAGTTCTAGAAGCAGACTTCCAGTTCTCAAAGGAGACTAATGTCAGCCTTTGACTCTGAGAAAGGAAAAATGCAGATGACCTTCCTCCAAGCACAGATACCACAGCCCAAGGAAACGTCGATTACAAAAGGACTCCATTTGAATTTGATGTGAAAGACACACACTCACTAATACTGCTATGAGTTTGTCTAAATTGCAGGTTACTTTAGCTAATGTTCAGTCACAATTGAAGATGGAGAAAGCCTCTTCACTTTCCAAATATACAAGGATCAAAACTTTGGAGGACTTGGTAATCAAGATAGGATATGATCCTACAAACATCAATGCAATAGAGGAGATCATAAGAAAGAAGAATACTGACATAGCAGCATTGAGAAAACAATTGAAATTACCAGCCACAAAAGATTCTCTGGCCAAAGACATGATGAGGCTCATCATGGAACAAAATGTACAGTTGAAACAAATGGAAACAAAGATGGAGAAAATAATCAAAGAAAAGGAGCAAGATGCCAGAATGTCTATTGTCCCTTTGGAAGTTGTACCTCTTACAACAGTTCCTACATCTACATATTCTACAATAAACACAGGGAATGTTGCAGATCAGTTGCCATGTGCAGTGGAGAATATGTCTCTTGAAACAGAAGAAATTAAAAGGTTGCCAGCTCAAGTTAATATTTTACAAGACAAGAAGGAAAAGACTGAAACTCTCCATCCAGCAGATCTACAGAGAGCTCAAAACCAGATAGAAGCATGGCGGAAATCCGCAATCGAATCCTCCATTGGTCACACACTGGCCCAGGTTAAGGAAATTATTTGGAATAATATAATTGAAGCCATGGATGAAATTTGACCATGTATTCAAATTATATTTGAATAGAAAGAGTTGATTGAGAAAGCCAATCAGGCCATTTCCACTATTAACAATGAGTTGGGAAATATGCCTGCCAGAGCCAACAACATCATCAAGTTTTTAAATTCCAAAAACAGATATGAGTTAGATAATTTGGGAGTAGATGACAAGACAAAGACAATCTTGGAAGTGAAGAAAGTTCTTACAAAGAATAATTTGATTATGTAGCTCACAAAAAAATGTCACAGTTTTGAAATAGCAGTGAACATATTTTTCACCAGAATAGAGACATCAACAAAGAGGGGTCTGCCTTTTTTATTTGTAATTAATGACAAACTAATGACCAGGGAAGATTATAAGAAAAAGATTCAAGACATTGCAAAGGATACTGCTAAATCTTTCCACATTAAAGGTGCTATGACAGAAAGAGTTTTTTTCAAAGCTATCAGCAACATTATGTTCATTCAGCATGAGATAAAGGATATATTCATGGTAAAGCCTACATTTGCTAAATATACTGAGGTATATGAGATCTATCGCAAGGCAACAAAAATCACCATTCCAGATGAAGAGCAGTGGGATAAACTATGTGAATTTCAAGATTAAAGAAAAGATAAGCTACATCCAATGCAACACCCAAATTGTGGCAACTCAGCAACTGTTCTCCGCTCAAATAGTGCCAGACATCCAGATCACTTCAACAAATTCACCTTTTTTTTTGTCACATTACTCATTCTGTTATTTTGTAGTTAATAATAGATTTCCATGTCAATGTGGCATTCATTGTAATCTTTTTGGAAATTTTGTTTAAATACTTCATTCATTCGAAGTATTGGGGGTCTGTTCCTTATTAGTATAATTTTTCTATTCAGCATTGTACTTTTTCCACGTGGCTAGAGTGTCATTAATACAAAGAATTTCACAGGATTCGTGTGCTGCAATTTACTGGTGATGTTTTTCTTATTGTAATTATTGTTTTCATTGTTATTCTTTGTGTTATAATCACCTGAAAACCTAATTGTAAAATAGGAAGTGTGAAAAATAAGATTTGTTAATTGAACACCTTATTTGGACTATTTTACAATCTGTATGTTTTTTTTCTAAAGTCTAATTGAAAATTTCTTAAATTCTTTTCAATCATTACTGAAATCACATCCTCCCCATTTCATAAATTCACTTTAAAGATCCAGTAAAAGCAACTATCTTGCCCTGTGATTACTCTTTAAATATATTGACGCAATATCCAACTTTATTTGACTCCATAGCCCAATGGAAAGAAAGTAATTTGATCAGATCAACCAACCAAACCAATCAACCAAATTCAAACAAACAACCAAGCATAATTATAACTAGCCTAAGATCATATTAAAAAACAAAGTTAAATCTTAAAGAGAGATCCCTCTCTCAAGCTGGCAGGGCTAGATCCCAGCTTCAAAGTGTCTAATGTATTTACTCCCTCAACCTCAAAAATACAAAACGATAACAAAACACAAGGGCTCCATTAATTCGTCCAAGAGGGCTTAACAATTGTCATAAGGTCCCCAAACACCAAGTCGACCTTAACTCTGCATGCACATGCCCACACTCTAACTTCAAAAACTCATATCTTGATTTGTAGACCTCAGATTTGAGTAATTTTCGTTGCTCCCAGTTGCTCTTGGGATCCTCTATCAAATCAAATCATCACATATCCAAAAATCCTCACGAATTCACACCCACATGCTTGGGTGCAAATCCCACAGGCTTGGGTTTCACATCCACAAGAGCTTTTATGGTGCTCCAACCTCCAAACCTCGAACCCTAGTGCTTGGAGTACCTCCTAAGCTACCAAATCTCAACACAGTGCCCACGAGTTGAGGAGAGATTGACTCCAAATGCATATGCAGTTGAAATAATTTCAATGCAGAGGTTACAAATGATGAGGTGCAATGGTGTAGTCGTGGGTGTCATCTGATGTAAGTGAAAACCCAATGTGTGAACCATGTGCATATAGAGTCATGTAATGCACTTAAGAGATATAGCGAATGGATTGAGTATGTGAGCATCTCATGGGGCCAAGATATGTAGTAGAGATGGAAACGAAATGAAGAGATGTTGGTGTGCGTACCTATAGAGAGTCAATTTGATAATGTGAATTTGAGTCAAGTGCGCACAAGGACAAAGTCCAATATATACTTGTAGTTGTGTGTTAAAAAAAAAAAGAAATAGTGCATAGATCATAATGAATTTTCTAGTTCGTTGATGGAGTTTGGATGTAGAATGTCTTGCGTATTTGCATGGCTCATATATATACACCTATAGAGTGCAATTTCAAAGAGTCTTATGTGCATGGACATATTTATATGCCTGTAGCTATGATGGAGTATTGAAAGTGTGCATATGACATATTAGAGAATGATGAGGCTTGATGTAGAGACAAAGTCTATATTGCTTCCCATAGTGGTCACTTGCTTTGTAGTGTTGACATGATTTTGTTGCAGGGGTTTATGGCTTGATTGTATTTGCGTAGTTTTATGTTAGGGTATTGGGGAATTCTGCTAGTGTGTTGAATCAGTTTGTTATATGGCTAAGAACTTGTGTCAATGAGAGATATGCATTGTTGTTAACATGTGTATGTTGGTGAGTGTTGTCAGTGAGGGTTTATATGTTGTTGGTTAGTGTCATGTCTAGTTTGCAGAGATACATTAATTCCACATGTATGTATGTTACTATCATTGGTGCCAAAGCCTTATAATGGTGGGTGAGAGTCTATATGTTGTTGTAGTGTGCGTTTGCGATGATGTATTGGGTTGCATGTGAGTCAGAGAGTTGAGTTTCTAGGGTTTTAGTAGATTGTTTGTATACTAGGCTATGATGGGCATATTTTTGAGTTGCTATTGAGTGTGAGAGAACAGTTTGACTATTGAGTTGCAGTAAGGTTGAGTGTTTGTATTCAATTGTTGTTGAGCCTATTGTTTTTATGGGTCCAGTATGAAAATGGGATGAAATGTGGCCCATAGTTTGTTGTATTAATTTAGGTGGATCCTATTCTAA
Organism: Pinus tabuliformis; assembly: GCA_031772625.1. Classification (NCBI taxonomy): domain Eukaryota; kingdom Viridiplantae; phylum Streptophyta; class Pinopsida; order Pinales; family Pinaceae; genus Pinus; species Pinus tabuliformis. The sequence goes on along the minus strand of CM062810.1, from coordinate 232,991,608 downwards.
AATATTGTGAAACATGGTCTGCAAGAGAGCATGAATGTTGGGGCCTTCAGTGATGCAAGTGGTGTCTTTTAGATTCAGGGTGTAGCGACATCCTTCAGGCAGTGGCCTGAGAACTTGGGAGTAGTGGCTTCCGTCCAATGGTGGCTAGATAAACTATTGGGTGTTGGGAAATCCAACAGGTGGTTCCCTGAAAAGTCGTGGGAGTAATGGCTTCCAATAGGTGGTGGCCTACAAAGTTCAGGAGCTGGTGGGTTTTGTCATGTAGTGGCCTAGAGCGAGAGTTGCTCACATGATTAGCAAGTTGTGGCTTGCACATTAGTGGTGGCTAGTGCATATTCAAAACAAGATTTTAATCAATGAAAAGAAGATGAAGCAAAGCAGAAGTGGATGGTGATTTTTCTCCCAAAGGATTTCCACCTTACATATGGTGTTCCCTTGCATTTGTTGATGTATTGGTGCTCATGGTTATCTATGTTTGTGTTGATTACTGCTTATATTTATGATCATGCACATGTTGTTTATGTTATGTTGTTGGATAACTAATTGATTATTCAATTGATTGTTAAACAAAGGGTAAAAGGTAGTAAAACTTGATCAATCCACACAATATTGATTTACCCCCCCCCCCCCAGTATTGTCAAGCTTCCAACAATTGGTGTCAAAGCAGGGGATTTCAGATACAACTTGATTGCGGGAAAGCAGATCCGAGTGAAAATTTTGAATTTTTTTTCAAAATGAATCCCCAAGGAGTATCTGTCCTCACTGTTGCAAAGTACCAAGTATGGAAAGAAAAAGTTAAATATCAATTATTAGCTCTTGTATCTGACATTTGTAAGTTAGGGTGTGAAGGTTGCATAAAGGATCTTATGCTAGCTAAAGTGTTGTAGCAAAATGCACAAGCAAGGTGTATGATCTATGAGAATCTCAATAATCCAGATATAGAGAAGATAGTCGATCTAAAATCTGCTAAGGAGATTTGGAACAGATTGAAGGTGTTGTATGCAAGAGACAATAACAATGGAGAAAAGAATAGAAAAAATAAAAATAATAAGGGCTCATAAAAGATAGAATATCAGCTTGAGAAGACTAGTCCCTCTAGCATGACTGGTGCAACTGATAAATCAAAAAATGGAGGTGCAAGAGAACCAAATCTCATATAGAAAAATAGATCTAAAGGTATAAATGTTGATAATTTAATTTTGAGTTATACATTAGATGGATCTGATGTTAGTCGTGCTGAGTCAAACAACCAAGTTGATGATTATGATAAATTGATGCTTCTTCAATCTGAATATGACTCAGCTTATGGATGTAATAGATAGATTATCTGTTGAGGTTATAAGACTAATAGTTGCATGCAAAGATCAAGAGAAGTTATTGTAGATCTATGACAAAAATGAGAAGGAGCTCAAGGAGGAGATCATCAGTTTGAGGACCCAATTGGCATAATGGAAGAAGTTGAAGATGTTAAGGCCAATCAGCTGAAAGAGAGATAGGGTCAAGTTGAAGAGCTTCAGGTTGAAGTTGTCTCATTAAGAAATAAACTTAAACAGAAAGACATCCATCTCAAGATGGATAAACTTACGAAGGCCTTGGATAGTTTGCTTGGATATGTCATGTTTTGCAAGAATTTTTAAATTTAAATGAATTTGGGGCATTTATTAATACACTGAGACAATAGCAACCAAACATGTTGTTTTTTGGCATGTGAAGTTATTCCAAGGCACATATGCACAAAAGCTTTGAAAATTTGGTTTGAAAGAAGCACCTTGAGTTCAAAAGAGAAGTTGCCTCTTGCATAATTCTTGGTTATATATATAAAAACCAAATTTAAAAGGTTGGATTGAAGGAAGTGCCAACGTATTAAGGCTTATAAAGTAATTATGTTGGTTGTATAAGCGCTTAAGGCACATGACAAAGTTATATGTGGAATATAATTAAAGCATTGGGGTTGTGGTAGTTGCACACTACAAGTGGCATAAAGCACTCAGCTCAATAAACGTTGATTCTTGAAATTTTGGATTAAAGGGAGTGTCAAATTTGATAAGTGGGTTAAAAAGGAAGCACTAAATTATAAAACATTTCGTTGGTAAAAGTGTATTTTTAGTGAGAAGTGAGTAAATCAAGTCAATAGCAAAGAAAGAAAATTCAAAAGTTGGGATTTCAAGGAATTACCTAGTTCAAAATAAAGATTTGTGAGGTGACAGCAAATTTCAAAGGAATAGAGTGTACCAGAGAAGAAAAGAATCACATAGTAGAGTTCAGATGGGATTGATGTCTCTTGTAGGTTAGTGTCTACAAAAAAACTGAGGGGAGTCACATCTCATGTATGTTGGTACCTACAAGTTTGAGAATTTGAGTGGATTAGTTTCTTCTGGAGGTTGGTGCCTATAAAAAATTGTCAATTAAAAGATTTTTTGTGGTTTTATCCAAGAAGGGTTTTCCTCATATGTCTTGTGTTTCATGATTTGCTGATGAGATTGATGTTTTATGGTGTTTGGATGTTTAAATAAGTAAAAAAAGTATTATTTTGATTCAAACCCCCTCCCTTCCCTCTCAGTATAATTGTAAATCCAACATTTAACACATGTAACAGTTTACTCCCTCACAAACCACCAACTAGTCATTTAGTTGGCAACACTTGTTTTAAACAAGGATAACTAATCAACTCCACATTCACAAATAACAACCGATAATAAATGTCTTCATTACCAATAAATCACTAAATTATGATAACTTTCACCACTTTCTAAAAAGAAGAATAAACTTTTAATTATTTATTTTATCTAACATATGAACAACCACACAAAATGAACACTCTTATACACATAGTAAAATCAATCTATTTTTTCATTGTCGATTTATGAAAGTGTTTAGTAGGTTTAAACCCATTGCACTCTTTTTATTCTTACTATACAACAACAAACTCTTATAGAGTTATGCCATCCACTGTACTATAATCTAATAAATATTTTTAATTAGAATCAAAACTAGTATCCATATTTTCTCACATATGTAAATATTTGTTCGGATCACAGTTGTATATCAAGAGTTATATTATCATTTTCTTCCATCTCTGATATAATCTACAGGCTCCTAAACCAAAATTATATTTTGAAGAAGAATACAAATGATACTAAGCATTTATAGGTATTTGGAGGCGAATAAATTCCAATATAGCCATAAAATTAAACAAAACTTGCAATACATATAGCCTATATCAAAATATAATATTTGATTCCAACATATTTCGCTATCCACATTGACTAGTAGGCCCCCTCCCCATTTTTTATTATAGTTGAACATAATATTCATGATTAACCCACTAAGCGATGGAGGATGGTCTTAATTGACCATTAAACATCAACTCTCCAAACTTCAAATTGCAACCTTGGTTGGCACATTGATTTGCTTCCTAGTTATTATCCCTTAGAATGTGCTTGAAACTCATCTTTGGGATATCTTTTGATACCTTCTTAATCCAATTTAGGAGATTATCCATAAATTTGTCTCTAGGGGAAGATCCTTTGACCAAATACTGAATTATTAAAAGGGAGTCACCCAACACAATGAGAGAAGAGACTTGAAATTCTTTGGCGAGAAGAATGCCTTGGAGTAAACCATAGGCTTCTGCCTAATTATTTGTCATCTTCCTAAAGCCCCATGAATACTCTAAAACTTTGATTTCTCCAGGGCCATAAATGACTCCTCCCCATCATACCACCCCTAGATATAAAGCAATGATGTTATGAAACATTATGAGCAATATATTATATTATTAAAATTAATTAAACAAATTATATTTTTTTCAAAACAATAATTATAATTAAATTACAAAACTATAAGTATTATAAATTTATTACATCGAGAGGTGTTCTACAACTCAATATAGGGAAGATGTTGTAATGGTGTGTTAGATAAAGTGTTAAAAAAATTATTAATAATAATAACTAGTGCATCCATATAAATTAAATGGTTGGTAAACGTAGATAGAAATTAATCCATAGTAAACATAAAAACACTTGTAAAACATTAATACAAATCACAACAACCACAATAGATGACATAAAGTTTGAATGGAGTTTCTATTTGAAATCCTTGCAGGTGTCTTCACTACCTTCGTTTGCATTTTTCATAATTTAACCCTAGTTCCGAAACATGATTTGTTGCATAGAAATTTTATCAAAAAGCGGGTTAAGAAATGAATCAATTAACACAAAATTGATAGATGTTGGATTACCTTAGGCATTTATGATTGTCACTGAAAATTAAGATGACTGCTTAAAAGTAACAACCTCCTGGACCTTTGCCTTTGAATGATGGTACTCTATTTCTTTTTCCCATCTCCTTCTAACGTGAAGACTATATAAAGCATGTCATTGACAAATAAAACACTGTCATGAACAAGCATTCAGGAGATGTGCCTCTAATCTCGTAAGTCCGTTCATTACAAGTTAAATTAGGAGCACTCTAAAATTGAAAAATAAATTGAAAGAAACCAAAACATGGTCGTATAATAAGTAATCTAACAAGTAATAGAAACTAAAATGAAATAGAAATGTGAAGAAGTGAAAATGCATAGAAACCAATTGGACACTTGGTGAGTACATGAAATCAAGGAAATGGACCGCCGAAGGTGGAGGAGTCAAACATTGAGGTGGCTAGGTGAATTTGTAACGCAGATAGAGATGGACACAACAATTTGAAACTGAAAAATGGTTTAGAAACCCTTATTTTTGTCTATAAGATTATCAATACAACAAAGAATATTCTAGGTCTATTAAATATGGATATCCCACATATTTTTTATTATCTAAAGAATGAAATTCTAGAATCCATATTTAGAAGTAGGTACACTTAACAATGTAATAAAACTTAATGTTGTCTCAAATTATAAAGTAATAAGACATCATGTCGACTCAATTTAAAAAGTAATAAAAATAATAAATTGATTAAATTTGATTTGTTATATTTTAATTTAGTTTTTTTATTAATTGATTTGTATTTCCTCAAAACAACATATTACATCATTCCATATTTCATAGATCACCTAATAGAAGACAATACATTTAGTACAATTTGGTTCTCATAGTGCAGGACTTATCATAAGTTTATCCATTTTTCCTTTTCTCTTCCAGATATCAATCCATTCTAAGGAGTTATCGGGAATAAATGTATGGGGGACAATGATTGCATCACTTGGAGACAATTCCATGGTTGATGGTTCTTTCAAACTTGTTGTTTCCTTATCACTATCAAAGTGATTTGATTTGTCGGAATGTTAGTGCCCAATCTTTGACGAAGCCAAGATTATGTCTGAGTTTCTTTTGCTTTCAATCGAGGGGTGGATCACTTCAACTGAGGGATGAGTTGGCTTTATGTGTGGTGGTGCTGAGTTGGTGGGAGTTGAATTGTTCGTAGGAGTCTTCTATTGCTACATGTTGTCCTGCTTGTGAGCTAAGGAGTTCTTAGATTCTTTTGTATCTTTTGGATCTTGCCAACCATGGCTCTTTTTCTAGGGGTATGGCCCTTGAGGAAAAGGTCAGGCATTCTAAAGATGACTAGGCCACTGACATCTCCTGCATTAAAATGCAGTGTTCTCGTAGTCCACCAACTACGAATAAAATTTTTCCTTCCACTCAAAGAGAATGTTATCAGGAAACCCTTTACTAATATATAGTTCCACGCATATGCATGTGAATGACAATATGCTTCTCAAGCCTTTCAATGTATGTCTTATTGAAGCGGCCCAATAAATCCCCGATATTAGCTAAGATGTTCAGTTGTATCAAATGAATAGGCAGGTTCGCAAGCCTTACCCAGAATTGAGTGGCACAAATTAAATTAGATGGCCCTCTAAAGTCCGTTCATTACAAGTTAAATTAGGAGCACTCTAAAATTGAAAAATAAATTGAAAGAAACCAAAACATGGTCGTATAATAAGTATTCTAACAAGTAATAGAAACTAAAATGAAATAGAAATGTGAAGAAGTGAAAATGCATAGAAACCAATTGGACACTTGGTGAGTACATGAAATCAAGGAAATGGACCGCCGAAGGTGGAGGAGTCAAACATTGAGGTGGCTAGGTGAATTTGTAACGCAGATAGAGATGGACACAACAATTTGAAACTGAAAAATGGTTTAGAAACCCTTATTTTTGTCTATAAGATTATCAATACAACAAAGAATATTCTAGGTCTATTAAATATGGATATCCCACATATTTTTTATTATCTAAAGAATGACATTCTAGAATCCATATTTAGAAGTAGGTACACTTAACAATGTAATAAAACTTAATGTTGTCTCAAATTATAAAGTAATAAGACATCATGTCGACTCAATTTAAAAAGTAATAAAAATAATAAATTGATTAAATTTGATTTGTTATATTTTAATTTAGTTTTTTTATTAATTGATTTGTATTTCCTCAAAACAACATATTACATCATTCCATATTTCATAGATCACCTAATAGAAGACAATACATTTAGTACAATTTGGTTCTCATAGTGCAGGACTTATCATAAGTTTATCCATTTTTCCTTTTCTCTTCCAGATATCAATCCATTCTAAGGAGTTATCGGGAATAAATGTATGGGGGACAATGATTGCATCACTTGGAGACAATTCCATGGTTGATGGTTCTTTCAAACTTGTTGTTTCCTTATCACTATCAAAGTGATTTGATTTGTCGGAATGTTAGTGCCCAATCTTTGACGAAGCCAAGATTATGTCTGAGTTTCTTTTGCTTTCAATTGAGGGGTGGATCACTTCAACTGAGGGATGAGTTGGCTTTATGTGTGGTGGTGCTGAGTTGGTGGGAGTTGAATTGTTCGTAGGAGTCTTCTATTGCTACATGTTGTCCTGCTTGTGAGCTAAGGAGTTCTTAGATTCTTTTGTATCTTTTGGATCTTGCCAACCATGGCTCTTTTTCTAGGGGTATGGCCCTTGAGGAAAAGGTCAGGCATTCTAAAGATGACTAGGCCACTGACATCTCCTGCATCAAAATGCAGTGTTCTCGTAGTCCACCAACTACGAATAAAATTTTTCCTTCCACTCAAAGAGAATGTTATCAGGAAACCCTTTACTAATATATAGTTCCACGCATATGCATGTGAATGACAATATGCTTCTCAAGCCTTTCAATGTATGTCTTATTGAAGCGGCCCAATAAATCCCCGATATTAGCTAAGATGTTCAGTTGTATCAAATGAATAGGCAGGTTCGCAAGCCTTACCCAGAATTGAGTGGCCAAAGTTGACATGGAAAGATGGTTAAAATTAGGAAACCATGGTTGAAATGAAAGCCCATATTGGCCCAAAAATCAGCGTCCTTGATCAAACACCTTCAGATGGCCCTCTAAAGTTATGAAGAGTACCACAAATAATCCTTTCGAGCAAAAAAATATGCTCGTGTTTGAGGACCAGTTCAGATGTGCCCATTCCTGAAGCACCATTGTCGAAGGCCAAAATCCATTAAGTCAACAAATAATCACCAACTGTGCATAATTTGAAAAATCCAATTTGGCTACACCATCATCCACTTCAAGAGATGGAATGTTTGCATCCTGATCTACAACAAATGTTAGCCTTGAGAGACCTTTGGGATTCCAAGGTGAAAGCCTTGGCTTTAGGGCATCCTTAAAGGATTTGGGTTGGAAAAAGGAGGACACACCCGAACCTTTGGCTCCCAAAAAATATAGAGACTAGGAAAATCGAGGCACCATTGTAAATGTCATACTCATTGAGTGATTTCCAATTTTGAAGCTACCTACCTCCATGTAGGAGCCAAAAATAGCCAGTGGGGATCCCTATTTGATCCTAAGCTTTAGATGCAAGTGAAGAGACGAGATCTGTGGTTGTGATATAAAAACAGAAAGAGCCTCTTGGGAATGGTTTCACAAAAAACGTAAAATTCCCTAGATTTAGGGTAATAATCTCATTATGGAAGCAAGGAGAACCTTGCAGCAAGAAATATTTTCACTGATTTGCTAGACCATAGTTCGAAACGATTACAATTTGAGATAATGTTTTAAGATTGAATTTCCCCTCAATCCCATCTACCTAAAGCAAGGGTTTGAGTGAAAACCCTCCTCATCCTCTACTTCGCATGAGAACCCCTCCTCATATATTTAACTATCCAACTTAGCAAATCTATTATCGATGTATTGTGTGAGCGGTGGGCATGGCCCCACATTGGGTTTCTTGGTCCCTGAGATAAATATCATCCCCAAATTCATAACCTTCATCACATCGTTGGATTCGTCCCTCGCTCTCTTGCGAGGTAGTGGGCTGTCGTTGCTTTGTGAAATAACATCGGACATGACCATGACGACTGCGACAAAACCTTAGCACCAATTTTTTGCAAGCAATAAATAAATAAATTTGTGGAACCTTAACTTTTTTTAATATATTTCAATTTTATTTTTATTAATACAATTACAAAAAAAAATATTTCAGATTTAAAATAAAATGCATATCACATCAAAATAAATTTAAATAATCATGATTCATATTTGTAACCATAACATTTCAAATCATATAAATAATAAACATATAACAACTTAAAGAAATTTAATTAATAAAGATATAATTAGAAACAAGAATATTTTTATATATAAAGATGTGAGACATATATAAAATATAAATAGTAGTTATAAAGTAAAATCCATTGCTATTCAATCTAGTAAAGTCAATTCTAGTCAAGCCTATGAAGTTATTGCTCACAGACTACAGTGTTGTAGGTTAGGGCACCAGATGGTGGAGTGAATTTATTTGGAAATGACATATGCACAATAAGATAAAATACTTTGCATGGCTAGTCTTACATAATAAAATTCTAACTTGGGAGAATCTTCAGAAACGAGGTTTTGTGGGACCAAACAATTGTTGACTTTGCAGACAACATGAGGAAACGGTGGACCACCTCTTTGTCAATTGCCAAATAACTCAGAAAATTTGGCACTCTGTCATGCAAATTCTGGGCATTAGAGAGAATCTAGATCGGCTCACCTTCAAGGACTTTCTATGCTTCTAGGCAAAGAAATATAAATTTCTAAGTGCTCTTCCCATCTTTGTCACTTGAGGAATTTGGAACCTCAGGAACAAGGTTATTTTTTAATGTGATAACATAAATATTCTCCTCTCATCCTCCAAGATCGCTTATCTATTCAGAGAATATATCTCCCAACAATACACAAGTATTAGGATTCCTTTCCCATATATATCATATGATTTATGTGTCAGTTTCTTTGATAGAGTTTCACAAAATTATATTTGTGGTGGGGGAGGTTGGATTAAATTTCCTGGAAACAAATCATTTACATTCAGAATAGGAATTGGAAATGGGACCAATACTAAAGCAGAGTTGATAGCAACTTGGGCACTTATGACTCTAGTTAAGAGAAAAAATATAAACTGAATCTCGATTCCTGGTGACTCCAAATGCATTATAGAGTGGTTAACAGGTAAAGCGTAATTGGAGGCACTAAACTTGGATGCTTGGAAGCATAGAACTGTCGAAGCTAAAAACAATTTGCTGAAGATCAGGTTTCAACACATTTACAGGGAGTTTACTAAAACAACATACTAGTTATAAAAAAGTGCCTTAACCTTGGACCCTGACACCATTCTCACTAAGGAGCTTGTTGGTGGCTATGTCCAAGTTGTTGACTTCTCTCCTATTGTTATTAGGTTTTAACTTGGATCTCTCTGCATTTTCACTAACAACTTTTCATATCAGTTTTCTAGAGAAAAACAAGCTCAATTTTCAGCACAACGGTGAACAAGCCCCTGCCTCTCAGATTCACAATTCTTCAAATCCTTATTGAAGATTACGATGAAACAATATTTTAGTTTATGTACCATAGTTATATCAGGAAAAAAAATAGTATCTATCTTTTTTTCTCTCACTAGTATTTCTATTTTTGCATAATCTGTATCTCTTAGTTCCAAATTATGTGTTGCTGTAATTGTATTTTATGTTACTCCAGACAGACAAGTCTTTGATGAACTATGCAACTTGTTGTATGAGATAAACTATTATGTAAACAACAATGTCTTATGTACTTTTTTTGATTCATTATTGAATAAAGTAATCTCTCACACCGAGAAAAAAAAAATCCATTTCAATATAGAAATTAAAATAATGATTCATATTTCAAAAATTTATATTTAAATTTAATTAATAAACATCTAAAAATTTAATACTTACAATAAAATCTCTCTCTCTCTCTCTCTCTCTCTCTCACACACACACACACACACACCAAGATATGCATTTCACATTAAAAATTTATAAAACATGTCAAAGAAAAATGTCAAGTACATATATATCTAATTATATGTATTATTAGGTTTAATATAATTAAAAGGAAGAATATTTCTATATAGAGAAATGTGCAATTTATACAAATATAAATAATATTATTAAGAACCAACATAGATCCATTTTAATTCCTGATCTACCAAGAGTTGAGAGGAATTAAATCTCTAGACGTGCAAAATTTTCTCAAGTTTTACATTCAAAAGGAAGTTTGCATCTTAAGAGATTTGATCCCTCTTGATGCTTGGTAGATCTAGAGTTAAGATAGATCTATGTTGGTCTATATATCTAAGATAGGATAAGAGTATATTAGAGATTCATTTCTCATCAACTTCATACTAGTAAATTATTAATGTAATAAGATGTCTTTGAAAAACATGTTTAAATTTTGTCTAGAACTTTTAATATATGTTTGTAACACCCCCCTGTTCTACCCCTTCTTATTGTAATGATGGTTGTGATTGTAATGCCAACATGGAAGGACCATGACTAGATGAATATTTGATTAGATATACGATAATTATTATTTATTAATTAACACAATTGAAGGTTGGATAGCCTTACAAATCATTGGTCTGAGGGAAGCTTGTTGCCCGTCTGTTTTGCTTAAAGCCATGACCCCTACCAACTGAATTAAAAGACACAATTACTGGTGGTGTGCTGGTGGGTTAAACCTAATGCTTGCCTATTGGGTACCTATTGCATGTTGTGAATAGGTCCATATGCACCCAAAGAGGGAGGAAGTGGAAAGCCACCACCTACACCTAACAAAAATGGGATTGGATAGAGGAAAGCATGCTTGTTCATGTTGGGATGTGGAGAAAAGGAAGGGATACACTCGCAAGAGGATACAAAAGGACCCAAAGGAAAAACAAAAGAGAGCTCGATTGAGACAGATAACTCGACTAGGTAGAGAGAGGTTCTTTGGAAGATTTGGGGACTCATTCTAAGTCCTAGCTCATTGGCATACACTGGTTCCAACTACTACCAGAAGGTGTTCAAGATTTATGCGAGGCGACATACATAGTGATGGAGGCATGAAATAATTGATTGGGGGAAAAGCTGGAGTTGGTTATCGAGTTGTAACCTGGATTTGGTACTTGGTGACCTTGAGCTTGTGCTCTATGACTCTGGCACCAATTCCCCTGATTATGTTTGAGACCCTGTTTGTTTAATCCTATGTGGGAGGTATGAAGATCAAAAAATGAGAAAACACTAGTATAAAATTCCCTTGTGCAAGTAATACCTCATACCCTAGATTTGACTTGAGGGTGGTAAGCTGCAAAAAAGGTTACGGTGTAGCTGGCCTGAGGTTAAGAGGAGAGTGGAAATCCCTCCTTCAGTTGCCAAACATTTCAAGTTATTTAGATAAGTACTCTTGGTTATGCGTGTTAGGTTATAGGCTATAATATGCCTTATTATCCTTGTATCACTAATTCATCCTATTTTAGAATGCCCGATTCAATATCTAAGCATGGTTGAGAAGTTAACTTGCATATCTATGGTGATTATGAGTTGTTTGAGTTATGTGGATGCAACCTTATTAATTCATTTGTTGGTTGTTTGATATGTCCCTAATTGGTGATCTAAATTAAACTATGACTAACCAGTGATTTCATAAGTTTTAGTTACCTTATATACTTATGAGATTGAGAAATGTATTGTGATAACCATGTTTGTGGATTGTCTCTTTTGTAGTTTATTTTATATGCTATGTGAGTGGACTTGTTCCAACTCTAAAAGAACTATTGACATCTCTATATGTCCATGATTAATGCCTATTGCTATGTTCTCATGGTTATGTGGGGCTCATGGATCTTTGTGTTTGTTGTTAGTTGCATGAGATACAAAGTTATTTACATGAATATGCATGGTTTCTCAATGTGCTTCATATAACATGTTATGCATTATTAATGAAGGAATATGTATTCCCATGTATTTGTAATGAGATGGTTTGTATGAATATTCTCATGGTGTGAGGGAATTGCAAATCCCTATAGTTGCTAATATGTTCCTGATTTGTAGAGTTATTACATGATTATGTATGACTATCTAATGAACCCAATGAAGCTGCTATGGTGTGTGAAATTCCATGGTTGGATGCTATGGATGATAAGGAATCTTTGTTGTCTAAGAATTAATATATTTTTGTTGTTGAAGTGTTGTATAAGGCACATTAGGAATTAGCATGGATTTCTATTGCACATGGTTGATTGTTTGTTTTCTTTATTATGCATTAATAATAAAATAATGCATGATATATCACAGAATCTAATAGTGATGGTTCAAATACTTTCTATAAAAGGATATGATGTTTTTTTGGAGTGTTGTTAGCCATGGATTGACTCATAATAATACATGTTAATATGTATATTCACATATCTATGAATGTATTCTATAAATGGTTAGCACTCAAAATTGGTGGTGCTTGATACAAGGATGCGTCCCTGTGAAAATGGGTGTTCTAGGCAAGGCCAGACTCCTAGGAGAACCTTGGCTAGTACATTGACGCACTTGAGAAGACTTTAAAATTTTTTGATTTGAATAAGGATGAAATTTTCCTTATATTTGAGATTATATGGGTGGATTTTGGTGATCCAAACATATTAGGGAATCCGAACATTGGTGAGAATGGTTGTGGTGCAATCTCATGGTGGAACCAGATTTCAGATGAACATCAATACATTTTCAAAAAGGTTAAGTTGAGGCCATTCAGGGTCGGTCCCACTTGGGGAAATCCTTGAAGTGCCCTGGATAAGTGTCCCAAGGCTGGATATCCGAGATGGTGGAAATAAGTTTGGGTGTTGGATGCACCAGACACATCGCATCACTAAATGCTTGTGGGTGGTCCGAGCGCATCCAGGAATTCAAATAGTTTTCTGGGTGGTGTTGGTCACTTTACTTGCTTATTAATCTAAACAACCAGTGCTACATGAATTATCAACCCAGGGAAGTTTGTTTATTTCAAAGGCAATTACACACTATATATGCTCAATTCCAAAAGCAGTAAAAAGTTGCAGTATAATTTATTCTAATCACACCTTGCTTTGAACAACTGAAGTTCTACTTCGAGTTACAGCAAAAGCAATCTCTCTATTGCAGACAATGATCAAAGGAATCCTGAATTACAGTTAAAAAGAATAATCTGGAAAGGAAATCATTCTGCAAAGGAAAAGACTAGCTGTGCTCTAACAGAGAACGAGACCCTATTCCTTAAGCAGGAACCTTCATCACCTGTTTCTGATTATTATGCTACACAAACTCACTCTGGGAAACCAATTAAAATAATCATTGATTAACTATGAACGAATTTATGGAAACAATGCAATGACCAAGCAGAAACAGAGTTTCAGCAGTAAACACAAAGTTTCAATAACGCATAAGTAAATTCAACAAATAGGAATTAACAAGGCATGAATGTAAAAATAATACTTAACACACTATAGAATTTAAGGGGTGAATCTTGTGATGAAGGTGGGCCCTGTCCTTCTCACAAGATTCCCCAAGCAATGGAACTTAAGAGAAAATGCTCAAAACAGTGTTTTATTCATCTGTCAAAGTATCATATTACAAAAGATTAAAGTTCCTTGCTCCCAGCTAGACCTTCCCGTAATCTCTCTATATCCTTCTAATGTTGATGTCTCCTCTTTTTAAAGAGGAGACATCAATTACAATTAATTACATTGTCAATCCTATTTTGACCTGCAATGCTAAAATAGGATAACCGAGTCTTCCATTAACAAAATATTGTTACAGTGGTTATGATAATGCCTGACTTTGGAATACAGTTGTTATGGCTCATGTAACAACTCCTTCGATGATCTTCTTCTGTTGCTGCTAAATCTAAAAGTGCAAATCACGGTTGTTTCAGCAACGTGATTTGCGCATTGCTCTTAACTGTTTCAGCAACGTGGTTCAAAATGACAAAATTGTTTCAGCAACGTAGTCCACAATAATATCTGCAGTCTTCAAAATTGTTTCAGCCACTATCCGATTAGCGATTAACCATGAAGGAAATGTAAAATTACATGTAAAATAAATCAAACATATAGTAATGAGAAGACATGCTATATACCTTGGAAAATAGATCAAAGTAATAACATGGGCTTTAATTATAGTTTGAAAGAGGATGGAAGATAACAAAATGTGTAAACAAAAAGGGACAATATGGAGTCCTAACATCCCCCCGAACTGACAGGGTTGCATGTCTTCATGCAACTTTTACTCTGAATCCGAGTCGGGGTACTGGGCTTTGGAGTGCACATTACTTAGGCAGTAACTGTAGAAGGTTTTGTCAGCTAAGTCTCTGAACCCATGGACCTTTTGTATCCTTTGCCATGTCGCTGCCTCTTCCTTCTTACTTAGCCTGTGATGTGCCTTATATTCCTATGCCTGGAAACTGTTGATTGAGTAGCTGGTTCTTGTGTTTAAGCTACTAGCTCAGAAAGAGATGATGTCGTAAAACCCTGGGCATCTGGTTCTTGTGTTTCAGTGCCCGAGGGTGAGACAAGCAAGGATTCAGGGTCTTGGGACTGTGACGGAGTATGGGGTTTTAGATGAATTGGTGGGGAATTTGGGATGGTGGCAGCAGTTGCTACTTCAGTTGACGCCCTCCTTCGTCTTCGGGGTAAAAGGGCAGGGAGAGGAGTAAATTTCCTTTTACGAGTCGGTTTGTTCTGGGGGAGAGGACTATCAGAAATGGTAGCTTCTTTGGTCAAGGCCCTAGTTCACCTTTTTGAAGGAAAGTGGTCTTGCTCTGTCTTTTGCTTTTTAGCACAGCGAGGGGAAGGTTATCTTCAGAGTCATCACTAGGAATATGAATAGTGGGATTAGATGATTCTACTAAATTGCGGGATGGAGTTGACGGAGTGGAAGGGTCAATTGGATTAACTGATTCTACTGGTGGAATTTCTGGGGGATCAGGAATGTTATCAGGCTGCTGCTCATGGGGATTTTCAGGGACTTCTTGAGGATTTTCAGCAGCCTGCTGAGGGTCCAGGGGTGGGTTATTAGGAGGGAGAGCTTGTTGAGCAAAGCCCTTCTGAATTAGTAGCTGGACGAGACGGTGATGGGTGAGGGAAAGGAGTGGATATTTTTCCTGTCTACAATAATGTGACATATTCTTTAGACACCCAAGTAAATAATATGGCATATTCAATAGTCTACCATGTCTCAAATGATTTAATAGGACAAAGTCATGCTGATAGACTACCTGATAGCGACCTTCACAAGTGAGATAATGCTTGATGAATTCAGCAACCCTCGGCCATGGAGGTGGTAATGAGTGAAGTTGGGTGCCCCGGCCTTTGGGCTCGACCTGTTCTCCTGGCAGAAGAAAATCCATTTGTGCATTCAGAATGATATGCTTACGGCTAAACCAACAAATGCCAGTGAGTGGCAGGCCTGAAACCTGTGCTATGTCATGCTCTGTAGCCGGAATTCGAACTCCCTAAACCGTAGAATAACCATCACGTAAATTACGTGCAAATTCAAGGACTTGTTGTGGATCGAATCCCTGAAGCCTCTGAAAATAATCTACCTAGCCTGCCTGCTGAAAAATCTGATATACTTCTGGATGTAGTTCAAGTAGAGCTATCGAGTCGGGCTCATGTCGAATAGCAGGTCCCCCCATAGTTAACCAGCTTCAGTAAAATGCACAGTCAAAAACCGAGTTACCACTCTTCGGATAGAGTAACTTTTGCAAATAGGAACATGGAGTAACAGTGCTGAGGCGAGGTGATGAGACGTAATTCGTGGGTAAAAACAATGACGGTAATTGGCTTGCCGTGAAATGATGGCGTATAAGTGAAATAATGGCGTATGATTTCGGTATCCCCCCAACTACAGCTGAAATGATGGCTTTTAAATGTACGGGGATCATGGTAATTATGACATGATCTTCTCATTTAACTATATTTCAATCATATTCACACATAATATTTACATACCTCATGTTTACCTTTAGTCCATATTTCGAAAAAAACATAATACTCGTTGCCAATAGGTCATCAACAATCATGGAAGAAATTATGAGGATAATTTTGTTATAGGTCTGTATAATTATAGGAGAAGGCAGTGAAGGGACGAAATTAGCATCAGAAGTGATTTTTATGACGAAAAGTGTTGTATGATTATATTCTTTGAAACGATGTTTTAGCAACAGGAAAGATGAGTGAAGAATCGTGTTTCAGCAACGGAAAATGAGTAAAGGATGGTGTTTCAACAACAGGAAATGGATGAAGAACGGTGTTTCAGCAACAGGAAATGGATGAAGAACGGTGTTTCAGCAACAGGGAAGATAAATGAAATGTTGCCGAAGGATACTATTGCAGGGATGGAAGAAATAGGGAAATGTTGCTGAAAGATTTTTTTTTTTTACATGATGAGAAAAATGTTGTTGAAAAACTAAGGGGGCATGAGAAATGATGGAAATGTTACTGGAGGGTGGGGAAATGAATTATGGATGGATTGAAATGAGATGACAGAGTTCCAAAATGATGCTTGTATCTGCTTATAGTAGGATTTTCCTTTTCAATCAGCCTTTCCTAAATTTGGAATCTGCAAAAAGTCAATTGTAACATGCCAACCCTTGACAAGGATTATTAGTTAAGAAATCTAATCTAATACTTAAAAATATAATGCAGAAATTAATATTAATGAGGGGCAGCAAGCTCCCCCAAGAAAAGATAATGTGAATCTACCATGCAAGTGGCCTTAAAGTCCTCTTTGGAAATGGGTCGCTGGTACAGACGAAGCCGATGACCATTTACCAATAATGGTGTCCTAGAATCATCAATTGTTAGGAGCCTTACTGTTCCATTGGAAAAACAGTATCTATTTCATAAGGTCCCAGCCATCTTGTCTGTAGTTTCCCTTGAAAATTTTCAAGCCGAGAATCATACAATAAAGCCCAATTACCTTTTTGGAACTGCTTATGCTTGATGGTTTTTTCATGCCACCTTGTTCTTTGTTGTTGGATCATAGTTGTTTGATGAATGGCATCTAACCTCGTTTCATCCAATTCTTGAAGCTGCTAAAACCTTATTGTTTGTGCATTAGTCAAATCAAGGTTAACAGCTAAAGCAGTTCTTAAAGTTTTAATCTCAAATTCCATAGGAAAAACAACACTTTTACCATAAACCAATTCATAGGGAGAAAATCCTATAGTGTTCCTCCAAGTAGTTCTGTAAGCCCATAGTGCTTCAGGGAGCCTTTGAGACCAATCCTTCCTATTCTCCTTCATTGTTTTTGTTAGAATGGCTTCTATGACTTTGTTTGTACTCTCCACCTGCCCATTAGCTTGGGGGTGGTATGGTGTAGTCATTCTATGATGAATATGATATTTTTGAAGGGTGGCTTTAAAACCATGAGAATTGAAAGGAGGTCCTCCATCTGTAACTAGCTCTCTAGGTACTCCAAATCTAACAAAGATTTCTTCAAATAGAAAAGCTTGAATAGATTCTTCATTAGCTCTAATGAGTGCTTTAGCCTCCACCCATTTAGTCATATAATCTGTACAAACTAATATGTAAACTCTTTGATTGGATGGAGGATTAATGGGCCCTACAAAATCTAGAGCCCATCTTTCAAAGGGTTCAAGTATTACCTGGGGATTCAATGGCATTTCATCTCTATGATTCAGTTGACCCATTCTCTAACAGCTGTCGCAGGCCCGAACATACTTCTTTGCATCTTTGAAAAGTGAGGGCCAGTAATAGCCCATCCTAAGAATTTTATGTGCCATTCTCTTATCAGCAAAATGCCCTCCACAAGGGCCATCATGACAAGCTTTCAATATATCATAAACCTCATCTTCTCTAATGCATCTCTGGATTTCATGATCAAGTCCTGTATAGAAAAGACACCCACTTATCCAGCTATACCGATCACTTTGTTGAATGATCTTTCTTTTTTCTCGATGTGATAGGTGTGATGGTAACTTCCCTGCAACCAAATAATTGGAAATGTCTGCATACCAAGGTGAGTGAGCAGAGACTGCAAATAAATACTCATCAGGAAAGGAATCATCTACTGGAGTATTATCATCAGCTTTTAACCGAGAAAGGAAATCAACAACTACATTTTCTTTACCTAGTCGATCTACAATTGTAATATCAAATTCTTGTAATAATAATAACCACCTGGTAACTCGGGCATTTGTGATAGATTTGTTCATTAAATACTTAATAGCCAAGTGGTCAGTATGGACAAAAGTAGAGTAACCAGTAATGTAATGTCGAAACTTGTTAATAGCATAAATAACTGCTAAGAATTCCTTTTCAGTAACTGTGTAATTAAGCTCAGCAGGAGTCATATTCTTACTAATAAAATAGATAGCATAAGGAAGATGGTTTTCCTCTTGTCCCAAGACAGCTCCAATTGCAGTATCTGAAGCATCAGAGGATATATGAAAGGGAAGTGCCCAATCAGGTCCCCTTAAAATAGGAGTTGTGGATAGCTGATGCTTGAGTTCATCAAATGCTTTCTGGCAAAGATCAGTCCACTTAAATTCAGCATTTTTCATAAGTAACACAAACAAAGGAGAAGCTATTTTAGAAATTTTTTTAATAAATCTTCTATAGTATCCTGCATGTCCTAAAAAGCTTCTTACATCAGTTTGTGTTCTAGGAATAGGAAGATTCTGAATTACCTGTATTTTGGATGGATCTACCTGAATTCCTTGAAATGAAATAAAATGTCCAAGTACAATTCCTTCATTCATCATCATATGACATTTTTCAGTGCTTAAGGAAAGGTGAGCTTGTACACAATGTTTAAGTACTTTTTCAAGGTTTTGCAATGCATCTTCAAAAGACACACCATAAGGGGTGAAATCATCCATAAATATCTCCATGGAGTCATTAATCATATCAGAAAAGATTCCTATCACTGCTCTTTGGAAAGTTGCTGGAGCATTACATAGTCCAAATGGGAGAACTCTATAGGCAAAAGTTCCCCAGGGACTAGTAAAAGTGGTCTTATCCTGGTCTTGGGGTGCAATTTTGATTTGATTATACCCACTAAAACCATCTAAAAAGGAGAAGAATTTCTTTCCTGACAAACTATCTAGCACCTGATCAATGAATGGCAAGGGAAAGTGATCCTTTTGAGTTGCTTTGTTTAAGGCTCTATAATCTACACACACTCTCCATTTCCCATTTTTCTTAGGTACTATAACCAATGGAGAAACCCATTCACTGTCAGATATGGGATATATAAACCCTGCATTAAGTAATTTTTGAAGTTATTCTTTGACAATTTCCCTTAAATTGGGATTCATTCGTCGCTGGGGTTGACAGATTGGTCGGCAACCTTCCTTAATATAGATGCGATGAGTACATAATTTAGGAGAGATTCCCTTCATGTTTGTATAATCCCATGCAAATGCCTCCTTATTTTCACAAAGTAGCTTCATTAATTGTTGTGTTTCAGCATTTGTTAAATTGGGGTTTATATTCAGTGTTTTTCCAGGTTCGATTTCTACTGTTATGCTTTTAGAGGAGATGGTGGTTGATGTTTGAGGTAGATCTTCTGATTTAAGCTTTTCTTGGGTATCAGATTTCAAAATTGCAGTCAAGTGGTTGTGTGTTTCAGTAGTGACTGAGGAAGGTTCACAAATAAAATTATTAATTACTTCATCCTCAGTGGTATCTTTAAGACTTAAAGCTTGTCCGATAGTCAAAATAGGTTGAGTAGCATCATCATCATAGTCCAACCATACAGAATTATCATTATTAATCATAGGTGTGGCATGAGGGTAGAGGGTAAGCTGCTTGGTTTCACACCCATTAGAAATTGTCATTGAACCAGATCTACAGCTGATAAAGGCATCGGTTGTGGCTAACTAGGGCCTTCCCAGAATTAGAGGGTGTCCCCCCAACTTTGTTTTAGTCTGTAATACCACAAAGTCAACTGGGTAATTCCAGGACTCAACTGAAATGATTAGGTCTTCAATGACTCCTTCCGGTTTGATTGTAGAATGGTCAGCTAATTCTAGAATGGTTGGTGTCTCTCTGATCACATTTTTCAGCTGTAATAGTTGTGTAGTTTCTAGAGTCATAATATTTATAGCAGCACCTAAATCTACCAGAACTCACGAGATGATAGTTTTTCCAATCTGAACTGTAACAGTAGGATGTCCAGGGTCACCATATTTAACAGGGGGAGCCTTTCCGGTCATTAAGGCTGATAGATCACCCATAACATGAACTGTAAGGGGATCTTTAGCTTTCCTACCAGGTTTCTTAATACAAATATCTCTCATAGTTCTGGCATAGATTGGTACATCTCTTAATGCTTGTAAAAGTGGAATTTTAACATAAAGATTCTGTAATTCCCCCAGAAGGTTAAAAGAAGGTGGCTCAGGCGTTTTAGTCAAAGCTAAACGCTCAGGGAATGGTGGCTCTGTTGTTTTAGCACCCTTGTTAGAGGGTGGTTGTTCCTCCTTACGAGAATTATTTTTCTCAGTCTCTTCTTTATCAAAATTAGAAGAGGTAATGTCATCAATAATAGGTTCAACTATTTTCCCAGATCGTAAGTGGATATCATTGCATTGCATAGGCTGGTTCTGAATATCAATAACTTGTATGACTTTATTATTGGGATTAGGGTTCGGTTGTACTGGTAGCTGGGGTCTCATTGTTTGATTATTAGGTGGGGCTCCTGATGGCAGGAGTGGTTGCTGAAACTGAGGAAATTGGTTTGGAAACGGGAGTTGCTGACCCCTCCAGTTTGGATTCCATTGATTAAAATAAGATTATTGTTGTGGGGGCCAAGAAGTCCACATTGCTGGATCTACAAAGGGAGGGTTTGGTTGTTGCATGGGTGGGTAACTCATTTGATTAAAGGGTGGGTATTGCATCTAGTTAAAGGGAGGGTAATTTGCTTGATTGAAAGAAGGGTAATTATTCCAACGATTAGAAAATGGCATATTAGAGTTCATACCTTGTCCTTGTGGTTGCCATTGCCTTCTCTGTGTCAGCAGATAAACTGCTTCAGCTTCTTCTTCAGTTGGTTGCAATGCTGCCTTTATTCCTGGTAAAGAAGGGCATTGTTGTGTTTCATGATCCCTCTCACAAATGGTACAAATCATCACTTTGTCCAAGGCATTCCCTTAGTGGATGTTTTTCTTTGCATTTAGAACAAAAGATGGCCAAAGCAGCTTCTGCTTCTGCTTGTTTCTTCTTAGCCTGCAAGGTGTCAATCTGTGAAGCAAAAGAACTTAACATTTCAGTTTTAAATTCCTCAAGTAAATTACCTATTTCAGCTCTTGTTGCTCCTCCACTGGTTGATTTCTGAACTCTTGAATATGTATTATCCTTGCTATTTGATCTGTTCCTTGCAGCTCCTCTTGAACATATTTTGCAGAGGTTAACAATTTCATCATATGATTCCTTAGATATGTCCCCTTTACCAAGCATGTTTAACATGTCTAGACAATCATCCCTCACCCCTTTCAATAATATTGTTTTAAGAATATCTTTACTTACATCGGGGTGATTGGATCTTTGCAGGTTATATTGCAGCCTTTCCACAAAGTCCTCCAGATTCTTGTCCTCCTTTTGCACCATCTTAAATAATTCCTCCCTTTTTTCTCTCGTCTGACAGTAGTCCTGATATTTGGTCAGAAACTTCTATTTCATCTGTTCCCATGTTGTGATTACATGGCCTCCCAGACTCATGAACCATCTTAATGCATTTCCTTTTAGTGTTGCTAGAAACAGCTTCAGTTTTTGAGCATTAGTAACATAATCATAGCTTCTGCATAATATATCAAACTCAAAAAGAAACTCATCAGAATCTTCAGAAGATAACCCATGGAAGTTCGGTAAGGCCAAAAGTGGGATATTCTTCATAGGAGTTGCTCCTCTGGGCAAATCACCAATAGGAAATCCCAAGGTAGAAAGGGAATTCTCACCTCTTCCTTCAGGTTCTACCTGTCTTCCATTATAGAATCCTTCATTATTCTCTTCCATTGGTTGTTCTCCTGCTGCACTTGCTCTATCTTCAATGTTTTCTGTTGGCTCCTCAACGTCTTTAATTGGTTCCTCAATGTCCTCAATTGGCTCCTCAATGTCTTCAATCGGCTCCTTAAAATCTTCTGTTGGTTCTTCAATTTCTTCTACTATTTCCTCAACTTTTTCAGGACCCACAACTTCCTCTATTTCGTAGTTTGTTTGGAGGGAGAGCTGAGGCTTGGGCTTCCGAGAGCTCAGCCTCTGAGAAGTTTCAGCCTTTGATATGATATCATTAATAAAGGTCTTTCTTCCTCCTCCTTTACCTTTGCCACCTGTATGGTTATTTTTCTTGCGTCCTCTCATGCATTCTGCATATCTAAAAGAAAAACGTTAATGCTTTTGAAATCTACAATTGCCTTCCCCGGCAACGGCACCAAAATGTTGGTCACTTTAATTGCTTATTAATCTAAACAACCAATGCTACATGAATTGTCAACCCAGGGAAGTCTGTTTATTTCAAAGGCAATTACACACTATATATGCTCAATTCCAAAAGCAGTAAAAAGTTGTAGTATAATTTATTCTAATCACACCTTGCTTTAAACAACTGAAGTTCTACTTCGAGTTACAGCAAAAGCAATCTCTCTATTGCAGACAATGATCAAAGGAATCTTGAATTACAGTTAAAAAGAATAATCTGGAAAGGAAATCATTCTGCAAAGGAAAAGACTAGTTGTGCTCTAACAGAGAACAAGACCCTATTCCTCAAGCAGGAATCTTCAGCACCTGTTTCTGATTACTATGCTTCACAAACTCACTCTGGGAAACCAATTAAAATAATCATTGATTACCTATGAACGAATTTATGGAAACAATGCAATGACCAAGTAAAAACAGAGTTTCAGCAGTAAACACAAAGTTTCAATAACGCATAAGTAAATTCAGCAAACAGGAATTAACAAGGCATGAATGTAAAAATAATACTTAACACACTACAGAATTTAAGGGGTGAATCTTGTGATGAAGGTGGGCCCTGTCCTTCTCACAAGATTCCCCAAGCAATGGAACTTAAGAGAAAATGCTCAAAACAGTCTTTTATTCATCTGTCAAAGTATCATATTACAAAAGATTAAAGTTCCTTGCTCCCAGCTAGACCTTCCCGTAATCTCTCTATATCCTTCTAATGTTGATGTCTCCTCTTTTTAAAGAGGAGACATCAATTACAATTAATTACATTGTCAATCCTATTTTGACCTGCAATGCTAAAATAGGATAACCGAGTCTTCCATTAACAAAATACTGTTACAGTGGTTATGATAATGCCCGACTTTGGAATATAGTTGTTATGGCTGATGTAACAGCTCTTTCGATGATCTTCTTCTGTTGATGCTAAATCTAAAAGTGCAAATCATGGTTGTTTCAGCAACGTAGTCCACAATAATATCTGCAGTCTTCAAAATTGTTTCAGCCACTATCTGATTTGCGATTAACCATGAAGGAAATGTAAAATTACATGTAAAATAAATCAAACATATAGTAATGAGAAGACATGCTATATACCTTGGAAAATAGATCAAAGTAATAACATGGCTTTAATTATAGTTTGAAAGAGGATGGAAGATAACAAAATGTGTAAACAAAAAGGGACAATATGGAGTCTTAGCGGGTGGTAATTATGGGTGCACCGGATATCCATTGAGCATATATTATGATCACAAAACTTGTGTCTAAGATGGGTTATGCTGGTTAAAACATGGTGCACGGTTGGATTCCATATAGTGTATATGGGGTGGACCAGATGTGAGACCAAATCTAGATTAGTTGAAAGCTTGAGAGTGATCTAAGAATTCAGGGGTCCGGGTGGTTACACTTTGGAAACTTTTGTGTGCACTCGGATTTCCAATCGGACTGAATATAACATGAGGTTATGAAATAACACATGAAGGACATACCTTGATGGGACCCACAACCTAGGCTGAGGTGGCAGTTTCCACATAGGTCGGGCAAGGCTACGTGGATAGTTACAAGGACATATGCTGACGTGGTGCCTACATGGCATGACATGTGGCAGGTAAAATCAACCCAATTGGATGGCTAATGAGTCAATTTTTTGATGACATGTGATATCACCCTGATGTCATCGTGACTTCAATAAGAGGCAAGGAGACATGTGACATGGATGCCAGGTGGCGCCACAAATCATGACACATCAGAGGTAAGAGAAGGTGCAATGGAAAATAAAGGTGTTCAGAGACGAGAAGGCTCCTGTTTGTTCTTCTGTCTAGCACTTGATGGAAAGTGTTAGATGGGAAATCCTATAGCAGGTAACGTAAATGTTTACATTTCGCCATGTCAGTTTGGGAATGGTATTCACCTCTTGCCATGGTGCGATAGCACGGTCGATAGAATGTGCTGGATGGGAACCCTTCCTAAAAATTGATTTAAAATTACCTGTTGCTTTGTGGAATAAATTAAGTTGAGCAATGATGTAGCTTAACTAATGTACAACATCAGACGGATTGCAGACCCCCCGCCTCCCCTTGTTAACTGTCAAGTATGCAAGGGGGCCCCACAATCAACATAGGCCACCAATCTAATGAGGAGGCTACGTGGAGTATATCTAATGAAGGGAAGATGTGTGGGGTTTAGTTGCATAAGTGACAAAATTGCGGACCCCCTTCAGCCCCCTTCTTTAATTATCCGAAAGGTGGGGGGGGGCATAATGAATGAAGGTAGTCAATTTGCCCTGACCGATCATGCCATGGTGTTAAGTTGTGAGGTATTTAATCGTTGGTCACGTGGCATTATTTAATTAGTTGATCTTTAAAGGAGCATCACTTTTAATCCAGGAATTGGATTGAGGTAAAGTTTATATCATAAAAAATCTCTCAATGAGATAAACACGATGGTAGCAATTTTATTTTTTTTAGTTTTGATGAGGTTGGAAAAAGAGGATTTTTGTGACCCCATATTCATAATAGACCTTGAAGATCAGGTTATTTTTTATGTAACACCTTCCACGACCCTAAAAATACCCAAGGGGGTGGGAGGGTGTGTTACAATAGTCATAATTAATTAGTATAAATTGAGAGCCAGTGACTTTGTTGTGATTTGATTCTCTTTCTTTGAGCTTTGTTATGGATTACCATCCTCTTATAAGTGGTGGGGCATTAAAAGAGAATGCTTGTTTTCTCAACTCTATCACATATGTCGTGCTAGAGACAACTCATTATTGCCTTCTTGCCAAAGACTTGCCTCATTTCTTCTTCTACTAGTACAACTAATTTTTTTTATTTGTGGGGTTCCATCTCAATATTTTGTTAGCTCTTTAATCTTGATATATGTTTGATTTTCTTTTTATTTACTACTTATTGTGTTTAATTTTTAATTTTTTTTTTTTATGTATTTCTTTCTACTTCTTATCCTCATAGGATGTGAAGGTTTTGTCATCCTTCTCTTCTTCCTTTTTTATCTCCTCACCCTTCCTATTCCAGTGATTATTAAAAGATTTTATATCAGTTTTTTCATTAAGATAGTGTGGCCATGATTAAACTATGGTTTTGACATATGGTGCCTTCTCTTCCTACTTCTTACTGCGAGTCTTTGTTGAGTATCTATTTTTGGTTGGGTTAGTTGTCCCTTTGTGCTATCCTTTGTGAAATAATCATATTCTTAAGCATAATTTCATTTAAATGGGCGTTATTCTTAGTTCAAGTCCTATAAATGTTTCCATATGTATAGGTTTAGTTAAATGGTCTTTCACAATCCTTCCCCAAAGTCGACTTTTACAAATGTTCAAGTATACACATGTTGATTTGCCTTTAGTTCAACTATGTTTATGTACATGCTAATTATATTCTCGATTACTTAGTAAATTGCATCATCAC
This sequence comes from Pinus tabuliformis, assembly GCA_031772625.1. NCBI lineage: Eukaryota > Viridiplantae > Streptophyta > Pinopsida > Pinales > Pinaceae > Pinus > Pinus tabuliformis. The sequence continues at coordinate 232,965,436 of CM062810.1, read as the reverse complement.
AAAAACTCAACGGAAGATGCAAAAACATGCCCAAATTAACATTGCATTAGGGATGTCCTCCTTTTGGTTGGAGCCCAAAGAATGACAATTGACAACCAGAGGAAGTATGGAAATGTTCCATTGGTAAGAGTACCATAATACTTGCTCAACCAATGTTGAAGTTCCTAACCAAGTAAACAACAAGGCTCTTCTTATGGAGAGATTAGTAGTGATATTAAGTTTTTGAATACTTGTGATGTGTTTCACAAATTGCCCGCAATCTACCTTGTTCTACTTCTAAACTTTGAAGTGGATTTGAAACTCATACACCTCCTTCATGAGTGAGGATTGATTGGGTCCTTTATATTGTACCATTATTATTCATTATTATTTTCATTTAAATTTTAAAGTTCCATCTTGATTATCTCAATTTTTTTCTTCCAAAAAACTCCTATTAAACTTGGAAAATAATTTTAGTTGAAAAAATATTGAGTTTATCCAATTATTAATTTACTCCATCAAAATCATTCAAAATTACACCTACTTTATTGTTTTATGAGTACAACAATAATTGTGTTGAGAGGCACTCTATAACCTAGTATAGGGGAGATGTTGTAGTGGCGTGTGAGATGAATAGTTAGATCAAAATATAATAAGAATAAAACATAATGTCGGTTCAATTAAAAAGTAATAAAAAACAATAAATCAATTCAATTCAATTTGCTATATCGTATTTTTTTTAAACAATAATAATATATGTATATCTAATAATAATAAAATACAAATTTGACCACATTGCTCTGCCTCCATAATGATTTAAAGCTGAGCGTGTAGACATTAGAGGTCAAGTTTGAGATCATGCAGTTGTTTCTATTGAGAGGAGGGAATGTCTGTTAATGTGCATGTTTGGACTAAGAGTCTATCCACATTCCTATTTGTCAAAGCTATCTCCAATTTTTCCTGCTTCCTCAATTCTCTGCATCTTTGAGATACCATTGCATTTATTCCCTTTATTATCCATTTCACTAGTTGATTTTGATCTTACTACTGGGCCAAATTTCTCTACTAATTCTATAAGTATTGCTGATGTGGCTTCTTAAATTCTTGTTGCCCTTAAACTCTCTGGTGCCTATTATATTTATGTTGAGATTCCTATGCCTTGCTTTCTTGATCACTGATATCAGGGATAATACAAATCGAACCTCTTTTAACGGGTCGTATCCTCCTTTGTTGATTCCCCTTAGTAGCTCGTTGATCCATGATTATCCAAGTGGGAGTGCCCATGGAAATGAAGGCTTAGCTAATCTTTGGTTGGTGTTTCGTAATCATTTTGTGAGGGAGAGAATGAGTGGGTTGCTTATGTAACAACCATGGTGAAAATTCCATGTAATAAAAGTTAAAAAAAATAACCACGATTGATGGGACACTTATTCCAAGCTGAATGTTGGGCAAGACATCCTAAGGGGTGTTCATTTGGTTGTTTATGGCTAAGGAAATTGGCAAAGGCAATGGCTAAGGCTTTGGAAAGGAAAAATGGCATTTTTGGCACATTTATTTATGAAAATAATGGAAATTAGGAGAAAAAGGAGGTGAAAGGTCACAGGTTGCATGTGAGGAGGAAAATGAAGGAAAATAATGGAAAATGAAGAAAATAGAGGCCTCATTCATAAAAAGGCTTCAGAGGATCAGTTGGTAACCTTTTGTCAATTGAGTTTTGGAGCTCTCTCATTATTCTATCTCTCTCTCATACTCTTGGGCAATCAGAGTTTTCTTGGAGCATTTTGGCATTTGATCAAGAAAAGAAAAGAAGGCAAGAGGAAGCAAAGATCAAGTAGCTACAACAGGCTTCATTGCAAGTGTCGACTTCCATGTGTATTTTCCTTGCTAGATTTGGCATGCATGGTATTGCATGTGGTTCTTTTCTATCATGGCATGGGTTTTCCAAGGTGTGACGATGTTTTTAGCCTAGCCTTGGCATTTCTGGATAACCATGGTGTGATGGGGTTCTCATGTTTTGGTTGAGCTGGATTGCCAGATTGATTTGAAGCTGAGTGAGGTGGATCTTCGAAATGATAGAACACGTCCTAGTAACCCCTGAGCCGGACTGTGGGTTGTAGTAAAGCCAGATTTTGTGTTGCCTCAGATGGCCTAGGAATAATTTTCGGTGAATGAAAGGATATACAGTAAAGCCAAGAGGTGGTTTTCTCTCCATTGGGCCTAATAGTCTCGGGTTTGGGATATGCAATAAAGCGTGGAGAGTGGGTCTCGGTTTAGGGCCTAGTGTTCTAGGTTTGGATTGCGCTAAAGCCTAAGAGATCAAGAGACAAGAAAATTCCTCACGGTGTAGGTGGAGAAATCTGGTGGCATCCATGCTTGTTTAGCCTAGTGATCGGGTGGAGATCACAGTAAAGCCTATTATGATGTTTTCATTGTGTTGGACTAGTGATCCGGGATGGATTACGACAAAACCTGGTTTCTATTGATGAGGGTGAGGTGATTTAGCCTTGGTATGCCTTGGTTGGTTCTTTTGGTTTGAGTCCCACATTCATGCTTGGAATATGGCACGAGGGTGAATGAATGAAGAGAGATTTAGCTCAACCATTCTATGGTTGGGTGGAACGTGGTAGTCCCATCTCCGTTTGGTTCATTGCATTCATTAATTAAAATTTCATTCCCTTGATTTTCATGTGCAAATGTATTAATGTATATGTGGATTTAGATGGCTAATATGTTTATGGTATTTATGTTCCTATTATGTTGGTTATAAATGAATGAAGAGAGATTTAGCTCAGCCATTCTATGGTCGGGTGGAACGTGGTAGTCCCATCTCTGTTTGGTTCATTGCATTCATTAATGAAAATTTCATTCCCTTGATTTTCATGTGCAAATGTATTAATGTATATGTGGATTTAGATGGCTAATATTTTTATGGTATTTATGTTCCTATTATGTTGGTTATATGTATATTTTATGACAACAGATATTTATGTCTCTCAACATGATTTTACTTGTAAATGGATGGATAGTGTATATATGGCCTAATAGATGATAATGCAGCAAATGACATGAGGGAATAATGGTTCATAACGATTCTCAAATAAGTATGAGATCCCTACACTTAATTCTATTGTTTACACCTTTAGGTTACATGTTGATGATATGTTTGACGAAATGCCTAGCATGGATAGTAGGGGTTTGGTTATGGTATTGTTCATATTATTGCTTTTGCGTCATTGTTTCCTTGCATTTTTAATGATTTTAAGCTATCACTCCATTTTGGGCAGTGCCTTGGGCTCTAGACCTGAAAAAGTGGCTTAAATCCTGGGGTCGCTGGCAGGCAAGCCTGTGAGAGCAACTTTAGGTTGTGGGTCTCTCCCTTTCGCATAGCATGAGAGTGATTATGGCCTAAGAGATCCAAAACAATAGTGGAACCCAAGGACAAGTTGTCTGAGTGACTGACTTGTCTCATGAGGGTTCTGTTGATCATGTTGGATGACTTTGTGTGATGTTTTCGTCGATTCCACTTCCTTAAAGTCAGATAGGAGGTTGAATCTAATCATAGTAGCCTCTTGTCTCATGTTTACCCGGTTGTCATGGTTACTTGGGTGGATGTGAGAGGAGGGTGTTAGATAGTGGTATCAAAGTGGGTTGCGCTTTTTTCGGGTCATATTTGATACCACAGAGTGGTATCAGAACATGGTTCACCCCTCGGACTGGATGAGCGGTGTGTGTTGGCCATGCATGCATGTCAGTCACATCTGTGTCTCTTACACTTGCATTTCATGTGCTTGTTGCATTGGCTTGATCACTGATTATGGTTGTAGTATGGTTGTTATGGAGAATTTGATATTGATTTTGTGAAATGTATTTGTCATGAGTACGTGACTGGTCGCACATGGATTATATGTCGCTTACATGTTGATTTTATGTCACCTACTTACATCCTTGTATGTTAGGTTACATTCTTGAATATTTTGATTACATGTATCAGTCTTGTAGGTTGATTACAAGAATTGGTCGCTTATGTTCAACTACATGCGTTTGTGCGTATGTGTAGTTGATCAGGCATTGCTTATGCTTGTTGTTCGTTGAATGAGGCAATGTGTACAATGGAGTAACGGTTGTTGTCATGCATGAATTCATAACATGCATTGTTGATATGGCCTTGCATCGGTGACCAGACCCTAGCTAGAGAGATGTTTTTGTGTTGATACATTTATTTGTGTATGTCTATATGTTGTTATGATTATGCTATACATGTATCACGTTGATTCGGCAATCTTGGAGACAAGGTACCCTCCCTGTCACACGGAATAAGTCGATCTTGCGGACAAGATAGACCTTCCTAGAATCTAAAGAAGACCTAATGACAAGCAAACCAACCAGACACTATCTTTCTCTAAATATGCTTTTATAAACAATGGAAAACAAGTGTTTTTAGGGCCTACCTTAGGTCCAACGCAAGTTTGTGGATGCCCTCGCTCCTTCAATCCAAATGAGCTCCTTTGTCGCGAATCTGCAAACAAAAACAAGGCAAACAAATTAAATAGCACCTGAAAAACCAATATCATAAAACATATTTAACATGAAAGTCAAGGAGTCCATGAAACAAATAACATGAGATACTTGTTGAGAAAAATGAGTTTGATTGTATTAATTCAAAAGAAGAAGAACTTTACAACCTGTGCCTCGACGCTGTACAAGCTCCTCCCAGGGTCCAGCAAGAAGTCTCCTCTACTTTGACAAGTTTCACTCACTCCCCAATGAAGCCAAAAAGGTATGTGATCTCTCCTCTTAAGCTCAACTAGGAAGTCTTGATTTCACCAGCATTTACCCTCAAAAATGTTCAGCTTCTAACCTCTCCAGCAACCAGCCCAATGCCTGAATTTATAGTGCAATGGAGGGAGGTTACTAGGTCCTCCTTCAAAGGGATAAAGCCCTCCTTCAAAGGGATAGCTCCTCTCATCAAGGGATTAGCTCCTTCTCCTTTGGGATGCATGAACCACCTCAGAGCAAATAATCCACGTCAAAATTCCTTCTAGAATCCTCTAAAATTAACCCAAAGTGAGTTTTTAAAGATAAAACTTGCGCCTTTTGACTTTCACAGGGGTCCGCACCCACACCTTTAGGGACAAAGCGGGCAGGTCCACAGTTTTTGTAAACAGAAGGTGCGGGACCGCAGGTGACAGTGAGAGAAAGTGCGGAACCAGAGTTTCATTGATTTTTAATGTCTTTCTCCCATTTTCAAAGCTTGACTTGAAGAGCTGAGGTCTGAGACTTGCTTAGGAGGACAGTACAAGTGATGATAGACCCATACTGACTGCAAATAATCATGGTGACGATATTTTTGTGTAACAGATTGCCCCCTAAAGTGCGAAGTCTGTAGTAAATGAGGATTTCATTTATCATTTAGGAAGAGTGAAGTACTTTATCATTTCGAGGATCATCTTGTGGAGAGCCCGGTTGGAACCTGTAAAAACATTCAATGCAAGATATATATGTGAGATCATATCATCGCTGAGGTAGGCATTCCCATACTCAGATCAAAACTAACTACTGCTCTGATACAGGAATGATATTGTAAAAAATCACAAGTATAGACTCATGTGGACACAGTATGGACGCAACCATCTGTTTATGAATAGTCCATTATATAATGAATACAAAATTCCTCGCAGCCTGGATTGTGGAAACTAGATCCAGGGTCTTCATTTCTACTTCCCAAAATAGTACAATTCTATCCATGCGACTGAATGTGTTGATGTCGAACATGGTATAAACCACTTGATTACCATTCAATGATGTAAACTGTTAACAAGTGTGAGAGAAACCACCAGTGATGTTAATGGCTCTCAAAGTACCCAGTACAATCCATGAGATGTGAATAAATGTGTTGATGTCGAACATGTCACGGAATCCTTTGATCGAAGGTCAATGATGCAACCTGTCGTCAAAGGCGAGAAACCTGCCATTAAGGCATGCAGATCTCAAGGTACTGACGATTTCTAGATCATCTTTCTAGATAATGAGCTGAAGTCGATAGAAAGCGATCCGTCGTAGGGAAGCCCACAACACGAAATCATAGATCAAGTCAAAGAAATTTAGTTGCAAGGACTGACTCAGGGATGGTCAAGATGGATGACAGATATTTTGCATATGAATGGCTTATTGGCAGTGACTTCTTGAACACATAACGACACGACAGATGGTTTGGTGACAATTGACCCAAAGTTAATACCCAGAAACCGGCTGAAGACTTTCAATGTGGTTTGATCAACTGTTAGGCAAAGGATTTCCCAACCCAGGTGAATGAAAGTGTCGTGTTCAAGAGCGGTTACAAAGTATGACAAACAGGCTCATTTTTCTCTCTTTTCCCCCACCATTTCTAGCAAGTACCTCTTTATTTTTGACAAGCTTGAGGAGGATAACATTTGCTTGATTATAAGCTCATCCTTCGGATGAGTCCAACTTAGTTTAAATTCGAACCCTAAGAAGGAGTGGTTCGTTCCTGTTTGTAATTGAACAGGTCCTTTACTGTGAAATTTTAACGAGTCCAGTATAGGAGAAACTCGGCGTTTTTCAATTTTAGAGAGCGTGAAAAAACTTAAGAAGACTCCAAGGTTGACCTTTTTCGTAAGTTTGTGTCTCCCAAGCCCGAAAAGGTATAAAATAATACTTGAGAGAACCGCTTGATCTTTTACGACCAAGGAGTACTTTTCTTCATTAGTGCCCTTGATCCGAAAAAGTAAAAAAGCGACCAACGACACGTCGTTTTATAACCAATATCAAATTTGAAACAACAAAAATCCGGCAATCTTTTCATGTTTTTACGGTAGGAAAAGAGCTATAAGTGGACCGTCTTTTAATTCCGTTTTAACGAGTTTAAAAGAAAAACTCGGCGATCTTTTCATGTTTTAGGAGTCAGAAAAGAGCTTAAAGGTGACTCTAAATGTTTTTTCGTCGAAAACGATAGATTTCGCCTGAATAATCCGTTATCTTGCACAAAAACACAAACATTACTCATACCTATTTGAAATGGATAAAAATGTCGCAAAAATACCTTTCCAAAGTGAAACATAAACAAATTTGCAATTTATTTACTCAAAAAACTTATAAAAAGGGCCTTCGCCAATTCATTTTTACCGTTTGAGTTTTGGGTGAGAAAATAGTGCTTTTGCTCAAAAAACTCCCCGTGAAGATTGCGGAAAATCCAACCATCGGAATCGAACGCCATCTTCTCCAGGTAATCCACATCATCCTACTCTTCATTTTTAACCGTTTCAATTTTTGTTTTAGTCATTTATTTCATTTTTCAGAGGGTTTTTAGGCTTAAAACCCGCGCGCGGGGGCCCGCAGGTTTACCACTGCTGGCCTGCGGACCCCGAATTTTTCCCCATTGGGAAAAAGCTCAGGGTCCGCACCTTCCATGTAGACAAGGTGCGGTCCCACGCACTGTGTCTAACCCGGAGGGTGCGGTCCCTGTTGCAAGGGTTTTTAACCCAAAATTCTAAAAAATGGACCAAATAAAATAATTTCTAGCAATCTAATTTATCCTTATACTTGATGCAGAGAGTACATCATGCTATATTGGCGCGAACGAGAGCATGAGGACGTGGATGCTGCCGCATGGAATCATCAGCCTTCGCTTGATGCTTTGAGGGCGTGCGGCTTGTACAAATTCTGGGCCATTCCTGGCATGAGGGCTCAGGTGGATTTCTTACAGTGGTTGGTTGACAGATGGAGCATACAGGACCAGTGCTTCTTCATTGGTGGCCACCAGCTCGAAATCGAACCGGTGGACATATATTTCTTGATTGGTTTGCCTAAGAGAGGCGAAGACTTGACTTTGTTTGGGGCTAGGCCAGGTGGCCAGTCTGTCGATAGCCTCCGACTAGACTACTGCAACAGCCAGGCTAGAGACAAAGGGATAGACATAAAGACCATATCCCGTCCTGAACTCATGGTGATTGCGTTTACTATCACCAGACTTTACGGGGCTGCCGCATTACATATTGCCACCGGATCCCAGATGCGTATGGCAGTTGATTGCTTTCGAGGCACCATCTTCAACTGGTGCGATGCCGTGTTGGCCAATCTGAAAGGCCAACTGACTAGGGCCAAAAACGGACAACTAAATACCTTTGGTTATGGGGATTTGGTTGAGTTTTGGCCTAGAGAGGGTTCCTATGTTGATCCTGCAGCACCTTACTGTTGGAGCTAGGCTTCCTTGAGAGCCCAAACTGATGCGATGGGTCGTAGTTATGGCCCGTCACCCGGACGAGAGGACAGAGGTTGCTCGATTCAAACCTGAGAATTTCCAATGGTTGGAAAACCAGGTCTTTTCTATTCAGGACTTCCCTTACGCTGGGGTAGATTTTCGTGGTGACCCAGACATGGCTCTTCCACCAGGAGAGCAGTGGGATGACTAAGGTAAAATCCTTTTCAACATTTTTCCTATTTTAATTTTTTTTTTTTTTTTTTTTTTTCCATTGTCTCAAAACTGATAGCAAAAGTTTCAAATGCAGATGTGGGTCCACAGCGACCAGCCACTCTCCGGCCTTACGAGAGGAAACAACCAGTTGCAGCCGCGCCAGCCCCACAGGACGAATCAGCAGATGTTTTGGCCGAGTTGGAGGGTCATCTCGAGCGCTTGACAGGAGATATTCCGGAGACCACTATAGATGACATTCCTCGTCGACTTCAGCGCTATGTGATTGGGGTCCCGGGATCTTTTAGGAGGTTCCTTTGCAAGGTGGCTCGTGCAGTGGTTTCTTATAGAGATCATCACCAGTGATAGGATGATCGCCTATTGTGGGCAGATATGACATTTTTGTTTTTTGTACTTATCATTTTTGCCGATCATAAGGTGTTTTTCAACCTATGATCGAGGATGATGTATTTTTTGACACACTCCTATATATATATCACTATTACCGGCTTACCTTGTAAATCATGTTATGGAATGGTTTTAAATTTACATGTATGATTATTGCAAATGTCTATTTAACATTCGAGAAGCAATTGCATCTGCTAATGTATTTAAAGATCTTGGAATATGCTGATATTCAATATAATCAAATTCAGGTTCGAAGAGACACACTCTCAAAAATAATCTTAATAACACCGGATTTCTAATGGCATATACTCTATTAAGTTGTTCAGAATCTAACCTCACTATCAAACTCCGAATCCCAAATGAAATAGATTCAGATAATAACTCAATCACTGCACTATACTCGGCAATGTTGTTCGTTGTTTGACCGAGGCTTACCCCATGCATAGATAATAACTCATCAGAGGGTGAATAGATAACCCAAGCTGCGGAAGAAATGTTCCGTGTATTACGACAAGCACCATCAACGAAACCAATGTATGTTTGGAGAGGCATCAACAGCTGCAATATCAAGAGTAAAACCAAGATAAGCAGGAATAATGACGAAAAAACTCTCTCTAAGCTAAGCACACTATTTAAACTAAAACACACCAGCTAGAAAGAAAAACTATCCTAACTAAAAATCTCCATACCCATTCTTTAAGCATAATACCTCTTCAAGTAAAGACCATTTCTGGGTTTACCCAAAGAGTCCCCGTCAAAGTCTACCAATTCATAGGCCCCTTTTGCTAGCTTTCGCTTGACAACATAGGGACCATGCCACATAGGAACGAATTTTCCAGCGCCTAATTTATCATTAGCTTGATCGTAAACTAAGACTAGATCTCCTTCCGAAAAATTTCGAGGGGTCACATTTCGATCATACTGAGCTTTCATGCGTTTTGCGTGAGTCTCGATCGCCAATGCAGCATCACGTCGATTCTCATCTAATTGAGCCAAGTATAACAAACGCTTTTCCTCTTCGGAAGTGGCTGGAAGTAACTCGATGGCCATTTGTAGTGACGGGATTTCGCATTCAATGGGTAACACAGCTTCCAAACCATAGACTAGTTGGAAAGGAGTGAACCCTGTTGATGTTTTTGCTGAATTTCGGTACGCCCAAAGCGCTGAAAATAGCATGTTATGCCAATTCGACCGATGAATCCCAATGATTCGTCGGATCATGATAACTAAAACTTTGTTGATGGATTCAACCAGACCATTAGCTTGTGGATAATAAGGGGTTGAACTATCGTGACGTAAACCAAGCTGGCCTGTAAGTTCGGTCATCATAACGTTTCGAAAATGACGCCCACGATCAATGATTATCGCTTGTGGGACACCAAACCTAGCAATTATATGATTGAACACGAAAATTGTAGCTGTCTTGCCGTCTGCCTCAAATGTAGGCATCGCCTCGGCCCACTTGGTAAAATAATCTACCGCAAGGATGATATACGCATGCCCCCCGGCCGAGTGAGGGTTACATGTAATAAAATTGATACCCCATTTGGCAAAAGGACCAACGGCAATTATAGGGTGGAGAGGAGCAGGTGGAGCGCGCATCTTTCGATCAAAAATTTGGCAGTTGTGGCATTTTCGGACCGCCGTAATACAATCTTTAAATAAAGACGGCCAGAAGTAGCCAGCGCGCAATATCTTTTGGGCTGTGGCATACCCAGACATATGACCACCACACGCTCCAGAGTGACAGTCATTTAGAACCCTTTCAGCTTCCTCGTGAGTTAAGCAACATCGAAAAACAGAGTCCGCCCCATGGCGATAAAGAGTATCTCCAATAATCCTGAATTGTTGGGACTGGAATCGAATTTTTCAACGTTCTGACCTTGAAAGTTCGGGCCAAAAGGATTGGGTCTGGAGATAAACGATGATATCCCCATACCATGGATCTAAAGTGCTGATTAGAAACAAGGATTCGTCCGCAATGGGTTCCTCCGCCACAGTTTCCGTGTCAGCACGCGGGAAGTCACACATTAACTCTGTAAAAACTAAAGATTTCTTAGACTTGGATTTCTCAAATTCCAAGTCGAACTCCTGCAGGATAACAATCCATTTAGAGTACTTGCCCCCTAGCAATTGCTTGGTCAAAATGTAGATCATAGGGTTGCAATCCAAAATTACTGTAGTTTTACGTAGTAAAATGTAGTGACGAAAACGTTGGACAGCTTGAACGGCTGCCAATGCCAATTTCTCCACATGTGAGTATTTTAGCTCAGTTGGATCTAAAGTGCGACTAAGGTAATATATCACATGTTCAGTTTCGAATTCATCTTCCTAAACTAAGACCATTCCAATGGTGGAATGAGAGGCGGCGAGATATAAGAAGTAATCCTGGTTGTAGTTGGGAGGATGCAATAATGGTGCATGGGTCAACGCGTGTTTAAGTGCATCAAAAGATTTCTGAGCTATCTCGTCCCAATAGAATGGAGTATTCTGTTTCAACAACCAGGTAAAACCCTTTGTAACCTCAGCGTAGTTAGGAATGAATCGCCGTAAAAAGTTTGCTTTCCCTTGCAAACTTTGGAGTAGGCGAAGACTCGAAGGAGGAGGCAATTTGACGATAGCTTCGACCTTCGAGGGATCAACGCGAATGCCGGCTTTCGAAACTACAAATCCTAGCAATCGATCCGTTTCTATACAGAAGACACATTTGTGTGGGTTCAACCGAATCCGATAATGCCTACACCTCATAAAGATTGCTCGTAAATGGACGAGGTGATCAGCTCGATGTAATGAATGAGCAGGCAAGTCATCGAGATACGGTTGCACAATGTGCTTGATGTCATGAAACGCATAAGACATGGCCCTTTGAAAAGTTTCTCCGGCATTCTTGAGCCCAAAAGGTAACTTGCAATAAGAAAATGTCCCCTATGGACAAATGAAAGCCGTTTTTGGTTGATCGGCAGGTAGAATATTGATTTGATTGTATCCGGAAAAACCATCCATGAAGGAGAATATTTCGCTGCTGGCACAATCATCAATAATTTGATCGATATAGGGAGTTGGGTAATTGTCCTTTGGACAGGCTGGATTAATGTCCCTATAATCGATGCATATTCTTATTGTTCCCTGCTTTTTGTTAACCGGAACAATATTCGATACCTAATCCGTTAACGGGATCGGATAAATGAAACCTGCTTTGAGTAATTTTTCAACTTCTGCTTTAATTACAGCAGCTTTTCTTGGGTGAATCTGACGCAAACGTTGTCGGACGGGTTTAGAGTCTGGGTAAGTCTTGATCTCATGAACAACAATCGCAGGATCAATTCCTGGCATTTCCTCATAGGACCAGGCAAACACGTCGCGGAATTCTTGAAATAGGGCCTTATATAGTTTAATTTCATCATCTGTACACGAGGCACCTATATGAATGTTCTCAACAATTCCGGGCTTAACCGAAATGTCAATAGGAATAGTTCGAGAGGTGTTTCCCAAATTTAACTCTGAATCGGGATGTTTCATTGGATTCTGAGGTTCCTTGACATATTCAGTTGTAAAAATTGATGAGAAATCATTTTCAAAACGATCATTCTCAGGTAAAAACGAAGATCTATGATGGAGATCTTCCCATGGTAAATCATCTACACATAGGATTTCACGAATTTGCTCATCAGAGTGAACAAGTTCAGAAAACGTGATTAAATCTGACCTTGATGTGAAAAGTGATTCCTCACGGACCACATTCATGAAGTCAATTTCAGTTGAAGATGGGTCGGTAAACGATTGCACGGCCTCATATGCAATTTCATATGGACTCAAAGGCATGACATCACCAAATGAGTCTATCTCAGATTCAGAAGGAATGATCTAAGGATCATCATAAACAATGGTGTCTGATGTAATCATATGAATGGTTGCAAATGAAGACGATTCGTTGATCGGAGGAAAAGGAAAAGTTCCCAGTAAACCGACATCTTTAACTAGTCCTACTCCAACATCCTTATATGGGATAGTCGTTTTACCGACATGCTGAATACTCTCAGAAGAGGCTGGGTCGGATGAAAAGTAAGCCAGCTGGTCTATTGTTACGATCTTTCCATTATGTGGAAACTTTATTACTCGAAAGACCGATGAAACGATCGCTGTCATAGCGTAAGACCAACTTCGACCCAAAAGAAGGTTGTAATCTAGAGGGGCATCAACCACCTCCACATCTAGACTAACGATTTTTCCTTCAACCCCTATAGGCAAATCCTGTAGAATGCCAAAAGGATGAAACCCACGGCCATCAAAGGCCTTTAGAATCGTCGGGGATTGATTTAGCGAAGGAGAACCAAGCGATCTCCAACACTGTATTGACATAATACACGTTCAGGCTCCCTCATCAATTACAATCCGATGAATAGGCCTGTTCTTGACTATCACTAGAATCTGGAAAGCCATTTGATGAGGCAAATGCAGTGTACTATTTTCTAGATCGAAAATTATTAGGTTCGAGTCCTGAACGTCAACAGCTCCTATAGCCGACAAAAGTAATTTACGTTGTGCTGGACATGATTGCAGCACTTCCAAAGCCGACATTGCCGAGGGTGAAACAGCTAAATCCTCAACAATGTTATAATTCTGAGCCGCTCTCGCATGTAGATTGAAAGCTGACTTTCGAAGTATACCCTTGGCGGGCGGTTTGATTACCAAGTCTGGATTAGGTTTCTCGATTTGTAGTGGATCAGAACCGGGAGCTGAGGTTGATGGATTAGAATGAGAAGATTCTGCTTCTTTACCATCAACAGGACTTTTACTACCATAATCTTGCGATCGAGTCGCAATCCTAACATGGGACATCATCAGTATGGGTTCTTCATTGGCACTCGAGGACGAACCTATCATCTTACTGTCTTGAGCAGGAAAAGGATCCTTCAAAACAGCAGGAGTTTGGGAACCTTTGACAATCTGCGCAACCTCTGCACGATGAGGGCAGTCTCTTGTAAAATGTTCATCGTCACAAATGAGACAAGGATAACGAGGTTTGCGCTTTTCATCATTGGATTCCGATTTTTCAGGTTTCTCCTTTGAATTTTTGTCCATTTTGTTCTTCTTCTTTCCTTTCTTCTTCCCACCGGATTTTGATTTGGCTGTAGATTACTCTACAACGTGAATATCGGCGGAAATCTCTGCAGAAGAATCTCCTGTTGGGGAATCAAGCAAGGTTATGATAGGAGAAGAATTCTTGGAAGATTTCTTCTTACTTTTAGTGTTAACCGTACCAATCATACCATCGGCGGCATGAGATCCCGAAGGAGCTACAGCGATTTGATTTTTCTTGGGAAGATCGGGGATTTTCTCGTGTAACGTACCTGACTGAGTATAGACCAAGTCAAGGTACTGTGCTTGAGCAATTACTTGCTCCTCAGTAACAACTCCGGCTTTAGCTACATCTTCAGTGATCTTTGGCAACAAATATTTTACAAACCACTCGGCCAAGATCTGATCCGGAATGAACACCTTCACTAAACGCCGTCGACGTCTCCACTCATGAATATGATCTGAAATGTAAGTGGAGGTCGATTGCTAATGAAGTTAACAATTCCGTGCCATTGTCATATCAGACAGGCAACTGAAAATGAGTTAAAAAAGAGGTAGCTAACTGACTAAAATTATAAAAAGTGCCTCGCGGTAACTCAATGTACCACTTGGCTGCGAGACCAATTAGAGTGCGCTGGAAAAGTCTAAGACGGATTGAATCATCTGAAATGGAGTTAGATGCACACCAGAGGTGGTAAGTCATCACATGGTTCGACGGGTCCTCTTCTGATTTACCTTCGAACTTAGGAATGTCACTGGGCAACTTATTCGGCATTGGCAGCCAAAACGGAAGATAATTAATGGGATCGTTCGTTAGGCGCGACAAGTCAGATAAGTCCAAAGCTGTGATAAACGGTAACTGACGATTTGGGTCCCTAAAACTCTGGGTCATGAGACCAGCCCCAGGAGGAGGATATCCAGGATAACTAGGAATAGGAATTGCGTTTGGGATATTGTATCCTCCCGGAAAACCAGGATTAACTGGACTGTACTGGGGTTGTTGAGGTTGTTGATAAGTGTACCCAGGGTACGGTTGATACTGACAGACTGGCTGCTGCACAGCAGGACCGAATTGGTACTGTCCCTGGTACGGTTGATAAGTAAATTGTGGTTGACTTGTGACAACTGTACTTGAACCAGGTTGTCCTGCAGGCATCTGAACCGAAGTTTCAATCGTAGATCTAGACGGTGGTAAAGATGTCTGAGGAGTAGATACAGGAACAGTAGAAACCGGAGCTGTCGATACTCCAGAAGTAGGTGGGGTAGATTGTGTTAGCGCTTGAAATTTCACCTCAGGCTGAGAAAGGTAAACCTCAAGGCAACATCAAACCACTTAGCCTCGTAGCTAGCCCTACGGGGCTGGAGAGGGCTCTCTCCGGTCTATCTCGGTGAGATCTTCAATGAATGAGATGACCAATAGAGTGACACTGATTTTAGGCTAGTAAACTGATAAAAAGGGTTTTTAATAAAATGACGGGGTTTTTCTGGGCTGCATGGGCAAAGTAACAGCTTGAACAGAGAAATATAATAAAAAACACAGATTATCGACTGAGGCAAGGTAGGCAAGAAATTTAACATCAAATTTAGATTAAATGGGATGGCAAGACTGCTGAGGAGCTGACAAGGGCATAGGAGATGAATCCTTGTCAAACAGAGGAAAACATTAAATATGAACAAACTTATAGGCAGAGCATATAATACTATGAATTCTACCTAAACACTTCATTTGTTCAATTAGAAATGATCATGAAGTGAAATGAAACATAACAGTTTACATATGAAACAGAAGAAAAACTTATGCTAACTTTCATACCACAGGAATCTCAGAAGTCAGAGCTGTGAAATTTCATTAAAAATCTCTGTCAAAAACTGTACAATGAAGCTCTGTTACACACACCTCTCAGCACTCAGAATTCTCTCTCCCCTGTCTGACTAACTCTAACCTTTTACAAATTATGGCTTAAATAAGCCAACATAGTCTCTCGGTTGCCCTGGACTTTAGGAAACAAACCAATATTAATAATTACAAAAATAAAAATCAAATTTCTCAGATTGTCGAAGGTTAGAGTCAAATCCTTTTAAATCTGGATTTACTCTTTGTTCGATGATATCCATGCTGAAAAGTGTCCATTCGTGCCCAAATGTTGCCCCAAAATCTGGAAGTGTTAGCATTATAGAGTGAAATTTGCTAGTGCCTCTGATTCATCAAAACTGAAAATCGCCACCTGCCTTTTGATGCCTCGAAATATTCGATTGTTGAGTTTGAGTTGTCCTTACAATTGCAATTTCAATCCTTTGAACTGCTAACAAAATTCTAGGGACACACAAATAAATCAATAAACTAAAAATGATAAACTAAAAATAAAACTAGATTTAGGGAAAGTTGGAAGATTTCAATTTGTTGAAACCGCTGGTCTTTAATCTGATATTCTTCTCTGCTGTTAGGTGTTCAATTGTCCTCTTATAAGTTTCCTTCAAATCTGGAAAGGATATCTTCAACTTATTTCATGCCTAGATATTCTCGATCCGATCTCCAAAAATACCCAAATTGCTCATTAGAATGCTGATTTATTGCCTTGTGTTTTTTGCCTACTAAGACTGTCATGTGCTCTGCCTTCATTTCTCTAACTGACCATCGAATGCTTTCAATGAAAAGAACAAACTCTCAACTAGACTCCTGATATAGCGTGAAAGCCATATCAATTTCTGCGCTTTGAAATCTCACAAACTGAACCACATGAGGATGCCGAACCTTTTGTAGCAATGTCAATTCATTCTTGAAACGTTTTATGCTTTCTGGGTCAGAATAATAGTCCTTGTTAAGAATCTTTACAACAACTCTTGTCCCGTTCCATTTTACAGACTCTGAAGTTTGGCTTCGAACCGCATCACCCATCTTTTCATGAACACTTGAAATAAGAGCATTAAGAGCATCTGACTCATACACATCTAATTTCTCCAACACAAATATTTTTCTGAAATCCGCCCCATAAATATTCCATCTACTGGAAGTTGGATCAGAACTACAAGGCTTCAGATCCCCTAACCGACAAGCCATCATAGAACTGTTCTGTTCCTTGTTTGTCTATCATTGTCTGTCGTGTCTGCACCACGTTCACTTCCAGCCAGGTCAATAAAAGAAAGCTTCCCAACTGTTTTTCCCCTTTCATCTTATTGCCACTGACGTGTCTCTTAACAACCAGCTGTAATATAGCATGAGATCGTGAAGACTCCCCATTGGCACCTGTTGAACCAGTACTTCGGGATGCATTTCCTTTTTCAATATAATCCCTCACAACCTGAACATCTGAGATTTAAAATTCTTGCAAACCAACAATGCAAACCTGTTGTCGGCCATCTAATTTGTACATCGTGACACCTTTCATATTTTTGTAGTGTTCACGTGCTTCCTTCCGCAAATCAACTAACTTTAATAACTCCCATTTGCTGTAGTTAGAGCCCCTGCGCACAGGCTTTTATGATTTATCTCTTCCATACGATGCCCAGCTACACTGTATAACAGCTTCTCTGACAAGTCCGTAATATACTCTTTGTCCAAGTTCTAAAGCTACTGTTGAAAGATCTGAAGTTTGAAGAGCTACAATGAGCTCTTTATTTTTGATCCAAATAGTCAATAATGGTTCGAATTTATTGACACTTTGAGAAGTTATTTAGGACAAGTCCTAAAGGGATGTTCTGAAGCACAACGCTCTATAAAATCAAGACTACTTATGACCTGAGCAATTGACTGTGGATTAATCAAATTTTTGGACTGTGTATAACTCAGCGCCAATCCAAATTGACTTAAGTGACAATAAAGATCAGAATTGTATGTTCTGAATCCTTTATGACACAGACAAATATTGGGACAAAGATCTGTGGTGAGTCATCATACATAAAGTCGAAATCTAGAAGAAAGAATATATATGATGTAAGTTTTTGTGACACAGTGATCCAAGTTTCGTGCAGCATATCTCTCAATAATGATGTAAGTTCTAGTGGTACCATCTCTTTAATACACTGTTGTAATCAAGACCCCAAGGAAATCGACCTTTTATCTCTCTGTCTTTCTGCCTTTGTTACAGCTACATTAAAGTCACATGGATCCACTCGATTGAGAATACACATGTACAACCAACCAAATGAATGTGTTCTCTGAAATTTGAATCTTTGCTACAAGAAAAGCTCATACGGTCATCAAGGAAAAAGAGCGCTCAGTTCTGTGCAAACAATGGTTTATTCTCTCCTCAAAATGTACCGAGAAAACATAATAGAGGCCAGTTGCCTCAACCAACAAGGGAATACGACTCCCACGACTCCAATCCATCCTTCAAGCAATGGTAGTCGCACAGGCCACCACAATAAATACAAACCCTTCCTCGATGATGAAACTCTTGCTCCTCCATTCGAATATTGGTAGATCCACCTTGGTCCTATCTGAGTTGCAACACATTCCATTGTCGCAGGAGAATAAGAACAGGCATAATTGCAGTGAGGGCAACAATTTCAAGAATTAATGTACCATTCAAGTTGCTGACAAAATCTTTCTTAATCTGCTTGTGAGGATTGAGGCAAGTACTGTAGGACTCCATTGATATATTTTGAAAAGTGAATATTCTGAATTGTGCTTGTGCAGGGATAGGAGCTTGAAGTCGCTGCCATTTGAAGAGCTGGAGAATAAATTACATATTCTAAAAAAAAACAACATTAAATGATTTCTTCTTCAAAACCCTGTTTTGAAGAAGAATCAATCGCACACTGACATGAGACGGAGTCTAACAGATTGAACAGATGTTGCGGCAGTTGTAGCAGTCGTTTGAGGCGGAGTACGAGGTGTACTAGGCCCAGACTGAGAAACTATCGAAGGTACATAAGTTTGAAAGTTAGACTAGACTGGTTGCTGGGGTGTACCAGAAACTAAGGGTTGTCCAGTTTGAGATGACAACTATACATTTGGCTGCAACACCTGTTGAGTTTGCGATGAATCCCACACTATATTCATTCCAGGGTACTGACCCAAAACAGGTTGAGAATATTGAGGACCATAACCGGGTTGAGGGTAGGATTGATAATTGAAAGGTACATTTCCCGTTCCTTGAACATACGTTTGACCGGAGGGTGGTTGGAAACCTTGGTTCGAGTACTGACCTTAGGGTTGATACCCTTGAGGCACGTACTGATACTGGGGTTGACCTTGAGGTATAAATTGATATTGGGGTTGACCTTGGGGTACATATTGAGTCTGGGGTTGACCTTGAGGAACGTACTGTCCCATAGGTATGTACTGTCCTTGAGGTTGCCCCCCAGATTCAAATTTTGTACCTTGAGGTTGCCCCCCAGGCGATAATTGAGGCTGCCCCCTAGGCGGTAACTGGCCACCTTGAGGTTGAGGATTGGGAATAGAACCTGACATCATAAGAATGTCTTCTACGCTCAACGGTTTAGTACCATTGCTTCCAGTTAATAACCCTTGCTCAATGGGTTGAGGAGATGCTCCCGAAAAAGCACCAGAAAGTGACAGATACCCGGAGGGAACAGAAGGACCGCCGTACAAAAAGGATTCGGGCGATTGAGTAAACATGGACGACTGATTCGACATATTTAAAAAAGGATAATAACCTCTAGGTGTTGGGTGATAAGGAGCGCGAGGTGGTGAAAAACTTAACCCTGGGTTTTCTGAGAAATTAGTCAAAGAAAGATACCAAGTACTGCTCATAGGTGGACTGTAAAAAATTGATTCACGCTCCCTTAGCTCAATAGCAGGTTGATTTTCAGGGATAGGGATGCCTACTTCTTCTTCCAGAGTAGCAAGTTCTTCAATAGCAATAAGTCCAAAAGGAAGATCTTGGGTGATTACACTTTCTACCCTAGGTGAACCAGGACCACTAGAAGCTGGAGAAACAAACCCTGATGTCGGAGTAGCAGCAAATTCACTTTCAGGCTCGGATATTTCAGGTTCCTCACCTATATCACTAGTAGATGAAAAGCTACTAGTAACTTCGGAAACAGACATTAACTGTGGATTATAATCTGCCACTAGCGGTTGAAAATCAGGATGTACTATCAAAGAAGATTCTCCTTCTTCAGGTGACCCAACTCTACTGTCTCTAGGAGTTACAAGGACTTTCAAGCCTCCAAGCTGGCTCAGTACTTCCTCAGGAGGTTGGCCTCGAAGTCTAAGGGACTTCCTCAATAACTCAGCCACGTTTATAAACTCAGGAGGTTGGCCCCGAAGTCTACGGGACTGCCTTGGTAATTCAGCCACAGTTAAAAACTTTTAACTACTTCACACGCAAACAAAGTAAAATCTCAATGAAAAGCACCTAAAGTCTCTAAAGAACCAAACAAATTTAAATCACACGCCTAAAGAATCTAGGAGATCAAACACACACAAACAGTAACTTTCCGTACTGAAAACACTAGTTGGTGATGAAATCCAACGTCGCAGAGTTCAATACAGAAATGGTGGTTGGAACAGTTACCCCAGCAACCTGCTTAATGAATAGACTGGCACAAGTTCCTCCACTTAACCGTCTCGAGTGAAGAGAACCCCCTAGAAAATCCAAGTGAGTCTAGCCGACGTCTGCTCCAGGTACAGTGGGATCTTCCCACCACTGTCACCTTATGAAGAATCCTAAAGAATATGGCTACTAAGGTTACCAACTGAAACAAATATACTTGGGGGAACAGTCTACGATCCGATATGCACGCAAGGGCAGAGTAGCAAGCTCAATCCCCTTGAAGGCTCCTTGACATAATCCAAGGTTTACCAACAAGTGACCCCAGGCTCTTCGACAATGGTTAATCCGAGGTTTACCGTTTTTAATACGTGAATATCTGGCATCGTTCCCAATGAGGAAGGATTGATTCCCACACTGGTTCGGACACAATCTCGTGCTTCTCCTTTAAGAGGAGCTTTCCCAGAGCATAAATGCAACAATTGGATTTCTTCCCTACCACAAGATACAGCTACTTGTTTGTTTTTACTGTCTTGGAGAGTTAATTACTCTCCTACTCCAAGACACTAGCCTAAGCTAAGTTGGTGTATCAGAGCCCTAGAAATAAAAATGTTACTAGATGACTTTTACTCTAAGCGTTATTTTTTATTAGTTTTTGTTTAAATCAAAAGGTGCGGAGATGAAACTCGTGGTATGAAGACTCGACTCAAAATCACTAAAAATGCACCTAAGATGATTTAAACAATATTTTTCTCTTCGATGAACTTCTAAACTAAGAAAGAGTTTGAGAATGCAAATACTTTGTAAACACAAATCCTTCTTAAGAAACAAATTAAAAGAAGAGCTCTTGTCCTTTCCAATGCACTCAAAACGAGACAACTAATTATTTCACAAAAATTTCCCTTTTTCGTTTCAAAGCACTCAACCACTACAAAAAACAAACTTTTTCAAAAGAGATTTTTTATATTTTTTATAAAACACTCAAAACTATGGAAATGACTAACTTTAAGATCTATAAATTATAAAAACCTATCTGAAGTCAAAGCCTACTAGATGTCTTTTTTAAGGATGTTTTACTTAGCTAGATGTAAGCTAAGGACCAATTTATGCAGAATCACAAATCAGTCAAGAACAACCAATTTTGTTTTCTTTTTGAAAATGAAAATCCAAACTTTTAAACACAAGCTTTTCGAAGTTTTGTAAAGAGAAAACTCAAAGCGGATTCCTCAACAAGGGGAGATTTCATAAATGGTCAGACTCATAAGAAGGCTAGTAGACACTAAGGTGATCTGAAGTCCCTACAGCTTCTAAGCTCAGAGCCACTACACAACCAAAATGAAAAACAAGCCCAATAAGCAAAACTCCTAGGAATCTCACCTAAAACCCTAACACTAATGGAATCAACCTAAGGAAAGCTTCTGACAAGTTATATGCAGGTTTGGGCAGTGGATAACAATTTCTAAACAAAAACTAAGCTGACTAACAGAGAAAATATTAGGTTTTTCAAAATTTTGACAGGGTCCGCAGGCCCACAGTTGACACAGGTGCGGTCCCGCTCTGTGCTAAAAGCAAAGGTGCGGATAGGTACGCACTATGTCAAACGGCTAGGGTGCGGTTCTCTCCCAAAGCTATGAAAAAACAAAAAATAACCCTGGATCTACAAACTCTACCCAATTTTACACACAACAAGCCAAAAACAGAAACAAAAACACAGTTTCTCAGGTCAAAGTAAAAACAAGGAAAACAATCAAGTCCCCAGTATGGTCGCCATTTTGTCACATGGAATAAGTCGATCTTGCGGACAAGATAGACCTTCCTAGAATCTAAAGAAGACCTAATGACAAGCAAACCAACCAGACACTATCTTTCTCTAAATATGCTTTTATAAACAATGGCAAACAAGTGTTTTTAGGGCCTACCTTAGGTCCAACGCAAGTTTGTGGATGCCCTCGCTCCTTCGATCCAAATGAGCTCCTTTGTCGCGAATCTGCAAACACAAACAAGGCAAACAAATTAAATAGCACCTGAAAAACCAATATCATAAAACATATTTAACATGAAAGTCAAGGAGTCCATGAAACAAATAACATGAGATACTTGTTGAGAAAATTAGTTTGATTGTATTAATTCAAAAGAAGAAGAACTTTACAACTTGTGCCTTGACGCTGTATAAGCTCCTCCCAGGGTCCAGCAAGAAGTCTCCTCTACTTTGACAAGTTTCACTCACTCCCCAATGAAGCCAAAAAGGTATGTGATCTCTCCTCTTAAGCTCAACTAGGAAGTCTTGATTTCACCATAATTTACCCTCAAAAATGTTCAGCTTCTAACCTCCTTAGCAACCAACCCAATGCCTGAATTTATAGTGCAATGGAGGGAGGTTACTAGGTCCTCCTTCAAAGGGATAAAGCCCTCCGTCAAAAGGATAGCTCCTCTCATCAAGGGATTAGCTCCTTCTCTTTTGGGATGCATGAACCACCTCAGAGCGAACAATCCACGTCAAAATTCCTTCTAGAATCCTCTAGAATTAACCCAAAGTGAGTTTTTTAAGATAAAACTTGTGCCTTTTGACTTTCACAGGGGTCCGCACCCACACCATTAGGGACAGAGCGGGCAGGTCCGCAGTTTTTGTAAACAGAAGGTGCGGGACCGCAGGTGACGGTGAGAGAAAGTGCGGAACCAGAGTTTCATTGATTTTTAATGTATTTCTCCCATTTTGAAAGCTTGACTTGAAGAGCTGAGGTCTGAGACTTGCTTAGGAGGACAGTACAAGTGATGATAGACCCATACTGACTGCAAATAATCATGGTGACGATATTTTTGTGTAACACTCCCCGGATTATTCTAAGGTATGTTGATTTATTATGATTTCGTTTACCTGACATATTATGCATTGCAGGAAAGAGATCAAATGGCTAACAAGCTGGTTGACTACAAAGACTCTCCTTATGAATCTGAAGAGCAGTATGGTATTTGAAATCCTTTCGATTTGGCAGTTACATTGAGAAGCTTGAAGGAAGAGATAAGGAGTTTTAAGGCAGATAATGACAAATCAAGCAAAGGTTAATGCAATACTTCTTTAGAGCTTGTCAGACTTGCAGCGACAAGGGCTGCTTCGGATCAGCCATGGACATGAGGATAGAACTAATGGGGCATATGGCAATAGATCTCTTGGTAGACACAGGTCAGATAGATATGACATAGTGGGAGATGGCAATTTGTTGGACACTTGGGATAGGAGGGGCGATGACTACAGGTACTATTCTAGTTTTGGTTCTGATAGACATCATGATCGTCATCGCTATCATCCTTACAAGAGGAATGATAGGGGATACTTGCTGGATGAAATCAAGAAAGTGAAACCACCTACTTTTGATGGAGATATGAAGAAGTCTGAAGAAGTAGAGGCTTGGATACTTGGGATGAAGTATTCTTTGGGTTGCATGATTACACAGATAACATGCAGGCCAGAGTAGTGATCTTCAACTTGAAAGGTAAGACAAATATTTGGTAGGAATATGTTAAGTGGGTCTAAGACATTAGGACAAATGGCTTGAGTTGGCATAAGTTCAAGAGGCTTTTCAGGAAGAAGTACTTGTCAGAAAGGTACTACGAAAGTAAGTCCAAAGAGTTCTATGAGCTAAAAATGGGGTCAATGACAGACGAAGAGTACACAACCAAGTTTCTCGAGCTATTGAGGTATGCACTGTATCTTATTGATTAGAAGGCTAAAGTTCAGAGATTTGTCAGTGGTTTTCCATTAGCATTTAGAGATCAGATTGAGTATGATGAGCCTCAGTCACTTGAGAAAGTTATTGGGAAACTAAAGCATTCCTATGAACAATCAAAGCGTAAGAATGGATCTCAGCATGGATGGAAAGGAAGGGACAAAGGTAAAGGTAAATGACAACCTAAGAGGACAAGGCCTTTGCATGTAGATGAGAAAGAGAATGTGGCACCGCAAAAGAGATTTAATGCAGCTAGACAAGGACATTGGTCGCATCAGACACAACAACATAGAGGTGAGGGGACTTGTTAGGACCTGCGGTTCCACCCAAGGTGCGAGCGCGTTAAGACTTAGCGTGCAAAGGTTGTGCGAGCACAAATGGAGGAGAGCGAGGTGTTTATATGCGTGGGAGCGTGGAGAATTACCCACGGGGCCGACCTACGACTTGGAGCAAAGCCGACGGGTGTTTGCGACGGAGTAGGGGTGCGTTGTAGCATGGAGGACGAGTCGGCCGGGTAGGCTAACTCGCCCTGCCACCCGTATAAGTAAAGGATGCATGGAGCTCATTTGGTCATCGCAAGTTCGACCTTCAAAGGCGCAGATCGTAGATACAAGGTGCAGGTCGAGGTGTAACCGGATGCGCCCAAGACTTGGGCGAGGTCACACGGAGGTCGCATAACGTATCGGGTGAAGGCGAGGGCGCCAATGAAATGAAGGCATCGGGAAGGGCTGCACAACGGGTGCGCCCGCCAATGAACTGGGTGTGCGGGTGACTGGTGAGGGCGTCCGGGTAGGCGTGCACGACGGGCGGCCGGGTGAGGGCGTCCGTGCAAGTGTGCACGACAGGGCGACCGCTAAACGAACGAACCGAAGTGTTGAACGGGCGACCCGGGTAGGGCGCGCCGTGCACGAAGTTGAGTTGGTTGACACGGTGAGGGCGTGTGGACGGGTGAGGGCGCGCCGTGCACGACGGAACAGTGGAGACAAGGGTTGGAAGCGGAGGTCGTAGAGTTGGGCAGGCGGTACTACGTGCTGTTTCACATGATTTGGCTGTTTGCGGACCAAACGGAGAGTGAGCCGGTGAAGATGTACAACAAGGTGAACGAAGGGTTAGTGAGTCGTGCGGCGACCGTGCGGAGGTGCCGACAAGCTGGGCAAGCGAGTTTGCCGAAGTTGGAAATTTGGCTAAGTATAAATTTGGGGTTTCCCAAGGACTTAGTCTATACTTTGTAAAAGTGAAGATTGTATAATATATTGATATTCGGGTAGACTCATATTTCAGGGAGTTGCCCCTCCCTTTATACTATTGTGCATTTCTCTTGTATAATGTTGTTTATGTGAATGTTATGGGCTTTCACTTGTATAAAGGAACACATTAATAATACTTGGTAACGAAAATAAAACTAAGTATGGAATGTTAGGCATAGTTTACAATCGTAAGTATTGGTGAAAAGAAAACGATCGGTAGTGCCGCACCTCGCTATAAGTGATGAGCCCCAAAAATGGATCATTATATGGGCTCATTCAGCCTCCTAATTCGACTTAATCTGCCATTCTCATTAGTTTATTGCATGTTTTTGATTATATTTATGTTAATAGAGTGAATTGGGCTAGTCATTATGCCAACAAGTCTAATGGGTGCTTTGTGCAGTTTTTTGGTCAATTTTGAGACGAAATCAAAGGTTTTAATGAGCACTTGGCAGCCAAATTCGTGGGAGAACAAGGGAGAGGATTTGTAGGAAGGTGTCCCCTTCATTTATGGGCCTTTACCTCGAATTCTCCACCATCAGCTCGGAGTTCAAGGGCCACCAAATCGATTATCACAAGCGCAGCCGAGCAAGTGCTAGTAAAAGTGTTGTTAACTACAAGTTTTGGCAGCGGAGTTCCTAAAGCTTAGGAGGGCTGTTGGGGTCCTCAATTTGTATAAATAAGAGGGATTAGGGCCTCATTTCAGTTAGTCACTTTTTAGGCAGAAGTTAGCTAGTTTGTTGTTCGATTTTTAGTCATTCTTTTAGGCAGTAGGTTAGCACTCTAGTGCTGCTCTGTTTTTGCTCATTTGTGGAGCCTTTGCTGTAAACATTGTTGTGATATGGTTATTTTCTGAATAATGGAGATCAGTTTTATTCTGCTTCAGATCTGAGCTTCTTTTAGGAGCCTGTAGCTCTTGGGGTTGGGCCCAACCCATGTGTCAGGGCCTCCTCAATGTACTGTCATATGTTTTTCTGTTGTCTTTAATTAATTTATGCTAGTAGGTTACAATCTGATTTGGTTATTTAGTTCATTTTTGCTGATAGAAATAGTTGCTCATGTTTTAAGTTGATTTGATAGGTTAATAACAGAGAAGATCTTCAGAAAAAGGCCATCAAGCACCTCTGCTTTCACCTCTCCCTTAGTGGGATCAGGAGCTGGGATCAAGGTGACCTTGCTGCCACCAAAAACACTATCTTTGCTTCCCCATGCAATCATTAGTGTTTTATTTTTGTTTGCAGAAGTTGGTTACATGTTCAGATTCTTGATTGCTTCATTGCATAGTTGTTATACATGGTTTCATTGCAAGTAAACTTCTGTTCATTCTCTTTATTATTAGCTAGATCAGATTAGGTCAAATTAATTAGCTTCTTGATTTTCCAAGTCTTCATTTGTCTAAATTGAAAGATAACTTGCAGAGCACCTGTAATACCTCTCCATCTACCTGTACTCCATCAATCCTATCTGCTCCATCCCCTAACGCGGATTCTTGCCTCACGTTTTCCATTTGCTCACTTTGCCCTAATTCCCCATATCCTTGTGCAACATTGCTCCACTGCTTCTTGAAAAAATCCCACCATCCTTGCCACTCCTCAGCTCCATTCCCCAAGTCCTGGACCTCTTCACACCCCTAGCTCACCTCCATACTCACTCCTTCATATTTCTTCCTCCATCTATCCTCCAAAATCCCATTTCTGAACATCCTGTAGAAAATTGCAGACATCCTGTAGAAAATTACAAACATCCTGTAGAACCCCTGCAGACTTCCTGTAGAAGCTCACGAATGAGGTTTCTTGATAGCCAAACTCTGTGAAACTCTCTGGAAAGGTTTTAGGGACCCCTTAGGCCCTCTCCAAACCTTCCCAGCCCCTCAAAGCATTTCCTCTCGCCAATCCACCTTTGCACAGTCAAAAATAGTTAAATCGCATGCATGATAATTCTGACAACTTATTCAAAAATACAAAAAGGATTTTTTTTATTTTTTTTTATTTTTTATTTTTATTTTATTTATTTATTATTATTATTTTTTTAAATTTATTTATATATATATATATATATATATATATATATATATATATATATATATATATATATATATATATATATATATATATATATATATACATATATATTTTTTTTTTCAGATGTTACTGTAGAAGTAGCTTAGACACATGCATTTTACCTTCCTAGAATTCAATGGCATCTCTTTCAGTAGCTTGCATCAGTAGGGCTAGTCGGTAAAACTAGGGTTTGCATTTCCTTTCCGCTTTCAGTTTCTTTCTGCAAGTAGATTAGTTTCCTTTGAGTTAGCTTTCATCCATTAGTTAAAAAGCTTCTTCTAAGAGCTCATAGAAGTTGGCTTAAGCTCCTAGCGGACTTCTGCCAGCTGATCAAGTGACAGTTGCGGCAAGAGCTAGCACTTGTGCATACAACACCGTCGCTTCCAAGTTTGTTACGAACTACCGGGATGATAAAATTAAAGAAGGGAGTCCTAGGAGTTGCAACATTATTGCTACAATACTGGGGCCCACCATTCCTCTTGGCGCCGTTGCCGGGGAAGCGTCAGAGTACTGGTGATTGCTGCTTTTCTTCTATTTTCCACTACAACCTTCTGCTAAGTAGTTTATTTCATTTCCATTCTGCAATTTCATTTCTGCAAAAGTAGATTAGACATTTCCTGCTTTCATTTCATTTTAGCAAGTGTAGATTAGATATTTCTCGCTTTCATAGATTAGCATTTCAATTCCGCAATTTCAATTCTGTAACGTAGATTAGCATTTCAATTCCGCAATTTCAATTCTGTAACGTAGATTAGCATTTCAATTCTGCAATTTCCATTCTGCAAGCGTAGCTTAGCATTTCATTCCTGCAATTTCATTTGAGCAAAATAGATTAGTCCTTTCCTGCTTTCATTTCAATTCCGCATTTTCATTTCAGCAAGATGGTTAGTTGCAGTTCAATCTATTTTAGTTTTGTAGGTACAAGCAGAAAAAGCAAAAATCAACCAAAAAGATTTCCTTTCATGCCTTCTAGGAGTAGAGATAATTCAGAAAAATGATTGCACAACACCCTTAGGTGGACAGCAAGACATATTTGAAGAACCTCAAGGGAAGAAGAAGAAGAAAACATTCCTCTAGAGCAAATGGCTACAAGCAGCAATGTTGGGAGCAATACCTTGTCCAAAAACGAATTTGAAAATCAGATGGAAGATTTCAAGAGTGATATGAGGCAGTTTCTTGCCATGCAATTGGATACCTTGCGGATCCAAAGGAAGAAAGAAGAAGCCAAGAGGGCTTTGGCCATCTTTTGTCCCAGGTGAACAAGAAAGCATCCTGCAAATGAATGTCCAATGCACTCCCTGGAAGTGTGTTTCGTCTGTGAAGAATACCATCCTACGAATCAGTGCCCTTCCTTGCCTAGACTTAAAGTTGCATATCAGAGAGCCAAAGGAGCCACTGAATCATTCTATTATATGAACCAAAGGAGGCCACATGGACCCATACCCTACCAGCAGGGAATGCAAGGGACATCCCAGACCTATTACGACCCCTGTCAAGCCACTTCCATGCCTTCTTGGGGTCCCCCTGCTCATCCTTCCTGGTCCACACCCCCTCCTTGGTTGGATCCATCTCCACATTATGCCTAGCCAGCTGCTCATTCTTTTCACTCTTATGCTCTGCCACAGCCTCATTGGAATGCACCTCATCAGGGGTGGAGGCCCCAGTACAACTCTCATCCTGCTCCTTTGCCTCCACCACCTGCTCAACCGCAACCATCGCCTCCTGCTCCACCAAGGCAGCCCCAAATGCCTGCCCAACCACAACCCCATCCACATCCATCTCAAATATACACCCCCACTCAACTACCCATACCACCATTTCCAAACCCGCACATTGGAATAGCTCAACCTAATTGCAAAGCTGAGGCACAACATGTCCAAATGACTCCTCTTGAGCTCAATGATCTTCACCATAGCTCAGGAAAAGCATTGCAAAAAAGAGATTATCTTGAAAGAATTGAAGGACCACATCCAGCAAAAGAAGATTCAAAAGAGGAGATCAAAGAACCATGGGTTGCACTTGATGAAGAGAATACATCAGAATCAGAGATCGAGAGAGCTCCCTCATGGTTACCACCAAATCCTCCATGGATTCAAGAGAAAACTCAGCAAAAAGAGGAAGATGTGAAGGTCATGATAGAAGAAGATATGGAGAATGATCAAGATCAGCAAAAGGACCAAGGATATCAGAGCTATATTGAAATATGGTTTCAGACGGTCACTAAGTTGCAGCAGTACTCTCTTCCTCAGCTATGTTTGATCCCTTCAAAGTCAAATCATTTGGTCTCTGAAATCCAGATAGCTGTCAAAGCATGCATCTCAAGCCGCCACATCATTTTGTCTCTAATCTCGATGTGCACATGGCTCCATTGGAAGTATTCTTACACTTGACAATGCTTTTGTTTTTCAAGTAGGGTAGGGTAGAAAAAAAGAAAAAAGAGAAAAAAAAAAAGAAGAGAAAATAAGAAGAAAATAAAAATCTAAGATGAAAACCTCCTCGGAGGCGCCTTAGATTGGCTCATTGATTGAACACCTCCATGAGGTGGTCAATGGGTTGGAAAGAAGAGAAAATAAAAAGGGAATAAGATCCCTGGGTGTGTTTGGTCAATTTAGTGTGATCTAAATTGCTATTTATAATGTCAACCCGGGGTTCGTAAACTGACGAAGTGAAGTGTACTATATGTACTAGATAACCATTTCTTTAATCCTTTGTCGTTTTTGAGTTTTTTTAGTTTATTTTTGGATTTATCTTTCCCTAATGTGTGATGGTGAGAGTGAAAGTGAAGTATGAAGTATGGACAGTGATGGTGGTTTCTACAGTGATTTCCTCAAACTTGAAAGTGCTCAAGAAGAAAGCTAAACTGAAATCAATTCTTAAGAGAAAGTAAATGCATCAAAAAGTGAACTAATGACAATGGCCCAGTATCCTTGCTGCTGAATGAAAAGAAAGTAAAAACTGAACTTAAAGCAACTCAAACCAAAAGCAAAGCAACTAATTCACACTACTCAAACTCTTCAGATCCTTTACCCTTCATCTCAATCTACCTTGTGGGAAGTAATCATGAATAAGTCAAGCAATATGCTATCTAAATGACAAGAAATTAAATTGCATGAAAGAAACTAGTCACACTACTTTAACTCTTCTGGTCCTTTACCCTTCAGCTCAATCTACCTTGTGGGAAGCAACCATGAATAAGTTTAAGCAATATGATAACTAAATTGCAAGAAAGTAAATTGCAGAAAAGAAACTAATCACACTACTTCAACTCTTCTGATCCTTTACCCTTCAGCTCAATCTACCTTGTGGGAAGCAATCATGAATAAGTTTAAGCAATATGATAACTAAATCACACTACAGTTAGTGATATTTTGATTTCTTGCTAATAGAGACACTTCACTATAGAAAGAAACCATAAATTGATGAGCAGTATGATATCCAAATAACAAAGAAAATAAGCAAGCAAATCACAACTTGGAAAAGACAGTGCTGAAATTAAACTTTAGAAAATGAAAGAACTTCAGAAAATGAAAGTTAGCAGGAAGGACAAGATGATCTCATATGCCAATAGTTATCAAAAAGATGAAAATTTTCCCGGGCTGCCTAAGAAAACCTGCAGAAAAGCACTGATCAAGTTGACAATTATAAGAAAACAGAGATGAAAATCTAAATAGCAGTGAGTTAAGAAACATCAAAAGTATGTTATGTACAAGCTAATGATACAAAAACATAATAAAACCAAATGACAACTTTACAAGGCTTCAGCGTGCAGGAGCCCTCTGCCACTTCGGCCAGTCACAAGTAATCACACGAATAAGCTCAGAAAAGTCTCCTCATATATTAAAACAACAATATGTATAAACAGTGGGGTGACAACACGATAGTTCAGAAATTACATATCAAGCAAAAAACTTTTTTACAGCGTTCATCGACGCGTTATTTATAATGATAAAATGTTGAGACTAGCTAACTAACTCCTACGCTATTGACTGTATTGACAGAGACACGTAGATCCCTTCAGCCGAGATCTAGCGTAACTGTCATCATGCTTATTAAATCTCTGGAGTGGTTGCTGTTAGATTCTGGTTACAGAAGTGATCTCCAAGTGTGCTGGTGTCTTCGTGAGCTGAGGACTGTGCCACGTAACGTTCACATGCTCAAAACAGAGACGTGCCACCGCTGGAATCTTTGGTTGGCTCTACCTTTGACCTTCGTTGACCGTGACCTTCCATGGATGATTTGGCTGCTTCGAAGGGACACGTTCCATGTATTCGTCGCCTGGAGCTTGCCCATGTGGCTCGTTTCTTCATAGGACACCTGTAGCACAACTTTTAACAAAATAGCTGCGGAATCCTGTGCTGGCTGCGGAAACCTGTGCTGGCTGCGGAAATTGACAAGTTTCCGCAGCTGCATGAACAAAAAAACTAAACCAAACAACAGTCATAAGTATAGTCAGAAAACCATGTAAAGAACTCTTTTTAAACTATAATGCAATGATTTAGCAGCTGGGTGGATGCAACAAGTGGAAAAGGAAGGCTGAGAGGGTGTATATGAAGGTGCAGGTTTGAGGCTCAACAGGGTGAAAACCTCCCTTGGAGGCGCCCAAGGCAGGAAATTAGGGTGAAAACCTCCATGAGGCGCCCTAGTTGTTTTTCAAAAAAAAAAGAGAAAAAGAAAAAGAAAAATAAACCTAATTTCCATTGAATAATTGCAGGTTGCAGCAAGGACATTGCAGGTCAGGAGGATCGCTCAAAACAAAGACAGAGGAAGTTCTATGCCTTCTACAGGAAGTTCTGTGTCCTCTACAGGAAGCCTACAAACAAGCCAAAATCGATCTCCGAAGAGGACCAGAAGGCTAGGAATATGTCCATGAGGCCTGCAAGCATCCATGTTTCCATCCCTCACCCTTCTCCATCATTTTTTCCATCTCATTGTGCTTCTTTCCTCAAAACTGCGTGTTCTACAGGAAGTTCCTGTAGAAATTACAGGATTTCTACAGGAAGCTAGAAATGGATTTCAAAAAGGTAGTTTGGCGAACATGATAGCTTCCTCAAGGGTTCAGAAGTCCTCCTGCAATCTTCAAACTCCTCCTCCATCATCTCCATGCCTGCATCACAACCCAAGCTCATTTTTTTACCATGCAAAAACTTGCAGAATGCTTTGAAGAAAAAATACATAGAACATAATTTGTTTTTTCCCTAGCTTGAAAACCGTGCATCCATTTGCAAAACTGTTACAGGGGGAGTTGTATAGGGACGATGGCAACATGCCCGAGCAATTTTAGCCAATTCTGGTGCACGGTTTCCAAGAAATCAGCCTCCATCACCTTCAGCCATTTTTGCATTTTCTCCATATCCGTGCATCCGTTTCAAAACCTGTTTCATGGGGAGATGCACATGGGTGATAGTAGCCTACCCAAGCAGTTTCAGCCAATTCCGATGCACGGTTTCCGAGAAATTGATCTCTGTAATCTTCAACCATTTTCCGTTTTTCTCGAAATCTGTGCATCCATTGATCGCAATTTTGCTATGGGAGGTGCATAATGATGATAGGAACATGCTTAGAAAGTTTCAGATCGATCCGGTCTATCGTTCGGGAGCAATGGCGAAAACAAGTTTCTGTCTTGTGGAAATTCAACATCAGCAGCTTGAGGGTGCAGATCTGAACGTGGAAACAAATTCCTGCAGCGTGGATCCGACCGGAGGATACCTGCACAAGAAAAACAGCCATGAATCAGCAACCAAGCCATCATGCAACCACAGAAACAAATGCATGCAGCAGCAAAAAGGACGCAGCAGCACGCCGACTTACAGGTATGCGTCTAAACCAGTTCCTCTATCTGCATCAATATGATTTGGAAAGTGCATAAACGAATGAAATGGTGGGATTAAGTCGGGAAGCTAGCAAAGTAACCTGACAGTGCCTGTTCCAGTCTCTAGCGCTCCGCTGGAAATCATGTAGCATGCATGTACAGTTAACTCACGTAAAATTAAAAAAAAAACAAAACAAAACAAAAACAGACAGTGGTGACCGTTTAAACCTCAGTGCAATTGATGACAGTGATTACAGGTAGAAAACATAAAGTTCATAAACAACACTGTCGTCTGCATGTGGCCACGTACACCTGGCCACTTCACTCCCTCACCACAAATCACGCCGCAATTAAAAATGCTCGGCTGAAACACCACTTGCTGTTCATTGGCACTTGCAACATCCTCAACTGAAGTATGCATCCTCTGCTTCCACAAAGTGATTAACCCGTCATCCTCCACTGAGCTTTTCAGCCTGGTTCAAAATTCTCCAGCGTATCGGGCTCACTCAGAGGCGCAAGGGCGTTCTACAGGAAACGGGGGGGGTCTTCTACAGGAAGTACGGCATAGCCTTCTGGGACGGAGAAACATGAGATTTCCTTCATCAAATTTGGAGTTCCGAGAAAGGTAGGCTTGGAAACACTCTTCCATGCATGACATATTTTGAAAGGTGGTGAATTGAACTGTCTGGAGTAGGAGAATTAGAGACAATTCTGCCTATAAGTCAAAAATAGCAGTGTGATTGTGTGTTGCACGGAATTTCTCAGTTTTTCTACATCAAAATTCCTCTCCACGTTTCCGGTCTAAAATTCTCTTATAAGGAAGGCATATGCAACTGTGAGAGCTAGCCTGTGGATGAAAATTTTAAAATTTGCAGAAAACTTAGTCTCTGTCCTCTAGCTGTAGAAGCAAAACTCTTCCTCTCATAACCAGATAGCTGAAAATTTTTTAATGTCCTTGAGATCTATCTCTACCAAAAAAAGAAAAGAACAAACTTGGACATGGACTTTTGCAGGTATTAAGGAGGTTTTCTGGAAAAGAGGACCGAAGAACAACTTGGTCAGGGTCTTTTGCAGGCATGAACATAATTGTTAAAACAGAGTAAGGTGTCATATCAGAATTTGATGCAGGTGATCTAGGATTGTAAAGGGATGGAAATCTTAAAGTTGGTGGGGGACTTGGAGGATGGAATTAGAGTCTCACATCAAAGGAGAGACATGAAGATTCTGTCACAGATCCAAGCTAGTTTGGAACAGTCTAAATCAAGAACAGGGGAACAATACTTTGAGAGTGCTTCTAAAAGCGATCAGGCTGGGAATGCAAAATTTGTTTACTGTGATGGATCAGGCTTGGCAGCTGACAACCGGCTACAGCTAGAAGGATTAATTGAAGGTGCCCAAATTTGTACAAATGAAGGTTTAGCAAACATTGGTGCGACTTAAAATTGACCATAAGACTAATGAGATGAAATAAGTGTAAGGTGGAAATCAGTCGTAGGATTGGACCATTCAAGGCATGTAATTAACCGACCAGGAACAATAAGTTTGTGTCTTGTCATAGTACAGTCATACAATGAACATGTGGGATCTTTTACATGATCAAGAGAAATACAAGGAGCCAAATAAAAGCGAGAGGGGGAGGACAAGGCTGGATACTCAAAGAACTAATGTCGATGAGTTAATGGAAGTACTGAAGAAAAATAAATGATGGCAAGGAAGAAGAACACATTGAAAAAGATGAGAAAACCAATGATGAAGAAACGCAAGACATTCAGGCAAGGCAAGAACAGAGAGGAAAAGGAGCAAAGGCCAAATTGCTGAAGCCTAAAACTGTGGAGGAACAATGGCACAAACACCCCGGAAAAAGCGATTGCAGAATAGAGCAGAGAGGAGTGCAAAAGTCCAAACAAGTGAGGGCACAACCACACCACAATTAAAAGGCAAGACACCCCCAGCCAAGCAGACTGAAACAGTGAAGACAGGTTCTACAGTAAGCCAGAAGACAGTTTCTATAGGAAGCCAGAAAGTAGTTTCTACAGGAAGACAGAAAATAGTCGACACAAGACTTTCTATAGGAAGTATGGAAACAGAGGAACAAAAAGGAGAAATCGCCTGAGATTTTAGCTAGGGAGGCAGCAGCTGTGCTGGCTACCCTCAGCACATCTCCAAAGCAAAAAAGGGCAGTGAAAGAGGGAGCCTTCCATGTATTTTAAAGCAAGAAGGAGCATGCGGATAACAACTGGCAGACCCCAACCACAGTCAAAAGAGCCAATTACAATTGTAGACACCCGAGCTACACAAAGGAAAAGTCTCCCTCAAAGGCATCCATCACATATGAACGAGGAAGCCCGAAGACATCCACCTGGAGAGAAAGAATGAAAATGTTGGACACAACAGCCTCTCTACAGGATGCTGAGACTGTTCTACAGGAACGCTGGCTAAGCTAAGAGAGACCGAGTAATTGGAGGAAAAGGCAGCCAAACAATCACATGAAGAAGGAAAGACAAGGAAACATCTAATGAATAGCAAAGAGAGGAAAAACTGCAGGCTGAGGTTGAGGCGCTAACAAAACTGCTACAAGAAAAGGAACACAGGCAGTGGGAAGAAGCAAAGAGAAAAGCATGGTTTCGTGACCGAGAAGAGGAAATCACTTCAGAAGCTTGGCATGACAGGAAGGCCACCAGGGCCATCAAAGATGAAGAGATAGATTAGTTGCTCAGAGGATGAGCAACACTTTCAGTAGGGGGTGATGATGAGCCCCAAAAATGGATCATTATATGGGCTCATTCAGCCTCCTAATTCGACTTAATCCGCCATTCTCATTAGTTTATTGCATGTTTTTTATTATATTTATGTTAATAGAGTGAATTGGGTTAGTCATTATGCCAACAAGTCTAATGGGTGCTTTGTGCAGTTTTTTGGTCAATTTTGAGACAAAATCAAAGGTTTTAATGAGCACTTGGCAGCCAAATTCGTGGGAGAACAAGAGAGAGGATTTGTAGGAAGGTGTCCCCTTCATTTATGGGCCTTTACCTCAAATTCTCCACCATCAACTCGGAGTTCAAGGGCCTCCAAATCGATTATCACAAGGGCAGCCGAGCAAGTGCTAGTAAAAGTGTTGTTAACTACAAGTTTTGGCAGCCGAGTTCCTAAAGTTTAGGAGGGCTATTGGGGTCCTCAATTTGTATAAATGAGAGGGCTTAGGGCCTCATTTCAGTTAGTCACTTTGTAGGCAGAAGTTAGCTAGTTTGTAGTTCGATTTTTAGTCATTCTTTTAGGCAGCAGGTTAGCACTCTAGTGCTGCTCTGTTTTTGCTCATTTGTGGAGCCTTTGCT
The DNA here is from genome assembly GCA_031772625.1 of Pinus tabuliformis. Classification (NCBI taxonomy): domain Eukaryota; kingdom Viridiplantae; phylum Streptophyta; class Pinopsida; order Pinales; family Pinaceae; genus Pinus; species Pinus tabuliformis. The sequence goes on along the minus strand of CM062810.1, from coordinate 232,928,911 downwards.
GTAAACATTGTTGTGATATGGTTATTTTCTGGATAATGGAGATCAGTTTTATTCTGCTTCAGATCTGAGCTTCTTTTAGGAGCCTGTAGCTCTTAGGGTTGGGCCTAACCCAAGTGCCAGGGCCTCCTCAATGTACTGTCATGTTTTTCTGTTGTCTTTAATTAATTTATGCTAGTAGGTTACGATCTGATTTGGTTATTTAGTTCATTTTTGCTAATAGAAATAGTTGTTCATGTTTTAAGTTGATTTTATAGGTTAATAACAGAGAAGATCTTCAGAAAAAGGCCATCAAGCACCTCTGATTTCACCTCTCCCTCAGTGGGATCAGGAGCTGGGATCAAGGTGACCTTGCTGCCACCAAAAACACTATCTTTGCTTCCCCATGCAATCATTAGTGTTCGATTTTTGTTTGCAGAAGTTGGTTACATGTTCAGATTCTTGATTGCTTCATTGCATAGTTGTTATACATGGTTTCATTGCAAGTAAACTTCTGTTCATTCTCTTTACTGTTAGCTAGATCAGATTAGGTCAAAGTAATTAGCTTCTTGATTTTCCAAGTCTTCATTTGTCTAATTCGAAAGATAACTTGCAGAGCGCCTGTAATACCTCTCCATCTACCTGTACTCCATCAATCCCATCTGCTCCATCCCCTAACGCGGATTCTTGCCTCACGTTTGCCATTTGCTCACTTTGCCCTAATTCCCCATATCCTTGTGCAACATTGCTCCACTGCTTCTTGAACAAATCCCACCATCCTTGCCACTCCTCAGCTCCATTCCCCAAGTCCTGGACCTCTTCACACCCCTAGCTCACCTCCATACTCACTCCTTCATCTTTCTTCCTCCATCCATCCTCCAAAATCCCATTTCTGAACATCCTGTAGAAAATTACAGACATCCTGTAGAAAATTACAGACATCCTGTAGAACCCCTGCAGACTTCCTGTAGAAGCTCACGAATGAGGTTTCTTGATAGCCAAACTTTGTGAAACTCTCTGGAAGGGTGTTAGGGACCCCTTAGGCCCTCTTCGAACCTTCCCGACCTCCTCCAAGCATTTCCTCTCGCCAATCCACCTCTGCACAGTAAAAAACAGTTAAATTGCATGCATGATAATTCTGACAACTTATTCAAAAATACAAAAAGATGTTTTTTCAGATGTTACTATAGAAGTAGCTTAGACACATGCATTTTACCTTCCTAGAAGTCAATGGCATCTCTTTCAGTAGCTTGCATCCTCTTTCTTGCATCAGTAGGGCTAGTCGGTAAAACTAGGGCTTACTAGGGTTTGCATTTCCTTTCCGCTTTCAGTTTCTTTCTGCAAGTAGATTAGTTTCCTTTGAGTTAGCTTTCATCCATCAGTTAAAAAGCTTCTTCTAAGAGCTCATAGAAGTTGGCTTAAGCTCCTAGTGGACTTCTGCCAGCTGATCAAGTGACAGCTGCAGCAAGAGCCAGTACTTGTGCATACAACACCGTCGCTTCCAAGTTTGTTACGAACTACCGGGTTGATAAAATTAAAGAAGGGAGTCCTAAGAGTTGCAACATTATTGCTGCAATACTGGGGCCCACCAATAAGCGGTTGAAAGACTACCGCAGGTGTAGGGGTGTGACAGGACTAGTCGGTTGGAGTGTTGGACCTGCTGTAAGGAGCACCTTAAGGGAGATAGTCCACAGAATCAGGGTGATAGGCCTCAGATATACAGTGCATAGGAGGCGCAGACTACTAGGGGTGTTGGTCAGAGTATTCCACGTATCTGTGCAATGGTGGACAATAGTTAGGTAAAACACTAGGCATCTATCATTGAGATGGACAATAAGCTTTGTGATAAAGTTATTTATATTTTGATTGAACCTAGATATAATTATAGCTATGTTAGTCCTGACTTGGTGGATAAGTGTGGTTTGAGTAAGGAATTGCATGTAGAGTCTTTGTTAGTACAGTTGGCTACAGGTACGAAGAAACATGTTCATCATTGGGTAAGACCTTGTGCATTTGACTTGAATGGTATGCCTACCGCATCACATTTGAATGCATTACTGTTGGGTTCATACAATATGTTGTTGGGCATGGACTGGTTGTATCTTCATAGGACCAAGGTAGATTGTTATGACAAAGCCATTGGCCGTGTTGATGACAATGGGGAACCAAGAGTCTTGCAGGGTAAGAAGAAAGCCACCTCAGTTAGGATGGTGACAACTATGCAAGCAAAGCATAGTCGCAAGAAAGGGTGAAAGTTATTTGTAGTACACATTTCTAGTGATAAGGGCAAGGAGGTTGAGGATGCAGATGTCTTGAGTAGGTATCCAGTTTTGTAGCAGTTTCACGATGTATTCCCTAAGGACATTATAGAGTTACCACCTCACAGGGAGGTAGACTTTTATATTGATTTAGTGCCAGGGGTAGCTCCAACATCAAAAGCACCTTACAGGATGAGCACACCTGAGCTAGTTGAGTTAAAGTTGCAGTTAAAGGAAATGTTGGACAAAGGATGCATTAGGCCAAGTGTATCACCTTGGGGTGCATCAACCTTGTTTGTGAAGAAGAAAGATGGTACTCTCAGATTATGCATTGACTACAGGTAGTTGAACAAAGTGACTATTAAGAATAGGTACCCTTTGCCGAGGATTGATGACTTGTTCGATCAACTGAAGGGAGCAACAACGTTCTTGAAGATTGATCTCAGATCTGGATACCATCAGGTACAAATCAAAGAAGAGGACATTTACAAGACTGCGTTTAGGACCGGGTATGGGAATTATGAGTTTGTTGTTGTTCCATTTGGCTTAACTAATGCTCCAACTACATTCATGTACTTAATGAATATTGTGTTGTGTCCATATTTGGATAAGTTTGTTATTGTGTTCATTGATGATATACTAGTATATTCTAAAAATGAAGAAGAGCATGCCAAACATTTAGCAATATTGTTGAGGTTGTTGAGGGAGCATGAGTTGTATGTTAAGTTCAACAAGTGTAGCTTCTTTCAGACTAAGGTACACTACTTGGGACATATTGTCTCCGAGGAAGGCATTGCAGTAGATCCAAAGAAGATAAGGGCCATCATGGAGTGGGTAGCTCCTAAGAGTGTGGATGAGGTAAGATCTTTCATGGGTCTGGCAGGATATTACAGGAGGTTCATCAGGAACTTCTCGTAGATTTCTTATCCCATCACATCATTGTAAAGGAAAGGTAAAAAGTTCGAATGGACAAAGGAGTGCGAGGCTAGCTTTGAGCAACTTAAGTAGTTGTTGACACGTGCACCAATGTTATAGATTGTAGATTCAGACAAAGAGTTTGTGGTATGCATAGATGATTGCAAGAGAGGACTAGGTGGAGTCCTTACGCAGGATGGACAGGTGCTGTGCTATGAGTCCCGGAAACTAACGAACACGAGCAGAGCTACCCAAAACATGATCTTGAGTTAGCAACAATAATACATGCATTGAAGATGCGGAGACACTATCTTCTTGGCAAGAGGTTTGTACTCATGAGTGATCATATTGGGTTGAGGTATTTGTTTGACCAATCGAATTTGAATGCCAGGTAGGCTAGATGGTTGGCCACGATTAGTGAGTTTGATTTCAAGATCAGGTACATCAAAGGTAAAGAGAAAAGGGTGGCAGATGATCTCAACAGATGGGTACATGCACATCACTTGGCAGCTATGAGCTCCTATCAAACATATCTATATGAAAGGATCTTGCAGGCAGGTCAACAAGATGTTAGGTATATGGAGATTGTGCACAGGTTGCAACAGGGTACAAGTGCAGATACAGGTAGAAGTACAAGTACAGGTGCAGGTGCATAGGGTATGGATTATTGTCGTACAACGGATGGATTGGTCAGGTTTTGAGACAAGATATATGTACCGGACAACAATGAGCTCAAGAAGATGATCTTGAGGGACTTTCATGTGAAACCTTATTCAGGTCACTCAGGTTACCAAAAGACACTGACAACGATGTAGATATATTATTATTGGCCAAATTTGAAGAGGGATGTAGCAGAGTTTGTGGCAAGGTGTTTCAACTGTCAACGAGTGAAAGCAGAGTGTAAACATCCAGGTGGAATGCTACAGCCAATTACGATTCCATAATGGAAATGGGAGGTTATTTCCATGGATTTCATCACAGGGTTGCCTAAGACAGTGAAGCAGCATGATTCCATTATGGTCATTGTGGACAGATTAACAATGGTTGCACACTTCATTCCAGTGAAGTCTACATTCTCAGCTAACAATGTGGCGCAGGTAATAATCAAAGATGTAGTTTGACTACACGGTGTTCCAAAAAAGATTGTGTCAGACAAGAATGCAGAGTTTACTTCCAAGTTTTGGAAGGAGTTATTTGTAGGTTTGGGCACAGAGTTGGCCTTCAACACATCTTATCATCCACAGATAGATGGAAAGATAGAGAGGGTCAACAGGATATAAGAGGACATGTTGAGGATGTATGCGATGCATCAACAGACGAAGTGGGAAGAGTATCTCTCTTTGGTAGAGTTTGCATACAACAATGGTTATTAGGAGTCATTGAGTATGAGTCCTTTTGAGGCATTGTGTGGGCAGAGTTGTAATGCTCATATCAATTGGAGTGATCCAGTTAGCATGGTATTAATTAGACCAGATATGTTGGCAGACATGGAACATGAAATGCAAGCGATCAAGAAGAATTTGAAGGCAACACAGGATAGGGAGAAGAGTTATGCAGATAGGAACAGGTTGTTCAAGGAGTTCCAGGTTAAATGCTTCACCCAAACTCCATGAGTACTTATAGTCTATTTGTCCTCGGGGATTGTAGAGAACCCTCATCCCGAGATCCTGCCACCTCTGGGGCCCCATCAAAGCAAAGAATGTGAAATTTTTGATTGGAAACCCATATTTGAAATTGACTCTTTGATATCGATAAGTGCCAAAATTGCTTATTCTTAGGAGACATGATAAGATTACACTTAAGATTAAACTGTGTAAGCGAAAGGTCTTCATATCTATCCAGTGTTGAAGGGTGGAGAGGTGTATGTCCCAAATTTATTGTTTTCAACCAAAAGAGATTTTGCTCTTTTCGCTACCACATTTGGAAGTGTGAGAGAGTCTTGGAAAATTGCCTTGTTTCTTATCAGATTTTCCAAACTACAAATTTGGGGAGAGATATCCATACTTTTATGAAAGTTATTTTCCTTTGAAAGAGGTTTTATAGTATATTGTAATTTTGTTTTTATTAGTAAAATTACAAATAGTTTTTTGAAAAAAATATATTTAAAATAACTTTAAATAATAATGATATTTCAAAACAAATAATTAATAAACATATAAAAATATAATAAATTTAATTAATAAAATATATAATTAGAAATATAGATGTGAAATATATATAAAATATAAATATTAATTATAAATTAAGATTAATTTTACCATATAAATTAAGATAATGTTTCATATTTATATATAATTTAGAACTTTATATTTAAATTTAATTCATAAACATATAAAAATTTAATACTTACATACATTGTTGCACTCTCTCTCTCTCTCATTAAAAAAATTAAATTATTAGTCAAAGGAAAATAAAATATGATATATATGTAATTATATGTATATTAATACAATTTGAGTGGGCCTAATGGTTAAGAGCATGTGTTCTTCTAACCTAAGATGTCACATGTTTAAAACTAGAGGGGTAGAGTCCCTTGTCCCACAAACAAGGGGTCTCATACACCAATTTGGTGTTTGGCTTGGTAGTGACCTTAAAATTGGATAATTATAGTAATATAATTAAATATATATATATATATATATATATATATATATATATATATATATTTTTTTTTTTTTTTCAGAAGAAAAAAGCGATATATGATATATTGAGAAAATATAATGGTCAGAAATACATGAAGGCATGAACCATAGCCGCATGTCCAGAACAGGGACTGCAATAAGGCATAAAGTGGCAAGCAGAGCCACAAACCAAAGAGCCTAAAAAAAGCCGTAGATGGAGGAGAGGCCAGAAGGTATATATATATATATATATATATTTTTGTTTAGAGATGTGATATATATAAAACAAATGTCAAAGAAAAATGAGATAGCATATATATAATTATATGAAATGATATTTTAAGGTCCATGAGACTAAAAATAGTTATTGAGACCATTAGTTCCATGTTTTTCGCTTTTGCAATTCAATCCTTTTCCGATTCAAATTGATGGTGAGCTGACCCAACCTTCCAACAATCCCCTCGCTAAAAAGACAATACCAAGAAACTGATGCTAACATGTTGTCATAACTTTCTATGATGTCTTTGAATGCATCACATTCCAAAATGAAATATTTTTCCAATTCCACAGCCCCAGACATGCAAAATATACACACCCGTTCTTCCCAAGCTTCTTTAGGCCTTTTCCACCATCCTGTTTCACATCGAAGTTGATGTGAGTTTGTCCTTAATTAAGCAATAAGAACCTTTGCCCTCCATGAAATGCTAGCTCCAATGAACTCTTTTTGTTGTAGATCACGTGTAGGGTTGAATTCCTCAATGTAATATTTCTTCTTTCTACCCAACTCTTTTCTCTATACCTTTTTACGAAACTTTTCCATAACAAAATCCTTTAGCTCCTTGTTATTTGTGAGACAGACATTATGATAGTTATTGCATTTTTGCATCATTTTTTTTTCCTAAAATAATAAAATTGCTTTTAAAATAATACGATGAATGGAATCAAAATTAGAATTGAATCAGAATTAGAGAAAGTTTTAGCTAAGTTTAAACTCAAATAAATTTTTTAGCACCATAATCAAATTTGAAAAAATATACCCTTACCATAAAAAATAACTCAAAAAAACTGAATGATTTTATACCCTTAGAATCACACTCCTCATAGGATTTTACCCTCAATCACAACGATGGAAAAATTGAAATTTCAACATCAATATGAATCACTATACCTCTCAAACCTCGTGGCAGACCAAGCATAAGCGAGGCCACCATTCATATTATTTATTTCACCATTCGATTTCCCACAAGACATTTGAAGCAAAGGAAGCATTATCCCACGGATTTGAAATGGTGGGTGGATAATACCTGCAATGTCTACCAACATATTTATTTCACCATCCAATTTCCCGCAAAATATTTGAAGCAAAGGAAGCATTATATCAGGGATTTGAAATGTTGGATGGATAATACCTGCGATGGCTACCAACATTTCCATTCCTGGTCACACGACACTCTTTTACTTAACTTTCGGAATACCAGTTCTTCCACCAAGCCCTCAAACTTCGAATAAAATTAACCTGTTCGCAACAGCTAAATCCACCAGAGCAGTTCGATGCGCTGTTTCATACAGTGAGATTCAATGTCTTCCTCCAATTCATTTTCTCTGGAATTGCACAATGAAGCAGCGGAGCAATGATAGGAATATTGATTTATTGATGATCTATTTTTCTGGCGCAGAAGAGAGGAGCGAGCGCGGTAGAAAACGACGAGAACAATTTCAGAAACAATATGGCATCGATCCTTCCGATTGGGATTCGCGAACTTCAAAGGTATGGAGTTTGTTAAAAATAATTCGTGTAATTGTATTTGAAGTATTTATGCGCTTCGTAGAAATGGAGGCACACTGTTAATTTTATTTTATTAGAATTATTTATCTTCCACTGCTGGGAGTTGGAAAACAATTTTTAATTATCATCTCCAAGGTGTGAATGCGTTACTATTAACCATTGGCATTTGCTGTCTTAGTAGTATGGACTAATTACTTTTGGATGTATTCGAAGCTATTGTAATATTTATTTGTATGTTTATTTTTTTGTTTTGTTTTGTTTTTTTAACATTGTTTATTTTCAGCCTCTGGAGTTCCAAAATATTTGTAGTTATCATCACTAGGGTTTTAAGGCTATTACTGTTCGTCAACTTCATTCCACCAGCAGAAGAAGGGATAATTAAAGTTCATATGCATCCGTACAAATTTGGAAATGTAATTACACTATATTTTGAAAAGAAATACTGGTTATGGTAACTTTTAGCTGTCCTTTGGCTAAGCTGCCATTTTGTAAGGACTGTTTTATTATTGTCAAAGTCAGTCAGGATCTGCACCTTGCCTTATCCACATCCACTTTGGGGCGTTTTGAATCATGGTCTTGATATTCATACAACCCTGATAATTTGCTACCTTAGGTGACAGCAGTGAGCTTAGATGCAGCATTTATTTTTTCAAAAATCCAACCTTGTAAGAAGAAAATCAATTTTATGCACAGAGTTCACTATGCTATTTTTCAGTGACCAGGCAAAACTTCATGTTATGCAAATCTAGCAAGCAGACTTCTTTAGGAGATTAGCTGGGCACTCGTTATTTTGCTACCTGTACAGCTCATACTCTTGAGACTCATTTACGTAACTTTGGTATTGAGTAGACGTTTGTATAAATTCATTTTGTCCTGCATTAGCGAATAAAATACTGTTTACGACAATCAACTGAGGGACTGATGATGTTTTGTTGGCCATTACCCTGTACGCAGTCCAGTAAACTGTCAAAGCGAGAGCAGGAGGACAAGGAAAGGACCTCAACATCAGCTGCAACCAGTGTTCCGAGAACAACGCATAGGATACTAAAGGTCTGCATTTTTGGCGTTCTTTCTTAATTACAGAATAAAATACTTCCTTTAACTATTAAATTGATCCACATATGTACATGCAGGGCATTTTATAAAAAAACAGGATGCTAAAATCAGCTTCCACGAGCTGGTGGCCTCTGGAGCCTATAAGCCTAGGTAGCATAATAGCAAATAGAAAGATGCCTTAAAGGAAGGCTTAATAAATAGACAAGCACATAAGAAAATATAATATCCAGAGCCAGCTGGTCCACACAGTCCATCCATAAACACAACTAAAGCGGCAACAGGATTGTTAGAGTTTAAATGTTGTTCTGAAAGCGTTTGTCTGTCAGCATGGTATGCTTCAGCAGACCTGTACAGTCGTGATGACATTGGTGAAGGTGCAACAGTGATGACAGTGTTGTGGTGCAGCGTGATTAGCAGGTTCTGCAGTAGTCTCTTCCACAACAGTCTTCAGACCTTCATGGCACAATCAATAGAACAGTTAAGGGCGCAACCAAAGTTATTAAATGGTGGAGCAGTTATGTGGGAGTTAAGAGGGTTCATGGATGCTGGGCATGTATGCACCAACATCAGTCTTTTCCACATTAGGTTGCTGCCCAGAATTAGTTTATTAGCTTCATTTCAGATTTAGAAGTTGCTTGTTTCTATTTTGAGTTTGTTTTTCCAGTTTTAGAAAAAGTGATCTAATTAAGTATATTTCCATTTTTACAAGGAGCGGCTGATCCCAAAGATAGAAGTTGGGTGCTTGGCACGATGTTGTCTTCTCTGGTTAAGGCACAAATTGCTAGGAGCACAGTGTGTGCATGCATGCAGGTTGAGTGCTCCAGTTAGGCACCTATGGTTAAGGTCTTGTGCATTGTAAATCCCAGCCTATTTCTCTATATAAGTAGGCAGGGTCTCTATCAGGACAGCACAGTGCGTGCCTGCATGCAGGTTGGTGCTCCACTCTAGGCATCTAGGTTCAAGGTCTTGTGCATAGTAAACCCTAGCCTGCTTCGTGATATAAGTAGGCAAGGTCTCTATTAGGACATACACAACGAGAGTTTGAAGTGATTGCTTTTGTACATATTTCCTTTACGGTCAATAAAGAAAAGAAATGTGATGAGTGCTGTAGATTCTTATTTACAAGTAGGCAGGGTCTCAATTAGGACATACAGAACAAGAGTTTGAAGTGATTGCTCTTGTACAGATTTCCTTTACGGTCAATAAGAAAAGAAATGTGATGAGTGTTGTAGATTCTTATTTACTTCTTGTTACAATGTTCAGTTAACTATGTGTTTGTATATCTAGTATACTCACAATGGTTTTGAGAGTTCTTTAGTTTCTAGCTATCTAGGGTTTTAGTTTGCAGGTTGTCTTAGTATGAATTGAAAATCTCAACAAGGATTCATCCTCGTTTTAGGGGGAGGGTCATCTTTGTCTGTGGGGGGTGGCCCCCATTGACTGATAACAGGTTTTGGATCAATGACGATGGGTTCCCACCCTATTAGCTCAAGAGGCTTTTCAAGCCCATGTAATGGAATTGTGAGTTATACTCACCGAATCTCAATTCTAACTTGATTAATATCAAGCAATTTTTTCCTGCTTGGGGAGAGTTAGGTGTGGGTTGATCAAGTTTCACTCAAATTCACTGAGTTATACATGTGACTAATTGCAAGTCAAAATTTGACTTGTGATTAATTACCTGTATAATACTTAGATTAACAGAGTGAAACTCCCCAAGCTGTCTAAGTCAATGTTGCACGAAGCGGGGACGTTTTTTGGAAGCTAGGACACAGAAGCGTTATTTTCCAAAAATCTAGGAAGCGAAGCGTCTGCTATATATATATATATTTATATTTTTTTGCATTTATACTCAAAACAAACATCCCAAATACCAAGTTAGTTGTAGAAGACATGAAAACATGCATATTTTTGCATAAATCAAGATAGATATAGCGTCCATTGTAAATTAATGATTAATTATTCGAGCATGAACCATTTAGATGCATCAACCATCTAGAATCTAGATTCTTCTCCTCTTGTCTAGCCTTTGCCTCTACCTCGATTGTCTAGGGATATTAGTCAACATTGCCCAATTTTGATCAAACTACCTAATCCAAGACTTAAAATATGGTAGAAAAAGCTTAATATGCTTGATCAATGATTTTGACTTGATTGAAAGGTAATTTTTTGCTAAGGGCGTGACAAAGGAGTTCAACAATTAACACCACCAACACTAGGGTACATATAGGGTTTGGTGCTCTTGATTAAATTCTAATCACATACCTTCATTCTTGATATAATCTAATGAAATGCCACAATCCCATTGATCCTGAATTCCTGAAAACTGTTAAGTCTGCGGAATTTTGAATAGGATATGAAATTCTATTTTCTCCATATGAAGTCCAATGAGGCTGGAACCACTCTCAAACATCCTGGACCCACCCCCAACAAGCAAACTCACCAAAAAAAAACAAAACTGATTTTTTAAGGCCGCGCGGCGCACTTTTCCGAAGCGCGTACGGAATTGTACGGGAACCGTACGATTCGACCTCCAAAGCACCGCTCTTGGTACGGCCGAAGCGTCGTACAAAACTTGTTTCAGAAGGACGCTTCCGGAATTTCGATGAAGCGTCATTATTAGTCTGAAACGCGTTTCGGAATTTCGGAACCGCATTTCGGGAGGCGCTTCCTGGACACATCCGTACGGACCGCGTTTCGGGGGTTAGATCCTGGAGGGGGACGTTTCCTGCAACATTGGTCTAAATATCCACCCTTAAATTGCACCATTTTGCCATTTTTTCATTTTTGTCCTCGTCAAGTTTTTCGCAATTCGAGTCAAACCCTTGAATCTTCTGCTTCCTTGAGTTTTTTTTTGTGCTGAGTTTAGTGACTATGTTTTAGACTCAGATAGCCAAAAGCAAGCCACACGAATTTGTTGTCTTAGGCCGGAGGCAAGGGTGGTCAGCTATGGTGTTTCTTTCAGCTCCCTTAATCAACTTGGCTTGCATGATGGTGATGTCATTGTTCAGATCGTTGGGACTAGTATGAGTGGGTTGAATGAGCACGAGAATTGATGAGTGTTTCCTTGCTCATGGTTCAAGGAGCACCACTCCAAAACTTCAGTAGCTGATGCAAATGTGCCATTTTCATCTCAACCTTCTGTACCTACACTATGATTTTCAAATGAAGATTTGTGTACATTAGGGAGCCATCATATTGGGTAAAGCATGTATTGTGTTAAAATTTTCTGAACTAAGATTTATTTCTACATTCCAAATGAAAAAGATATTTCTATTCTAATAAGCTGCCTTGCATTGAAGTTAGGGACTCATGGAAGCTTATTTCCTAAAAGGGTGGCTTTCAAGGAAATGGGGGAAGAGAGAAGCTGGCTACATAACTTAGAAATCCATGCCAATGCCAACCTGGGAAACTCACAAAAGCTTGTAATAAAAAAGCACTACAGTTCCTTTCCATACCTATGCTAAAAGGTGCACATTAACAAAATAACTTAGCCCAAAAAGCCAAGAAAACACTTCAATAATGCAAGTTTTTGACTTAGTATGCTTTTCCAATGAGTGCAAATAAAAAATATGTCTTAGTACTTTCCTATTTATGCAACAAAAGTCGCTGAAAAATAAGTTAACTTAGCCCAAAATGCCAAGAAAACACCTAAAAAGGCAACCTTTTATGGTGCCATCCATGTATTCCTCTTGCAGATTAGCTATTATAACTTGTTAATGGAAGATATTGTTAATTGACCTTAGTTTAATGCTTAGAATCAGTAAATTTTCAGAGTGCTGGTGTCTTGTCCTTATGATATGCCCTCCTTCCGAGCAAAACCCTTGGCCACGAACCTAGCCTTGTACTTCTCCACATTGCCATTTGAAACGTGTTTGATCTTGTAGATCCAACGGGAACCAACCACTGCCCTGTCCAACGGTCTAGGTACAACCTCCCACACATCGTTCAACATGATGGAGTTATACTCCACCATATCATCTTGTGACACCTGAAGGTGTGCGACCTCCTAATAACTGGAAGGCTCATTGTCAATGAGTTCACTCATCAACGCCTTGTACCTTGAATACCTTTTTGGCGGTCTCCTGCCCCTGGAGCTCCATCTAGGAGCTCCCACAAACACTTGCACATCTCTCAACGTTTGAAGCACCTCTTTGTTTCTTCTCCCACTGGTGGTGGATGGAGCTTCCTACTCCTCAACCTATTGCTGCTGCTCCACCTGCTGTGAACGCTCCTCTGCTCCTGTACTTGTGTCTGTACTAGTCACTGTACTCAAACTGGTGCCTTGAAACTGAGATCCCTGTTCATCCCTTGGAGCTTTTGTTGACTCACTTTGATCAACTGTTGGCAACTCGTGATATCTCCTAAAGGCTTTCTCCTCCTGGAACTTCACATCTTATCTCACGATGATCTTCCTGCTACTTGGAATGTAGATCCCACATGCCTTGGATGTTTCGCTGTAGTCAATGAAATAACCCTTCTCTGCAGTCGAATCCAACTTGGTGCGTCTCTTATTCTTCTATAGTTAGACCTATTATTGTTGGATCTACGACCACTATCACTCTCTGGACAATCTCGGGCATAGTGACCATGTTTGTGGCAATTGTAACATTGAATATTGTGAAAATTTACAAGTCTAATTGCAGCAACTGGAAATTTATTCTTCTAATTGTAAATTAATTTTGCCGTTTATTTGCTACGATAAATAACAAATAAATCACACTGCAATTTTTCACCATAAAAAATGCCACAGAAAATAAAATGCTAGAAACTGAGAAATATTCTAGCACACACACATAAAAATGACAATTTTTTTGGACAGTTGTCCCTGAAAGAACCCAATGTGGGAAAATCGATGCAACAATGAGGGTTTTATTATTTTGCAGCAATAGAAATTCTGAGTACAATAAAATGACGCCAAACTGCGGCTTCTATCTGAGAGAAATACTGACAAAATCAACTGAGGGAAATTACCCTCCTCTCCAAGCAATCTCGCAACAAATTGAGTCTCAGAACCAGCCCTGGAACACCTCTGCACAAGCTTCTATGTTGCCTTTGCGCAGGCACAACTTTTGCTACCCAAATATTGTCTCTGATGATGACGTCTAGCCTGATGTTGCCTCTGGAAGTGATTCTCTTGACCTCCTGGAACTTTTCCCAGTCTCTAGAAGCTAAATCGACCTCTCCGCTGGCTGAATCGAGCTGCCCCTCTTGAGGTACTGTGCAAATCTTGCGTAACATCCCGGAGAATAAACTCGGCCTCCTCTCCTGAATCTTTCGGAACTAGAAACTCCTCCGGAAATCTACTACTCTGCCCCTCTGCCACTTGCTACTTGATCTCTGACTTAATCTTTCTTGCTAAATCACCTGCACGGGAAAATCAAATTGTTTAGTTCATTGAGTATCCGCCACTGGTGTGTTCTCCATCTACCCATTGACCTCTTCTTATAATTTCTAGTTGAGACTTCAACGACCAAGATTAAAACTTAATTGATCTTTGATATCATCTCCAAGTTGATCTCGTGTGAATTTCTAGATAATTCTCACCTTTCTCTATTAATTATTATTAATTAACCAATTTTCCTAAGTTAGACTTAGGAAAAATTTAAATGATGGTTAATTAGTTTAATTGAGCTATCTCTAGGTGGAATTTGATTTCTGGGTTTTGGAGAACTCACGTGTTTTAGCCTCTCCACAAAGTTTTGAGACTAGAATACCATCTGATGCTACAAAAACTAACACTCCCTCTTAGCAAGGAAGGTGTTCTCTAGCGTTGCACTACTACAACACCCTGTATTTGCATTATCCTCCATACATATTGTTGATGTCTGACAACTGTAGTTGCCTGCCACTGTCCACCAACCATTGCGCTAACTCTAATTCATCTGCTATCAATTGTAGCTGAACCATACTGCATTTGTGCTGCCGCTGATACTGCACTCTACAATTTGTATTGCTGCCAACTTCGCATTTGCACTGCAACCAAACTAACACTCCCTCTCACTGTTGTTGTTGCTACTGCAATTACTACAATTGAGAAGCATCCAAAATCCTGAATCAACTGTGTCTCTGTGCTACAACTGTTTCCTGATCCTTTGACTACTACTAGATTCGACACTGTCTACTAGGAAATCTGTGCTGCTGTTGATTCTACACTGTGACTCCTGCACTTCTATCAACACTGCTCTGCGCTTCTCAGCATCTGACTGCAACTGTCACTCTGGAATTTATTGCACCAACTGACACTGATCCTCCTGCTACTGAATATTGTGGGCCCCTGTAGCAAGGGTAATGATCCATGAGTAAACTGCAACTGCTACTCCTCCATGGGTCCTGCCCAGCTCAACGTAACTCTGGAATCTAGAACTCGATGTCTCCCCACCTCTCGCTTGGAGGTATAGTTGCATACAAAATTAATTGGTCCTCCAATTTAGAAGACAACTGATCTATCTTTGTGGATGTTGTTGCCTGATCTTGCTTCTCTTTCTTGTCCTTCTTCCTCTAAAGACAATGAGTACTGTAGTGACCGAACTCACCACCCCTGAAGCACTTGATCTTCAATAGATCGTTCTTCTTCTTCTTCTCTCCCTGTGAGCTTTGTCCCCGAATGGGACCTTTTGCTTTCATTTTCAATGCAAGGGCCACATTTTCTTCCTCCTTTACACCCTTTGATCCTCTGCTGCTACTGCCGTTGATGGAGCTCTTTACTAGAGCTCGCCTCATCTCCTCTTGTGTGAGATCTGCCCACATCCGATCCCACCCGAGCAACTGATCTCATCCTAGAATGCCTTGGACGAAGTTCTCCCATTCCTTGGGGACAGCGTTGAGGGCTTGTTAATTTTAGATAACAATGGTATGTTCTATGCTTTAGCACAATTTACTTCAATGTTCCTTATCAGCCCAATGACAATTTCCAATTATTTCCAGTAGCAATCACATTAACTTAAACACATTGACAGTAAATGCAGATAGAACATAAAAACATGTGCAAAAGACAAGCCAAGACAAGAGGACACAAGATTTGGCAGATGCCAGGGAAAAACCCCAATGTGGGGAAAACCCTTTGATCAAATCTTCTTATTATTATTCAATAGTTCAATAGAGAGAGAGTACATAGATCAAATTCACTTGCCCAATACATAGTCAAAACAAGCTTGTCAAAATCAGCAGTAAAAAACAGTCAACTGTAGCCCTAACCTGTAAGTCAACGCTGGTAAAATTAGCACTAAAACGTCCTCCAAGCAGCTTGGTTAACAAAAGTCCAACTCGACCTTCAAAGAGAGTCAAAGTTAGCCCAAAATAGTTCGGTCAAACCCAGTGAAAGGAGAGAGAAACACTGTTGTAATTTATGCAGTCAAATTTGAAGTCAATGTTGAAGTCAACTTGCCCAAAACACCTCGAAATCTGTGCCCAACAACTCGGCCTAAAGAAATTGGAATTCTGCCCTAAAGATCGAAGTCAAACTTGGTCAAATGAGCCCTGGCCAACTCTAGTCTGTTTTTTTTGAAATTCGGCTTGCACTTAACCTTGAAATATTTGCCCTCTTGCCACATGTGCAAAGAAGAGAGAGAGGTTGCCTAGTTGTACGAACCAATCAAGAGAAGAGAGAGATGAAATGATGTGATGAGTGATGTCCAAATGAGGAGAGAGGTCACTCCTATTTATACAATTCGTTGAGGGTGAGGAGACACATCCATTGGGCTTCTTGAGCCTACATTTGACTGAGGTCGACCTTGACAATTTGTGCATGAGAGAGAATAAATTCAAAATTCCACTTCTGCTTGTCAGAATGAGATGATCTTTATATCAAAATTGGACCTCTCGAAAAGAGGAATTCAATGCAATAATCATCTTCATCATATGAGCTGTCCTAAGGTGGAATTTGGCCCTAGTTGCCAATTTTAACACTCCCTCTCAACTAGGGAGAATTCCACCTGCCAATCCATTTGTCATCATCATGCCATCCTGTCATCATGTATCATCTCTGTCATCACTACCCTGGTTTGCTCTGCTGAACCATGAAGTAATAATGAAGAAGAAGTGATCGAGAGTGAGTCATAAGATCATACCACTTTTGTTGTCTAGGTAAATCCTCTCTGCAGACAGAGATGATCCCTCTAGCCCAATGAGTGGGACTAGCAACGTATGTGACAATCTACCAGACACTTTCCTAAGTTACAATTGAAAAGAGAAATGAAGAAGATGGCCTACCTCGTTTTGATGCTATCTCGATCTCCTTTGTTGAAAACCTTGAATCACTTGCGTCACGGGCTTGTTCCTGCTGCTTACAACGTTTATGCACCTACATAAGAGATCAAGACACAACAAGGCATGTAAATACAAATAGCATATTAAAAAGCAACCTACTTAATTGATTAAGGAATGTTAAGATAGATGATACATGAGCATACACATCAATGGAAAATGAACCAGCAGTTGTATATTAATAGAAAAGAAGGGGAAGCATACAACCAAGCCTTGATGTTAATAGGCTCTCCTTGAATGAATGTCCAAGTCCAAGCTAAGCTCTCCAAGCACTCATTCTCCAAGCCAAATGAGTAGCATATAGGCACAATCTTAGCATACGGGTGCATATAGACAAGGACCAACCATTTGGGAATGGGAGAGGATGAATATATAGGCTGGGAAAGGGAGTTAGGATCCCTCCAAAGATAGGAGTAGGCCCTCATCTCAAGGAGGTAGCTCATAGGGATAAGACCAAGAGGCCAGGTTGGGAGAACTCGACTTCATCTACGCTGAACAACCTCCACCTTGCTGCTCTGGAAGCTTTTAGATCACGAAGCTTCTCATCCTCATTGGGAAAATTGCCTTTTTGGGATCATCACGGGTATACAAGTAAACAGAGCGATGCCATCGCGGGTCGAGTATAGTACAACATGCAGCCATCGCGATTTTTAGTCTAATAAGAGCGACGACTCTTAAATTAGGGTTTATGAGCTATTTCCTTTAGGGGAAGCTCAAGGCATTTTCCAATCAATGTCTAAGGGAGGATCTGAGCTGCATATATGAATGAGTACACTGCATTATGGTCATGTTTTGGGCACTTCAGGGTATGTCACAGGGAAGTGCTGGAGGTGTGATAAAATACCGTGTAACAACTCTCCACTGACAAAAGTCAATCCTTGATCCCAAATCAAGTTGTTGAACACCATGCATCCTAGTCATAGGGAGTATAACAGTCCATGATGCGTCCATTGGTAGTGTTATGTCCCCTAACCATCTTTTCCCAACTCATTGGCCAGATGAGAGATACTTTCCATGAGTCTTGGACTCCATGGGTAGGATGTGTGTTGGGGCATCGACTGGAGAAGGTGAACCACTCATCCTGCTCATATGCCATAGGAGAAGGTGAACCACTCATCCTATGCATATGTCAATCGTAGGGGATGGTGAACCACTCACCCTGCATACATGTCAACCATCATGGGGTATCACAGGGGAAAGTGAACCACTCAGCCTATGGTCACTCATAGCTCCAAGAAGTACCCCAAGCCCCCAGGAGCTCCCAGAGCTCAGTGTCCAACTCATACGGGACCCTCATAGGAGGGTCGTTCCACGACTCCAAGTCTCTCTCGGAAGGTTAAGAATTTGACCTTCCCCAAAGGCTTCGTGAGAATGTATGCTACTTGCTCATCTGTTTTGATGTGTTGGAGCCTTATTGCTCCTTGTTGTACCATAACCCGGATAAAGTGGTACCCTAAGAAACCAGATTCGCTCTCCTGGCCCCACGTGTCCCGAATTGGACGAATTAGACATGATTCAGTGGGACATGTGTCCTCCAGATCGTGTCTAATCGTGTCCCTATTCCAGTACACATGTCATGGAATTTTTCCCTCCGCGTGCCTTTGAAAGTGTGATTTGGCCATTCTTTTCTTCACCAAAGTCATTGTGGGTTTGCTGTGGGTGTGTGAGAGCTAAGAGTAAAAGGCGTGGGAGCATTTTGGAGGTGATTCAAGCAACATGTAAGTGCATTTTCTCTCTATTGTTTTTGCATTTTTATTACAACAGTTTGCATGTGCATTTGTTTTACAAATTTGTGCATTTTTTCTTTATTTTTTTACAACATTCATGTCTCAATCAAGGGCAGCAAGGAAGGGGCAAAGGAAGGGGAAGAATGTCCCCATTTGAGATGCCCCTCCTTTTCGAATTTCATCAAGGTCTGCAAGTGTTCCCTCTATTGCAAGTAGGGCTGCAACAACAACTTTAAATGTTGAGGGAAAGTAGCCTCAAGATAACAAATATCCCTTGTGGAAATATGCCACAAGAGAGCAAGGGCCAGGCAATAAGATGAAAGGAGGAGGCAATGTTGATTTTGATTTTGATGACTTAATGAGAAAACTATAGTATCTTGTCTTTCTCCTATTGGATCATTGATGAATATATATTATGATTTATCATTTATGTCACAATTGTATTTGTATGCATAATGTTACTTTGTAAAACTTACATCTAGATGAAGATCTATGTTTGGATCAACAAATTTGTATCATGAATGAGAATTCGTGTAAGGAATACCTATTTTTTAATATATATATAAATAAAATAATATATAACGTGTACTAACGTGTCTTGTTCCGGGGGGTCAATGTGTCCATTTCTGAACTCGAATCCCGGTGTCCTCCGTGTCCACATGTTAGGTGACTTAGGTGGTACTTGATATCAATGTGCTTGGAGCGGTTGTGGAACACAGGATTCTCTGATAGGCGAATCTCACTCTGGTTGTCGCAGAAGATCACAATGGTATCTAGCACGTGATCAAATAGCTCACAAAAGAGCTTGCTCAACCAAAAAACTTCACAACAGGCCATACTCGCAGCAATGTATTTGGCCTTGACGGTGCTTAAAGCAATCGATTTTTGCTTCTTGCTCATCCATGATATTGAAGTAGACCCCAAAGAGAAGCAACACCCAGACGTGCTATTGCGATCCACCACACCGCCAACCCAGTCAACATCTGAATATCCATGAAGCCTCAAGTTCTTGGCAGTGTATCTCAGTCCATAGTGGGTTGTGCCCTGGAGGTATCTCAAGAGATTCTTAGCAGCAATCCAATGAATGTGATGAGGCTCGACCATAAATTGACTCAACGTGTTCACAATGAAGCATATGTCAGGACGAGAGTTTACCAAGAACATCAGGGCCCCCACAAGTTGATGATACTCGAAAGGGTTCGCTAATTCGGGCCCAACAACACTTCCACATAACTTCTTGAAGTTGAGTTCCATCGGAGTAGACACGGACTTGCAATCCACCATCCCACATCTCTCAAGCAGCTTCACAATGTACTTTCCTTGAGAAAGGAAAATATCACATGGGTTTTGCCAGACCTCCAACCCTAGGAAATAATGCTTCAGTCCTAGGTCCTTTATCTTGAACTCGGAAGCCAACTACCTCTTGCATTGATGAATGAGAGGGTCATCACTTGTCAAAAAGAGATCATCCACATAAAGGACAGGAATAGAGGCTTGTCCTTTTCAACTTTGAAGTATAGGTTTAGGTCAACATCGCTTCTTGTAAATCCCAACTGCATAAGTTAGCTATCAATCCTCTCATACCAAGCCCTAAGGGCTTGCGTCAACCCATATAGGTCTTTCTTCAACTTGCATACATGTGTCTTCCGATCTTGAACTTCGAACCCCTCAAGTTGTTCTACATAGACTTTTTCCTAAGCGAGCCATGCAAGAAGGAAACTTTGACATCCATTTGGTGAAGCCTCCATCCTTGTGAGGCAGCAAGGGCTATGATCGAACGAATGGTGGTATATTGGGCAATCGGTGCAAATAGCTCATCATAGTCTACTCCTTCCTTTTGAGAAGCCTCAAGCAACAAATCTGGCCTTGAACTTTTCAACACTCCCATCAACTCCATGTTTGATCTTGTAGAGCGATTTTGAAGTGACCACTGACTTGTCCTTGGGTCTAGGAACCACATTCCAAACATCATTCTTCATGATCGACTCATACTCCTCGTTCATCGCATCCTTCCAAACTTGGTGTTTCACGGCTTCTTCAAATGTACATGGCTCAGATTGTACAATGGTACTCATGGCAGCTAAGTACCCTTGGTACCTATTCGACTTCTTGCTTTCACGAAATGTCCCCCTTGGTGCAATATGTTTCTCAACATCTTCAAGAGTATCTTTGAGCCACAAAGGTCTTTTTCTTGAAGTAGAGGGCTCACTAGGAGGTGGATCAATGGGATCCATCGAACCTTCCACATCGGGCATTGGGTCATCAGATGGAGGTTCATCCTGCTTTCCTATATCATCATCATTATTGTCCTTCCTAGGGATAGGAAGATCTCAGACTTTCCTAAGGGCAAAATCTTCATCGAAAGTGACACCATGACTTATTTCTACTTCCCTTTGACTAGGCACATAGATTCTATATGCCTTCGAAGTTTCACTGTAGCCTACAAACATTCCTTTATTCCCAGATGCATCTAGTTTGTTTCTTTTCTCTTTCGGCACGTGAAAATATATAGGACAACCAAAAACTCTAGAATGAGAAACATCAGGTTTCTTATCGGTGAATAGTTCTTCGGGTGTCTTGAAGTCCAATGCTTGATGTGGGCATCTATTTTGAACATACACAATGGTGTTGGCAGCTTCTCCCCATAAGAACTTCAGTAGACCTTGGTCATGAAGCATGGCATGAGTGGCTTCTATGATAGTTCAATTCTTCCTTTAGGCAACTTCATTTTTCTTAGGAGTATATGTAGTAGTGGTCTCCCTCTTAATCCCAGCTTCTCTACAATAGTCAATGAATTCATTTGACTCATATTCAATCCCATTATCGGTCCTCAATATTTTGATCTTCTTCCCTGTTTGATTCTCGACCAAGGCTTTGAAAGAGTGAAACCATTTGAACACCTCGTCGTTCTTCTTTAAGAAATAGATCCATGTTTTGTGAGAGAAGTCATCCACAAAAATTGCATAGTGCAAATATTGACCCAAAGATGTCATGGGCAACATACTTGATAGATCAGAATGGACCAATTGAAGAATATCAGAAGTTTGAATTTGACTTGAGGGGAATGGTCCCCTTGTATGTTTTCCAGTTGCACAACCCTGACACACACCTTCATGATCTAAGTTGAATTCGGGCATACCTGTGACCATCTTTCTTACATCAGGTAAGGCTTTGTAATGAAGGTGAGCAAATCTTCGGTGCCATAATTCATATTGAAGAGAAGTATCGCAAGTCATTGCTCCTAATGGACTTCCTCCAACTTGATAAAGACCTTCAACGCTGAATCCAAGAGTGAATGCATCTCTTGGGTTCCTTTGCCAAACATGAACCTTCCCATCAATGAATGTCACCTTGAAACCTTTATCTTCCATCACAGAAATAGAGACCAGGTTCTTTTTCAGATCAGGTACATACAACACTTCTTGTAAATGAAGGGTTTGACCTTGATTTAAGTGAAGAGTAACAGTCCCAATTCCTTTCACGGGATAAGTGGCATTATCCCCAAGTATAATCTCCATATTTGTCTTCTTTTCAATCAAGTTTGAGAGAGCCTCTTTGTACCCAATGAAGTGCCTTGAGGCACCACTATCAATCAACCAATGATCCAATGTATCCAAAGGAGAGGCAGTGGTGAGGGCAGAAATAAGATAAAATTCTTTTTGCTTTTCACCAACATTAACTTCTTCATACTTGGAGTTTCTTGACTTCTTGGGAGGACGACCATTTCCATTTCGAGTAGCGGGAGCATTCCTCTTTCGTCTATTGTTCCTTTGATTGCCATTGCCCTTGTAGTTGTTGTTATGGTTGTCATCATCTCTTGGAGTATCCTTCTTGTGAGGACACTCTCTAGCAAAATGTCCAAACTTGTTGCAATTGAAGCATCTTCCTTTTCTTCCTTCTTTGAATCCCGGCTTGAACCCTTGACCTTGTCTTCTTGGACCAGCATTGTTCTTCCTCTTAGCATGAGCGGAGAAGGCGGTAGGATTGTTTCCATTTGAGGGCTTGTCTCTTTCCATCATCCTTATTTCTTCTTGACTGCCAATAATTCATCAAATCCCAGAATCCTGTCATTGTTGAGGATGGTAGTGTTAAACACATCCCATTCTCTTGTAAGGCCTCCAAGTGCAATAAGAGTGAGCTCCCTGTCACTAATGACTTCTCCAATAGATAGGAGATCATTCTTGATCTCGGTAATCCTCATGAAGTAGGATTGAATGGATTCTCCTCTATCCATCTTGATGTCTTTCAACTTGTTCTTGAGAAAGAGAACTTGATTTGCATTATTTACTTTGAACATCCCAACCAACTTGTCATACATCTCCTTAGATGTTTCCAAATCAGAAATATAGGCAACCAAAGGCTTGTGAATAGAATCAACAATAATTTTCTTAGCTTTAACCTCACCTTTCTTGTACTTTGTTTGTGCAACTGCGGATGCATTTGAAGGAGGCTCCACTACTCTTCCTTTGACATAGTCCATGGCATCATTTTCTTCCAATGTCAAATCTAGAGACATCTTCCATGCATGATAGTTGGATTTGTCCTTAAGCTTGTCCTCGGATTTGAAGTAGGATGTAGTCGTCATTGGGACTAGTTCCAAGTTCTTGTCCAACAACTTCCCTTAGTGATTGCTTTTCCTCACTCTTGCTTGGGCTTTGTCTTCACCTGAGCTTCGATACCATGTTAATTTTAGATAACAATGGTATGTTCTATGCTTTAGCACAATTTAATTCAATGTTCCTTTTCAACCAAATGACAATTTCCAATTATTTCCAGTATCTATCACATTAACTTAAACACATTGACAATAAATGCAGATAAAACATAAAAACATGTGTAGAAGACAAGAGGACAGAAGATTTGGCGGATACCATGGAAAAACCCCTATGTGGGGAAAACCCTTTGATCAAATCTTCTTATTATTATTTAATAGTTCAACAGAGAGATAAAGTACATAGATCAAATTCACTTGCCCAATACATAGTCAAAGCAACCCTGTCAAAATTAGTAGTCAAAAACAACCAACTGCAACCCTTACAAGAAAGTCAATGCTTGTCAAATCAACACCAAAACGTCCTTCGAGCAGCTCGGTCAACAACAGTCCAACTTCGCCTTCAAAGAGGTTCAAAGTCATCCCAAAACAGTTCGGTCAAACCCAGCCAAAGGAGAGAGAAACACTGCTGTAATTTATGCGGTTAAATTTGAAGTTGACTTGCCCAAAACACCTCGAAATCTGTGCCCAGCAACTCGGCCTAGAGAAATCGGAATTCTGCCCTGAAGATCGAAGTCAAACTTGGTCAAATGAGCCCTTGTCAACACTAGTCAGTTTTTTTGAAATTTAGCCAACACTTAACCTTGAAATATTCGACCTCTTGCCACACGTGCGAAGAAGAGAGAGAGGCTGCCCAGCTGTACGAACCAATCAAGAGAAGAGAGAGAGATGAAATGATGTGATGAGTGATGTCCAAATGAGGAGAGAGGTCACTCCTATTTATACAATTCGTTGAGGGTGAGGAGACACATCCATTGGGCTTCTTGAGCCTACATTTCATTGAGGTCGACCTTGACAATTTGTGCATGAGAGAGAATAAATTCAAAATTCCACTTCTGCTTGTCAGAATGAGATGATCTTTATATCAAAATTGGACCTCTCGAAAAGAGGAATCCAATGCAATAATCATCTCCATCATATGAGCTGTCCTAAGGTGGAATTTGGCCCTAGTTGCCAATTTTAAAAGGGCTAAACACATGAGTTTTGTATCTGGAGGCGATTCTCCTACGACTGAAGCTCATCCTAGATATCCTAAATTCTGGTGAGAAAGGGGTTGATGCCTTCACCTTTCTGCATACGAACATTTCTCAACTTTTTCTTTAGGAACATCTTCCGCTGCTCTAAAGGATTTTGATATAGTGAGGCAATAGCGTCCCACATTTCTTTGGCTGTATTCTTAGCTGCAACATGAGAGACTATGATCTCAAACTCCATCAAGAATCAATCACTTTGCCCTGACCATCTCCTTATTGTAATTAGCTAGCTCGTTTGCATCTGTAGGCACGACTACAACTCCTTTTGCGTACATCTTTAGACCATACTCATCTAACAGGAAGGACATCCTGGCCTTCCAGATACAATAGTTCTATGCACCCTCTAATTTGTCTTGATCTCAAAGTCCTGTTGAATCCATTTCTGCAAAAACTCGACCTCGGACAGAAATCTCCCTCTTTCACTTGCTCGACTGCTAGCACTGCTACTCGCACTCCTTTCTGGAGTGAGAAAATCTGATTGCTGCTACTGGAAATTTTGGATTTATGAATTAGAAAACCTCTGAGAGAAATCTCCCTCTGTGTGTGTAATTTCTCTTCCATCAAAGAAGATTGTGAAACTTCCTCGGCAGCAATGGCAAGTTAATAAATCCCTGGTGTTTGAAGAGGAGGAATTACTTGTAGCATCGCAAAATATTCGCCTTCCTTATTTAAACCTAGGACATGAACCATTTCAACTCACCTTAGCTATCAATGACCTTCTATTACATAATTGCATGTTAGACTCAGGGGCTTTTGCAAACATCATGCCACTAAAGGTCATGAAACAATTGGGTCTGAGCATCACTCGAAGGTATAAAAATGTGTGTGGTTTCAACTCCCAACCTGTTGAAGTAGAAGGCCTCATAAAAGACCTTAATGTTTCTTTGGCTATGAACCCTGATATATCATTGCTTATGGATGTTGTGGTCATAGATATCCCTGATGTTTGGGGCATGCTGTTATCAAGGAAACTGGGAGCACCGTTGGTGGTCAACTTCAAATTGACTTATCATACGTCACCATTCCCCAATTTGATGGGACCCCTTTCATCCTCTATAGAGAGTCTACCTACCCTACGCATGTGGTCAATCTGGGGTCAGTCCTATATTATAGGACACAAGAAGTTGAGAAGCCTTCTCCCATACTCCCTTAACAATTTGTCTGTATTCTAAAGCGACCAAATCACATATAAAACAAGAAATGGAAGCCTAAGAAGGAATACAAGGTTGGGGATGTGGTCTTGGTAGATAAAAATCCAATACTCGTCAAGATTCATGGGAAAGTCTGGGAGGATTACTACTACATTGCCAAACTTAACGACGAACTTTGGTTGCAACCGATCAAGTTGAGTCGTATCACCCCTTTTATTGACACTTGACATTGTATTATATGCATGTTAGAGTAGGATGCATTGCATCCTCATTTTCTCATCAGAACTAACATCATATGATATTTTCATGATAGATTAGTTGCATTTAGATGAAATTTGCATTTTATTTTCTTATTGATTTTTATGGCTTAATACTAAGCATGAGTGATCATAATACACCACAAAAACATGTTTTCCTATGTGCTTGGTCTTTGATATGTGCAGGTAATAAGTTTGCAGTACCAAGAGATTGCTGGTGTTCTCATGACATCCCGTTCAAGTAGCTTCATGCACCTCTTTGAGAGATCATGTCACAGTTGGAGCCAGATGATACCCACCACTTGTGTATAGTGTACATAGGAGGAATTTTTCTCCTAGATGGTCCTCCGCCGGCAGCCAACAACCCTTTGCAGCCACCAGATAGCTCGATGTGCCATCATCTCCGCCACTTGAGCCAACCATGTGGTCTTGTTGACCACTCAAGTTGCACTTGGAAATTTTTTGACGACTCCATGCCCAAGGATATGTCAGAGGCTTCAATGTACCATCAAAGTTTTTAAACTCTAGCTTCTTCTCTGTTTCTTCTTCAGTTTTCAGATTCCGCAGCCTTATGGGGATATTGTATAAACATCACTAGCATGATGACTAAATCCGTGTAAAAGGCCTAGGGTGTTGGGACTCGATCAACGAGCGAGTACACCTTGGAGTGTTTTTTTTACTTGGTTAATTATTCTTGCTTTTTAGTTGTGAATAATCTTCTAGGTTTTTTCACTCACCGCATACTCCAAAGTCGGGGTGATGGCTTGAAGGTTGATCCCCTAATGCATCTTAGTGTCTAGAGTCAATGTATATTACCATGCTAGGTCATATCTGAAATTTTGCGGAATTTGACTAGGTCTAAGTACGATTTTTTAATAATTAAAAGTTTCCTGCAAAACGAGATTTTTTTAATTATTTTCTATGTAATGATGTAAATAAGTGGCCTTAGGAAATGTCTGTGGTGTGTGACTACTCGAAATTCATCCTCAGAGATCCAACGTTATCCTAGGACCCACTTTGAGGGTCAAAAAACAACTTATAGTCCATCAAAAGCCGATTTTTCTAATGTTAGTGGCAAAAATGAGGAAAAAATTCAAAAAAATGAATAATTGGAAAAATTTAGAATTTTTTCCGAAGTCAAAATAAGTCAAAATTTTGACATGTCAATTCCAGTGAAGGTCAAAGATGATGTGGCAACCATGTGGGGCCCACCACATGAAGCACAAGTCAAAGTCAAAGTTCCAAGTGGCAAGTCAAATGGTCCAACGATGAGTTCATGAGGCAACAAATAAAGGTTTGAAGTTACTTTTGTCAAATGGTATGGAATATCAAATTCAAGTCAAAGTATAGTTGGATGGGTGATTTGGCAACCAACTCATCACGGAATTAATGCACCCATGAAGTCAAGTTTGTGGGTTAGATTTAATGGTTTGATTTGTCTACTTGGCAAGTCAAATTCCTCATAACGAAATCAACTCATTATTGAAGATATGTTAAAGTATTTGATGGAGAAATTAGTGGAGATATGTCTCCACTATATTTTACCTTCCTATCCACATGTACGCAGCTCTCCAAGTTCAACTACGCACAATTTTGGAAGGGGCTGAGATATTTCAGTTAGTGGGGGACATATGTCAGAGTTTCCCCCCTCTTAAGCTCACATATTGGCATATATTGGTTAGTGGAGATACACTCCTCCACTTTTAACTAATACTCAAGCATGAACTAAGTCTATACACACATTCTAGTGGACAACACTGACATGTGTGTCTGAGTTTGTCCCTCACAAAATCAGTCAAGAAATACACGTTGTCAAGTTCATACACAAAGGTAGTTTGACATCATATTTCGTTGGTAATGCACTGGAGTTTACAACAACTAATTAAGGAGTGGTCTCCCCCTTTGACCATTGTTCAAACTTCATACACTTGGTAGCAATGATGATATACACAACCCTGTTCAACAAAAATAACGCGCAGACTTATGGAACAACGTGACACTTGATTGTCAAAGTGTCAAATCACAGGTTCTGATTGAAGAGTTGTGTGGGAGTTTGTCTCCCTTTACCCACTCCAAATCACACATGGCAATTCAAAGCAAAATACATATGAATAAAAGGATGGTACATTGATCTTCGAAGGAAGCAGACACAACAGTTTGAAGTGTACATTGCCAGTGAAAGGTGCCACCTACAACAGTTTGGAGACAGACAATCCTCTTACCACTTGGAATTTGATTTGCTTAACTTGGAGTTTCCTCCTCCTCTACTTGTCATTGGTTCTCACATTGAGATCTTCTCCATTTTGCCTATTTATATGAGCTTTGTGCTGTCACTTTGTATGATTGTTACGAGCTATTGTGCTTGGGAAAACTTTGCTCTTATGTACACTTGTTCTTAATTGCAATAAAAGATTTTGGGGTTCATTTATGAGTTGTTGTTCTTTTGGAGTATGATGATTGGCTCACTATTGGTATAATTTCCTTTGCTCATGCTTTGATTTATTTTATTTCCATATGCTCTTGTAGATTTGTTAATGTAAAAATATCTTGCATTGACAATTGATTTAGGAGTATGCTCTAGGTGTAGAAATATCTAGTTATTTTCCAATAAATTTCTAGAGTTTTCTTATCATTGCTTATTTGCTAAATCTATATGGGACTAATATTTGAATGAAGTTTTATAGAGAAAATTCTTGATGGGATTCAAATATCAAGCGCGAGGGGAAGTCTTTGGAGAGACCAACCCACTCTTGACACATTCTCCAAAGAGCTCTCATTGGTTTTTTGAATTACCATAGTTTTATCTGTGAATATTCGGTGATCCTGAATCCTACTGCAGCAACTGATAACATTTCTCCTATTTGTTAAATTACTTAAACAAATTATTTGCAGTTTTCTACGACAAATATCGAAATAAATACACTGAAGCCTTCACAAATAAAATTCTATGGAAAGTAAATACAAGGAAAATACTAGCACATATATAATCACAATGACACGATTATTTTTGGACAGTTGTCCCCGGAAAAACCCAATGTGGGAAAACTGGTGTAGCAGATGAGGGTTTCTTTTATTAATCTTTAATAATAATTTCTATACAAGATACAAATAGCCAAAATAGAGGAAGAATCACTGAGAGAAATTTACTGATGAATTTCTCACACTCCACAACATTTTCTGACCCTGAAGAGGATCTCCTGCCCTTTCTGCATCACCCCTTGCGCAGTGACTATGTAGTGCTTTTGTCACTCTTTTGCGTTGATGAATTGCGTTCCTCCTCTATGCTGCCCCTTCTAGATTTATCCTGCACTCTTAGACTATGTTGATGCCCTCTCTCTCCCACCTGCAACTCACTCTTCGACTCAATTTTTCTCTTACCGAACTTCAGGCATTGAGAAAATCGATCTGCTTGAGCAACTGAGTATATGCTGTGGTGTGTTCTCCATCAACCCATCGACTTCTTCTTATAATCTTTTGTTGGAGTACCAACGACCAAGATTAAAACATAATCGATGGCTAAGATTAACTAGAAATTGATCCATGTCTTCTTCTAGAAGATTCTCACCATGACTTAATTAATACCCTTTAATTAACCAGATTTCCTAAGTTTAGACTTAGGAACCATAAAAAAAAGTTAATTATTTTAATTAAGTCATCTCTAGGTGGAATTTCCAGAAATGATTTCTGGGTTTTGGAGAATACATGTATTCTAGCCTCTCCACAAAATTTCGTGGCTAGAACACATCTGATGCTACAAAAATCAACACTCCCTCTTAGCGAGGAATGTGTTCTAGTGCTGCAACCCACTGAAGCAACATCCTGTCTCTGCATCATCTCCTGTCACGCTGCTGATGTCTGGCTGTTGCTGCCCACCAACTACTGTGTAACTCTGATATGTGTTGCATCTGTGCTGCTGCTGACCTTGCTGAACTACTGTCAACTACTGCATCTGCACTGCAACTCCCTCTCAACTGCTGTTGCTGAGAATCTATTGAAACAAATTCTCCACCATACCCATCTGTTCTCTGAACTGGATGAACTTAGCTCTCCCTAGAGCTTTTGTGAGTATGTCTGCAACCCGATCGCCTGTGGGGACATATTGCAGTTGGACTACCCCACGTTGAACACAATCTATGATGAAATGACATTTGATATCAATGTGCTTCGACTTATCATGAAATACTGGATTCTCAGGGAGTTTTATGCAACTCTAATTATCACAGTAAACACTGGTCGCTCCCATATTCTTCCTGAACAAACTCACCAACAATTTTCTAAGCCATATGGTTCGCAGGTAGCCGTGCTGTCCGCCATATATTCTGCTTCTGCTGAGCTCAATGTTACTGACTTCTACTTCCTGCTGCACCAAGAGATTATCCTTGATCCAACGCTGAAGCAACACCCAAAGGTACTTTTCCTGTCCACTGAACTACCTGCCCAATCTGTATCTGCGGATCCGCTCAACGTGACGTCATCTCCTCGAGTATATTTCAACCTGAGTCCGACTGTTGCACGCACATATCTGAGAATGTGCCAAGCTGCTGCCCAATTTACCCTTTTCAGTTCCACCATGAACTGACTAAGGTTATTGACAACGAAACAAATGTTTGGCTTGGTGTTGACTAGATACATGAGTGACCCAATTAGATGTCTGTACAAGGTGGGGTCGACTTCCTTGTCCCTTGAGGCATTTATCTTTTTCCAGTTGGTAATCATGGGTGTTGCCATGGGTTTGTAATCTTGCATTTTGAATCTCTTTAGAATTTCTGTAGCATATCTCCCTTGCCCAAGGAAGATTTCCCCATTCTTCTGCCATACTTCCAACCCCAAAAAATAGTGCATCAACCATATATCCTTCATGTTGAATTCTGCTGCAAGGTTCCTTTTGGAGTTCTTTATGAGCATCGATGATCCTGTCAAAAACATATCATCTACATATAAAACCAGAATGAGAGGCTCATTCTCCACCATTAGATAGTAGAAATTGGGGTTTGCATCACTCTTAATGAATCCCAACTTTTGCAAGTAACTGTCAATTCGATTGTACCATGCCTAGGTGCTTGCTTGAGCCCATACAGGGCTTTCTTCAATCTGCATACATGAGTGCGCTTCTCATGAGTTTCGAAGCCTTTAGGATGCTCTATGTACACCTCTTCTTTTATCACCCCGTTCAAGAATGTTTTCTTAATGTCCATTTGGTGAATTTCCCAATCCATCTGCGCTATTAGGGATATGACAAATTTGATAGAGGTATATCTGGCAATTGGGGCGAAGGTCTCCTCATAGTCTATTCCTTCTTTTTGTGCATACCCCTTTGCCACGAATCTAGCCTTATACTTCTCTACACTGCCATTTGCAACGTACTTGATCTTGTAGATCCATTTGGAACCCACAATTGATCTATCTTCTGGTCTAGGCACCACCTCCCAAACGTCATTTGTCATGATAGAGCTATACTCTTCTACCATGGAATCCACCCACACCTGATGTTGTGCGACATCCTGAAAACTGGAGGGTTTTGCAACCTGAGCCACCAAGGCCTGGTCTGTTAGGCTGCTTGCGCTGCCTCTTGTCGGTTCTAAAAGCTCTGACAAACTCTTCTACGTCCTTCAAGGTGTGACGCACTTCCCTACTGCTCCTACCACTGGTGGCGAGAGGTTCAATCTGTTACTCCACCTGTTCCTGCTGCTCTGTCTGCTGAGAACTTCTTGGATCTCTTGTTACTGAGGAGATGCTGGTACTAGTCATTGTACTCGAATCCTGTGACTGTCCCCTTGCTTGTTCTACTTGCGGTTCCTGTTGCTACTGGACTAATGGAACATCTGATGATTGATCTATTGCAGGCATCTCTCGAGATCTTCTGAAAACTCTGTCTTCCATGAACTTACATCTTGCCTCACTACAATCTTCCTGCCACCGGGAATGTAGATTCTGTATGCCTTTGAGGTCTCGCTATATCCTTCGAGATACCCCTTTTCTGCAGTCTGATCCAACTTACTGCGCTTCTCATCTAGAATGTGACAATAGGCCACACTCCTGAGTATCCTCAAATGACTTACCTCAGGTTTCTTCCCGGTGAAGACTACCTCTGGCGTTTTCTTCCCCAAAGCTCTGTGAGGTGCCCTGTTTTGAATGTACACCGCTGTGTTGCATGCTTCTGCCCATAGAAATCTAGGCAAATCTTGATCATATAACATGGCCTTTGCTACCCTGACTATAGTTCTGTTCTTCCGTTCCGCTACTCCATTTTGCCGTGGATTGTAGGGAGTTGTCCACTCTCTTTTGATACCTTCCTTTGCGCAAAAATCTGTGAAGTCTTTATCTGTGTATTCTCCACCATTATCTGAACGTAGTAACTTGATCTTTTCCCTATCATGTTTTCTACGAGAGACTTGAACTCTCGAAATCGATCAAAGACCTCATCCTTGGTCTTTAAGAAGTAGATCTAGGTTTTTTTGGAATGGTCATCAATAAAGGTGACAAAATACTCGCCACCGCTAAGAGCTCTGGTGGACATAGGGCTGCAAATATCTGAGTGTATCAATCCCAACATGCCATTGGCTCTGTTATCACTTCTGGGAAACGCTGCTTTTGTGTACTTCCCAAGTACACATCCTCGACATAGATCATCGTGCTCGGTGCTGAGAGTTGGAACTCCTGTTACAATCTCTCTGAGCATCCTAAGTGCTCCATGGTGCAAGTGTCCCATCCTCCTGTGCCATAGTTCGTTCAGCTCCTTCCCACTGTTGTTATCACTACCTATCAGTGCCATTGGAGAATCGATTTGCAATCTATATAGCTTGTTGCTTCGAACTCCAATCTGTCTCACCTTCTTCCAGGTGGGATGCTTGACATATACTTTCCTTCCCACAAAGTATACATCGTACCCCTTGTCTTGCAACTGGGACACTGAAATTAGGTTCATACCCAATCCTGGCACATGCAGTACATTCGTGGTGCTAGTGCTGGTTCCTGCTTTCGTTTGAAAATCTATGGTGCCTCTCCCTATTGGAGTACACTTAGTTTTGTTGCCCATAGTGATCTGGAAGTCCATTTGCTTCTCTTGATAGCTCGAGAAATATTCCCTTACTCTAGTCATGTGAGCTGAAGCTCCGCTATCAATATACCAGACACCAGTTGATGCCGATCCTGACAGACACGCAAACTCATCTTCCAATCTGGAAGATAATTCTGAGGCTTCTTGACTATCCATAATTTCCTGTGCTATTTTCTCTTCCCCACATTGAATTCGCAACTGCAAAAATGCACGTCTTGCTCTACGTGGACACTGCTACGTTGCTCCCTCTGCCTCTGACAAATCTCGATCCAGAAAATTTTATTCTCTGTCGACTCACTCAGAGAATTATTTTTCCACGAAAATTTGCCCACCTAGCCAATGGACTGTGCAGCCTCTCTGGGGTTTCGAACTGCTGCCTACGCAGTGCTTTTGAAATCCTTCTTCCGTCTGCAACCGAGCTCTTCTTGCTTTACCAGTGCTTTGATACCATGTGAAAATTCGGTGATCCTGAATCCTACTGCAGCAATTGATAATATTTCTCCTATTTGTTAAATTACTTAAACAAATTATTTGTAGTTTTCTATGACAAATATCGAAATACATACATTGTAGCCTTCACAAATAAAATTCTACGGAAAGTAAATACAAGGAAAATACTAGCACATATATAACCACAATGACACAGTTATTTTTGGACAATTGTCCTCGGAAAAACCCAATGTGGGAAAACCGGTGCAACAAATGAGGGTTTACTTTTATTAATCTTCAGCAGTAATTTCTGTACAACATACGGATAGCCAAAATAAGAGGAAGAATCACTGAGAGAATTTTACAGATGATTTTCTCACACTCCACAGCGTTTTTCTGACCTCGAAGAGAACCTCCTGCCCTTTCGTTGGCCTTTCTGCGTCACCCCCTGCGTAGTGACTACATAGTGCCTGCATCACTCCCTGAGAGGGGGGTGAATCAGTATTTCTTTTTAATTGTTATTATGTCCAATTAGATTCTACACAATTAAAAACTGAGAAATGAATGATCTTATTATAGAGACAAGGAGGATAAAAATTCTTTTATCAAATGAAAGAGTACAATAAGATGTGAGGGTTCCAACCCTTCAAAATTTAGGCACCAACCTATTGCCAAGCACCAACTTGGACTTAATGAGGCTCCGACCTCTAGGGCTTCGACCCTATCTTCTCCAAGGCACCAACCTTGTGTTTATGGGCACCTACCCAAAGGACACCAATCCTTCCTTGCTGCTTTATTGAAGTTGTTAGTTCAATGATGCTTCATTTCACCAATTTGCACCATACTGCATCATTTCCACTTCTTTGTCAATATTGCACCAACTACACTAGAGACAATCCACCATTGTTACCCTTGTCCGAGTGTATAAGACTTCATCCAGAACACTGTACATTCGAGTTTTGTATATAACCACCAGTCCGTATATAAAGAGTTGCCCAAAACTGAAATGTAGAGACAGTCCTCGTGTATAGGCACCACAATCTGAGAGTATAGAGAAGGATCTGCGATAAGGTATAAAGCCTTAGCTGTGACACAAATCCAGTCTTTTTATTGTAGACAGTCTTGCAGTGGGCCCGAGAATTAATCCTGTAATGAGGTCGAGAACAATTCGTAGACAATCTTGCAGTGAATCCGAGGTGCAGTCCTGTAGCGGTACAGTCTTACTGTCACAGTTTAGAAGGCTATTTATAAATTTTAATTTAGACAAATGTAGCCTTTAGAAGCTTCCTCGATGGTCTAGTTCATGAGATGTGAACTGTTCTTTTGTTCTGTT
The DNA here is from genome assembly GCA_031772625.1 of Pinus tabuliformis. NCBI lineage: Eukaryota > Viridiplantae > Streptophyta > Pinopsida > Pinales > Pinaceae > Pinus > Pinus tabuliformis. The sequence continues at coordinate 232,894,275 of CM062810.1, read as the reverse complement.
TCTGTGGTTGTCTTCGTTGAGATTATCGATGATACGAATGAGCTCATGCCATATATATATATATATGCATTTGCTAGTTTAAACAGTGACGTCCGAATTGGTGGAGCCGACCAATCACATCTTTTTGAATTAGAGGGCCGACAAAACAGTTTGATTTAAAAACAATACTACAAAGACAACAAAGCTTTTACATATTTTAATTCCAATACGATTTGCCATCGCTATCGCGTTGTATGTGTTGACCCAATTCGAGGTCAAACATAGCAGTTAGCTCCTGTGCCACTTTTGCTGATTGTTTTGGAGCGAATCAATGCAGATTTCATCATGATGTGGTGACCATCGAGAAGTGAATCCACCTGAGGGAGACAAATGAGCGTGTATTGTGTGGGGACCGTCGTATGGATCTGTTGGAACCACACTTATGAAATGGATGTCATATATAAATATAGTATATAATAGTCTTTTTTACATGCTTTTTTTTATATTTATTCGTGTCTTTATAACCCATCAACACTCTTTCATTAGTGTACCCTTTTATTAATATGCTTTAGGGTTAGGGTTTTAGGTTTGTAGCATATTAGGGTTTTCATTAGCCATTAGGGTTTTATTAATAAAGGCTAGGCTTTGCTCATTTTTAATTTTTTTCTAGGGTTTCTTATTTTAGGGCTTCAAATGTAGGGATCCATTGTAGAGTATGCACATAGGATTAGGGTTTCACACCTTTAGGGTTTAGTAAAGCTAGGGTTAGGGTTGGATAGTTCTAGGATTAGGGTAACATAGTCTAGGGCTAGGGTTATGTATCACAAGAATATTTGCCACCTCGACAATGCCATAGTGACATCAATGACAACCTTGATCAACAATCTCCCCCTTTGTCATTGATGGCAATATTCTTGCCCTTCCAACATTCTCTCCCCCTTTGACATCAATGTCAAACGGGGTGCCCAAGTACTCCCCCTGTCATGGTGCCCTACTCTTGTGAAGATGATTGTTTAATGTGATGCAAGAGCAATAACCCCCATCTTTTGGCAAAGGATTTCAAATGCTTCTCGTGGAAGAGGCTTTGTGAAGATATTTGCAATTTGTTCTTTTGTATTGATGTACTCCAACTTGATGTTTTGTTCAATGACCTGTTCACGGAGAAAGTGATATTTGATTGGAATATGTTTGGTCTTTGAGTGCATGACTGGATTCTTTGAGAGACTGATGGCACTAGTGTTGTCACAATAGATGGTGATTGGCTGTTTAGTTTCTATGTTGACATCCTTCAAAGCTTCCTTCATCCATAGTATCTGTGTACAACAATTTGCAACAACTATATATTCGGCTTCAGCTATGGAAAGAGATATAGATGATTGCTTTTTGCTGAGCCAAGATACTAGACAATCTCCCATGAAGAATGCATTTCTGCTGGTACTTTTTCGATCGTCCATGCTTCCAGCCCAATCAACATCAGTGTAAGTTGTCACTGTAAGAGTTGTGCTTTTGGGATACCAAAGACCAAAGTCAAGAGTTCCTTTCAAGTATCTGAGAATTCTTTTTACAACCAACAAATGGGGTTGTTTAGGAGCTGGTTGAAATCTTCCCACCATTCCTACTGCTTGCATAATGTCAGGTCTTGTAGCAGTTAAGTATAGGAGAGCTCCAATTATTGACCTGTAAAGAGTTGCATCTATCGAAGGGGATTCATCATCTTTGCTCAATTTGCAGTCTGTGGTCATCAGTGTGCTCATAGGTGCACAGTCTTCCATCCCATATCTTTTAAGCATGTCTTTAAGATATTTTTCTTGAGATATGAACATGTTTGCTGTGGTTTGAGATACTTGTAGTCCAAGGAAGTAAGATAACTCACCAATCATCGACATTTCGAACTCTTTTGACATATTTTGAGCAAACTCATGGCTCATCTCATCATCATTGCTAGCAAAAATCAGATCATCAACATAGACAAGAGTGACTAGTAATTTATCCTCGTCCATCTTCATGTAGAGATTACTTCTTGCCACCCCCTTTTTGAAGCCTTGTTGTTGTAGATAGTGATCCAATCTTGCGTACCAAGCTCTAGGAGCTTGTTTCAACCCATATAATGCCTTTTTCAACTTACATACAAAGTCTTTTCCTTCTGCTAGATCAAACCCTTTTGGTTGCTCCATGTAGACTTCTTCCTTGAGTTCCCCATTTAGAAATTCCGATTTTACGTCCATTTGATAGATATGAGCTACCAGTGCAAAGGTTTCTTCAAAGTCAATTCCTTCAATTTGTGAACAACCTTTACAAAAAAGCCTTGCCTTATTTCTGATGATTTGTCCATCTTCATTCATTTTGTTTTGAACACCCACTTGGTTTCAATTATATTTTTATCCTTTGGATGAAGCACTGGCTCCCATGTCTCATTCTTCTCGATTTGAGACATTTCTTCTTCCATGGCTTCCACCCAATGAAGATCCTCACTTGCTTGAGTAAAAGTTTCTGGTTCTATTATAGATAGAAGAGCAACATCATCTTTCCTTGGTGTACTTGTCATCCTTCTTCCGGTTTGTATTCCCTCATCTATATTGCCAATAATCTACTCTTTTGGATGATGTTTTTGGAGGAATTTCACTTTTGAAGGAGTTTGAGATGGTTCTTTTTGTTTCTCTTGAACTTTTTCTTCTTTTCAAGTTCTTCTTCGTTTTCTTCAATGAAGGGGTCAACTTCATGATCTTCAATTTCCTTTTTTGGAAGGGCTTCATCGATCTTCACATCAATGCTTTCCACTATTTTCCGTAGTCGATTATTGTAACATTTGTAAGCTTTGCTCCTATTAGAATATCCAAGGAATATTCCTTCGTCAACCCGAGAATTGAATTTTCCTGGTGAGTCATCATTGATCTTTATGAAACATTTGCTTCCAAAAATCCTGAAGTATTTTACTGAAGCAGGTCTTCCTTTTCATAATTCATAAGGAGTCTTCTCATTATTTGGTTTTAGTTGAGTTCGATTCAAGGTATAAATTGTTGTCTTGACTGCTTCTCTCCAAAATTTTGGCTGCAAGTCAGCTGCTAGTAACATTGTCCTTGCCATTTCTTGAATGATTCGGTTTCTTCTTTCAACTACCCCATTTTGCTTGGGTGTTCTAGCAGCAAAGAGTTCTCTTTCAAATCCATGTACTTTACAGAATTCGTCAAATTCCTTTGATGTGAATTCTCCCCCTCTATCCGTTCTAAGACATTTAATCTTAGAATCCTTTTCATTTTCTACAAGAGCTTTAAGATTCTTAAAACATTCAAATGCTTCGGATTTATATTTTATGAAATATACCCACATCATTCTAGTATAGTCATCAACAAATAAAGCAAAGTACCTTTCACCTTGGAGCGCTGGAGTTCTAGTTGGCCCACATAAATCTGCATGAATGATCTCCAGAGGTTTTGATGTTGAGAACTCCTTAGTCTTGTGGTTGGTTCTAGTTTGCTTACCATGTTGACATGGGCCACATACAACTTGATCTGGTTTGAACATCTTTGGAATGTCCCTTACTGCATTAATTTTGCTAATATTGATCAAGTTATCAAAACTTATATGCCCCAGTCGCTTGTGCCATAACCAACTTTCATCTGTTTGACTCAATTGACATTTATCTTCGTGGATTTTGCTCAGGATGTAAACATTAACTGGTATTCTTACTCCTTTAGCCACAAGTTCTCCTGAGGATGAGTTTCTTATTTCACAATCTTTGGTGCTAAAGACAACATTATGTTTTTGGTCACAAATTTGGCTAACACTCAAGAGATTGTGTTTGAATCCTTCTACTGGCAAAGCATTTTGAGCCTTTCCTTTTCCATTAACAAGGGAAACGGTCCCTTTTCCAGTGATTTTAGCAGATCCACTTCCAAAGGATACACTTCCATCCTTATTGTTCAATGAGACAAACTTCTTTTTGTCACCTGTCATATGTCTTGAGCACTCACTGCCCACAAACCAATGGTTTTCATCACTATGATCACATAGAGCTAGGCCACATTTATTTGTATTGAGATTCTCCGTTCTTGCTTCTCTTCTTTTGAGAGGACAATTTTGTTCGTTATATCCATAATTATTACATAATGAGCAAATTGGATCAAACTTGGTTAGAGGATCAAAGGTGTTATAGGTCTTGATTTGTCCTTGCTCTTTGAGACCATGTGGTTTATTTGTTTGATCCTTCATTTTGGTGTTTCATTCTTATGAGCCATGCAATGTTTAGCTTGATGACCAAAATATTTACAATAATAACAATACCCAAAAAAGATAGCTTGGTACCTGTTGTTACTCTTCCTTGGAGTTACTCTTTCTTCATTCTTTGGATTTGAGATGGGCCTTGGATGAGATGACTTTTCTTCTTTTGGATTGCTAGAAAGTATGTCGGCATAGCTTCTTGTATTATCCTTAGTATTTGATGATTCTCCTTTAAAACCAATCCCGAATTTGTCATATTGAGGTTTTTGAGCATTAAGGATATTGTCAAGTGTTTGAGAGCTTTGCCAACTCTTTTTGACTTGCTCCAATTCCTTCCTTAGAGATACTATTTCAACTTCACGATTTTCACAGATTTCTTCCTTTTCTTTTAGCTTATTTTTCAAGAGGTCTTCCCTTCTTTTTGCTTCCTCCTTTTCTACCTTGAGAGAAATGATCTTATTTCGTAATTTCTCATTTTCTTCAATGGCACTTATTAACAATTCATCTACATTTCCTTCTAGTCCTGAATCATCATCATTTGTGAATGTTGTTGTCGCTTGCAGAGACAACCTTGGATTGCTTACAAAGCCAATGCCTGGTAACATCTAGATTTATGTGTATCACATGATCTTCAAGAAACCAGAGACATCATATGCCTATTATACACATATGTAAATACATACAATAAACAACATGGGTTGGTTCCTTCTTTTTTTGATCAAGTGAGAGTGGGATTTTCCATTAATCTAAACAAAATACATATTGTACACTTCTTTGACAGAGCCGAGCACGACAACATCAGCTCTGTAAAACTTCAACAGACAACTGGGATATCAAAATCCCGAACCTAATTCCAACAAGACTACAAAAGAACGATGACATGACAAACTACCCAGCAAAGAGTGCAAAGAATACAAAATGACACCCAATAATTGTCCGCCCTCAGGGCATCGCTCTGTAAAACCAGCGAACTGAAACCTACTTAACGCACCAGAAGGAGAAGTTGAGAGAGTCACCTCTCAAGCCACAAAAAACCAGAAGCCCATGAAGGCGGGCCCACAGATCCGAAGGCCCAAAACATTACCACAAGTGACCCAAGCACCATCTTTAACCTTCGATTATCTTTCAAACCTGATGACCGTTCGATTTCGCCCTCTACGATCCAACGTCCATGAATGATTTCGGGACGAAACCTTGCTCGTATTATATTCCTACATATGGACCCGAAGAGAATCATAAGCCGCCGCACTAAACTATTTCGGGTCCGAATGAAGAATTAACCTTCGATCATTTTCTTCGCCCGAAATCCATAGGATGGGGGAGCTTTAAAGCGATGACTCCAACTTGCCCACGCTTTAGCCTGACTTACGGACCCGAAGTGTTACTAAACCACCACACAATAAAATTTCGGGTCCGAATTGAGAATTATCTTTCGTGCTATTTGCCGCTCGAAATCCATGGGATGAAAGAATTTCCTAGAGATCTCGTCAACATGCCTACTCTTCACTGTTTCTTCCGGACCCGAAGAGTAAATAGGCCCCACTCTATAATCTTTCGGGTCCATTTGAAAAAGTATCCTACGTGCATAATTCCACCCGAAATACATAATTCCGCCGCCTGCCAACCTGCCTGCATTCTATCACTCGCTCCTTCCCTGGGCTTGGTCCACTTCCTGCTGATTCCATTGGTCTTCTCCCTGCTTATTTCTCATACCTTGAAAGTGCTCCCTGTCTTCGATAGCCTGTTTGTGACAGTCCTCACGCAATTTCCCTGATGGCATCATCATCCAATCATATCTTTGATTGTTTCTTGAACAGAGTACTCCTTCGTTCGCTAGACGATTAGCTAATTTGTTAGCTGTTCTGCGCACATGAACAAAATTGAGGGTTCTCAGCGTTCTCAGGTGGGATTGTATGCATTGGTAGACCTGCAATAACCTCCAGTGTTTCGACACTCTTTCTGGTGCTGTACCATTGCATATCTTCTTGACCGAATTGATTATCAATTCGGAGTCAGCCTCAATGATGGCATTATGTAAATTTGTTTCCATCAAGATTTCTAGGCATTGCTCTAAGGCCATGAGCTCTGCCATATTGTTAGTAGCTTTCCCCAAATGACTATGAAAGATGACTTTTATGTTACCCTGCTCATCTCTTATGACTCCGCCATAACCAGCTGCCCCAGGATTTCCTTTAGAGGCACCATCTATATTAAATTTCAAAAAACCAGGGGGAGGAGGTTGCCAGAAGTCCTTCTCCATTATTGTATGCCTTACAATCTTGCTTATTCCCTGGGGGAAAGGCAACTGTAGACCCAAATGCAATAGTATTTGTGCATCCTGGTCTTGAGGTGGGTTCTTGGGGGGTTTTTTTATAAGTGTTCCCACAGTCTCTTTGAGCTGTCTAATGATCTGAGCTATGATGCTCTGGGATGAGCCAATTCTGTTCTTGAAAATCCTATTGTTGCGCTCTTTCCAGACATTCCAGATTAAAAAGCCTAGAACCAGAGTCCAAGCTTTGTTGATTATTTCATTATCTGAGAAGTTTTTCCTCCAATTCTTCAAAGTGTCAGTGATACTGAAGTTGTCCTTATCCGTTTGTCTGAAGATTGAAGCCACCTAATTCCATAAGGAAGAGGTGAAAGTGCAGAGGTTGAGTAGGTGTTCCATAATTTCTTCTTGTGACTCACACAAATGGCATCTAGATGGACCGACTACACCTCTTTTCCGAAGGTTTTCCCAAGTTAGGATTTTTTTATGTTGCACCAACCACATGAACAGTTTGATTTTCATCTAGTGCGGGTTCCGCCATAGTTCCTTCCATACCTTATCAGGGTTTGGAAAGTCGAGCCCAAAACATGGGTTGGTTCCTTCATCCAAGGACATAAGCTATGTATTTCTGGTGCTCTTTCACATATACAACTCACAGGAATATATGTATGAATTAGTGGAGGCCGAGTAGTTCGAGGACCTACAACTTAATCAATTTTAACACAGAAATGGGAGAAGAAAAGGAGATAGCATAACTCATCATATAGAGCTTGAAACCTTGATAATTCTATATTTATCACATAGAGCTTGGAGCTTCAAGATTTCTACACTTGTTTGAATTACAGGTAGACATAATGGATGAATGATAAATGGATGCTGTGATTCATTGAGCGCAATTTAAAGATATAATATCAAAGCCACATACATGCATGTGCATTAACAAGTCAACACAAATGAATCTGTAAAAGCATATGAAACATTTCTGGCAGCTACAATTACATGAAATCAGAGAGGAAACATAAACATAATGGAATTTAACAGAGGGAAAACATACTGTAGTACCCGAATGTAGGAATCACCACCATTTCATTAATATTCTAGAAGATGCAAATCTTGAAGTAATACAGTCATAGAAATAACATGTGTTTTTTTCTTCAGAATTCAGAAACTTTTCTAAGTGTTTCTTCCTCCCTTTTATAAGGAAAGGGGGAGCAAGGAAATCAGTTACAAAAATATCTCCTAGCTAGAGTTTACAGCTGTTTGTATGACTAGTTGTCTCAGCGTGCAACCTCTAATTATTACAACAATAAGATAGCTTTCTTGAAAACAAAAAAAGACTTTGAGGGTAAAAGAACGACTTATAGTCCCTCAAAAGCCAATTTTTCTAATGTCAGTGGCAAAAATGAGGAAAAAATTAAAAAAATGAATAAATGTCAAAATAAGTCAAATTTTGACATGTTAATTCTAGTGAAGGTCAAAGATGATGTGGAAACCATGTGGGGTCCACCACATGAAGCACAAGTCAAAGTCAAAGTTCCAAGTGGAAAGTCAAATGGTCCAACGATGAGTTCATGAGGCAACAAAAAAAAGGTTTGAAGTTGCTTTTGTGAAATGGTATGGAGTATCAAATTAAAGTCAAGTATAGTTGGATGGGTGATTTTGCAACCAACTCATCACGGAATTAATGCACCCATGAAGTCAAGTTTGTGGGCCAGATTTAATGGTTCGATTTGTCTACTTGGCAAGTCAAATTTCTCATAAGGAAATCAATGCATTATTGAAGATATGTTAAAATATTTGATGGAGAAATTAGTGGAGCTATGTCTCCACTATACTTTATCTTTCTATCCACATGTACGCAACTCTCCAAGTTCAACTACACATAGTTTGGAAGGGGCTGAGATATTTCAGTTAGTGGGGGACATATGTCAGAGTTTGTCCACAATGGTTAGTGGAGATACACTCCTCCACTTTAAACTAATAATCAAGCATCAGTTAAGTCCATACACAGATTCTAGTGGACAACACTGACATGTGTGTCTGAGTTTGTCCCTCACAAAATCAGTCAAGAAATACATGTTGTCAAGTTCATATGCGTTGCACCCATTTTTTCAACATTCCAAGGAAGGAGGATCTGAAAGCTTGAAGGAAATTTTCAATGGTCAGAAGTTCAAATTCATCAACCAACAATTCTTATGTCATTGTAAATCCATTCTTCAAGTTTGTAATGTAAATGATGCTAGTAAGACCGTGTATTTATGTAACAACCTAGGTAAGCCTATTATTTTGGCGACAAATTTCAACCTAGGAGGTTTTTCATCTCACTAATTATCTGTGTTTCTAAACACGAATGCTTGACATAGTTTTTTCCTCCAACCTCACCCCAAAGTCAGGATAGAATTTATTACCAAAGTCTTAGGTGAGTCTTAGTGTTTTAGTCAAGTTTTTTGTAAAAGTGATTTGAGAATAATTTAAGCTATTTGGCTAAATTATTTTATTACAGATCACTTGTTTTACTAGATCATATTGTGTTACAAAATTGGGTGATTATTTGAGGGTCTATAATGAACGGGTGTTCCCCCTTTGAATGTTGATTTTGTAAAATCTGCACTAAAAAATATTTTAGTGCATGGTCCCTCATACTTAGACACCATCGCTAAAATATTAGAAGGTGGAAAAAAACTAATCCCCTCATAAGTCAATTAATTAATTTTTCTGGCAAAAATAAAATTAAATCATAAGCTAGAAAATTAATTAATTAGAGTAAAAAAATAAAATGTTAGAGAAAATTAATTAATTAGAGTAAATTCTCCAAGTGGAAAAATTTGTGGGTCTAAAAGAAATTAATTTTTGGAAGTCCCTCACCAAAGGAATATTGGAAATTTCAAAAAAATTTGGACCCTTGGATCTTGGTGGTTAAGTCAAAGTCAAATTTTTGAGGAAATTAGCTCAAAATAATTATTTTTGAGCTAATAAAAAATGGTTTTAATGAGAAATTCGAAAATTCCTCAAGAATAATTATTTTCGACGGTGGAGATTAAAAGATCATCAAAGATTTATCGACGACTGAGATTATTTTGATGGGGATCAAGCCAACTAGCTGTTATTTTCCACTTGGAGGATTTTCTCTATAAATAGAAGGCCTTTTGCTTCTATTTCTCATATTTTGATGAACCAGGTTTGATGTAATTTGTAAACCTTGGTGCAAAGCCACTGTTCTGCGGGGAACGTTTTAATCATCATAATAAAAGAAATTGGGGTGCAGCTCATGGTGTCTTTGTCTCATTGATCTGTGGTATGTGCTGGGTATGTGCATTCCTGTATTGTGCTTTAGATAATAATTAATTGTTATTTCATTGTAGATGATAAGAACATTCTATTGGTAAGTTTTGGGCTTATCTTAGGTGATCCGATTCATTGTGTGTTCTAATGGTTTTTGCTTGAGAAAATATATAGAATTTGCAGGTTCCCCGACCCTTGGGCTCCAAGTTCACAGACTGTGGGCACATGCTGACCATGTTTGGATCTTGATTATTTTATATGGTTTTCTAACTTCGCTAAGGTTGTGGTTGAGCATTTATTTTTCGAAATACTTCTAGCTATCATCAAAATTTTATTTAAAAATGTAAGGCGAGGAGGGTAACTTCGAATGAACTTGTTTATTGCATTACCCATATCATGAATTTATACATGAGTGGAGAGACTCTTGGGATTCCAATTCCAAGGTCTCTTGGTTTGCTCAAATGCATAACTGACAATATTTACAATATTCTTTTCAGACTAGGTGTCAACATTCCCCCCTTAATTTGAAGGGATGTTGGTGAGTCCAAGCATCATTTTGAATCTTTCAAACTTTTCTCTTCCAAGCGCTTTGGTGAAGATGTTTGCAATCTGCTCATTTGTGGAACAATGGCGTAAGTGGATTGTCTTGGCCTCAACATGATGTTGAATTAGATGGTATTCTGTATTGATGTGTTTCTTTCGATCATGGAATTTTGGGTTCTTGACCAACTTTATTGCAGATATGTTGTCAATCAAAAGAGGAGTTGAATGCACTTGTTTCTCCTGCAAATCTTCGAGAATTTTCCTGAGCCACACAATTTCTTTCGTTGCTTCAGTTGCTGCCACATATTATGCCTCAGTTTTGGAATCTGTTGGAATTGACTGCTTGCGTGACCTCCAGGAGACAACTCCTGATCCAAGATTCATAACATGACCTGAAATAGGTACCCAAGTTTCTTTATCTCCATCGAAGTCTGAATCAAAGTATCCAATCAAGCTGAAGTCGCCCACCTGTGTATACTTAAGTCCAAAGTCTTAAGTTCCCTTCAAGTACTTTAGAACTCTTTTTGCAGCAGACCAATGACCCTCACAAGGCTTTTGGATAAACCTGGAGAGGATTCCAACAACAAATGAAATGTCTGGTCTGTGTAATGTTCCCAATTTCTGTAAGTGCAAAATTCACTGGGGAGTTTTGCCAATTTTTGGTGATATTAAATAAAAAGGAGAAAATATTATTTTGTGGGAGAAAAGTGGAAATTATTATTTTAATGAAGAATGACAACAAAGTAATATTTTATTAGTGGAAGTTGGGGACCACCAAGGGAGAGGACTACCAATTATAAATAGAGCTTGGAGGCCTCCATTTGGTATCTTTGACATTTGCAAACAAACACTCTTCTGTACACTTTGTTGTTTAGCAAGTCTACCGACTGTTTAGTTATGAGTCTCTCAAGCGGGAGATTCAACCTCTATTTCGGGGGACCATCCGTGCTTGCCCTAGGGAGGTTGTTCTATAGGAGTTTTTAGGAGTTCCGGGGCAACAACACACATCAATAACCAATGTAGAGAGGGGAGTGCGTATTTCTGGGCAGCCAGGAATCACGTAGAGGGAGTTTGAGACCAACATGGATCTTATTGTTTGTTGGGAGGTCAGGGAGCCGAGGTAGTAGCATTGGGCAGGCATTTTCGCTGGAGCTTTCAGCTAGCTGAGCCAACATACCAACAATTCACATTTCTGGGCAAAGGGACAACGTAGAGGCCACTCAGCAGAATTTTGTGGTGTTTGGGAGCAGCTGATCCGGGCCAAGAGTTCATTCGAGAAGTTAGGAGTTGGATAGCAGGGGTGAACCCAACATTTTGGAGGAGTTTGTAGAGGGATTTGTAGGCAGTTTCCAGTAGGTCGAATTTGGCAGCCATAGCTGGGGTGAGGCTCCAAGGGGGTCGAAAAACAGAAGTCAAAACTAGCCAAATTCCCTTCTGGGTTTTTCTGGGTTTTGGCCAAGGAGTCTGGGGATAAAAGCATATAAATTTCTGGGCGGTTTAAGTGCACTTTCCAGCCATTCGAAATTCAACATGGCAACAATTTTTTGGGCAGCGTAGTGCAGATTGGTGCAATAGCTAGGCAGCCTTCAGCTCAGACATTTTCCTACCTGGGTTTGGTCCTGCCCATGTGCACCATTCCACTATCTATTGTATTTGGCTTGCAGAAATATAATAAATTGGCTCAGAAGTTCTTCATTTGCAGTTTTTCAGTGGGTGCTTGATGAATATTTCGTTTTTGTATTTTGCTGCATAGAATATTTGCTGTTATCACTTGTATTTCCTATTTAGGATCATTAAGGCTCGTAGTAGTCAGGTAGTTGAGACTTACTATGAGCTGGCTATACTTCGTTGCATCCTCAATTTGTTCCATTGGAGTAGTCAAAGGATTGCACTCAGCCATGCCAAACATGTTCAACAGATCTCCAATGTACTTCTTCTGAGGTAGGAATATAAAATTTGGATGTTGAGTTACTTCAATACCAAGATAGTAGTGAACATAGCCCAAATTTGTCATTTCAAAATCTTTCCTCAATTCTTTCTTTATGGATGCAATGTAGCTCTCATCGTTCCCTATCATCATAAGATCATCTACATACACCACAAGATATACAACTGTTTTGCCAACTTTTTTGACAAACAAAGTTGCATCATCAAGATCATAATGTTTGAAATTGAGTTTCAGAAGATGCTCAGTTAACTTCTCGTACTAGGCTCAAAGTGCTTGCTTGAAGCCATACAAGGATTTTATAAGCTTGCATACTTTATGTTCCCAACCTTTCACAACAAATCCTTCTGGTTGGGACATAAAAAAATTCTCTTTCAGATCTCCATTCTAGAAAGTAGTTTTTACATCCATGTGATGGACTTTCCAATTGTTCTGTGCTACCAAGGCAAAGAGTGTCTAGATGGTAGCCCATTTTGTTGTGGGGGAAAAAGTCTCCTCATAGTCGACCCCTTCCTTTTGCGTAAAACCTTTTGCCACAAGCCTAGCTTATGCTTGTCAAGTGAGCCATCTGCTTTATACTTTTTCTTGAAGACCCACTTGCAGCCTATTGCTTTGGTTCCCAATAGAGGATCAACCAACTTCCAGGTGCCATTCTTTATCAAAGCATCACATTATTTCTGCATCGCTTCTTTGAAGGAAGTTGGTTCAAAATTTGTAGACAAATTCAGTTCACAATCGTAAGAAACATCCATATCAACCGGTGAATCAAAATCTTCTACATCACCTCCATTTTGTTTGGTTGAGCTTCTTGTGCCTGAATTTACAACTTTATCAGGACAAACACTTTCAAGTGCCTTTGTTAGCCATTTTGGAGGACCTATCTAAGATGGCCCAGACTGCTCAATTCACTGAGTTGGGGTTGAATCAAGATTTAGTCTCCCAATTTTGTCAATCACATCACTCAAAGGGTCATTTGGATCAGTGGCTGGAGCTTCATGTGGGGGAGAGAGTGCTTTAGAAGAAGATTTCATAGATTGATCCAGTATAGGAATCCCCCTTCAAGATGTGGAATCTCATTATCAAACTCTTGAAAAGATTTTGCATGTCCGAATCTATCCAAGCGATCAAGCTACCACTCAACAACATTGTCAGCCTTGGAAGATTCAAGAAAGATCACATCTCTAGATATTATAAACTTCTTATTCACTTCATCATAGAGACAGTATGCTTTGGAGGTATTTGAGTACCCCAAGAAGATACACTTGCGACTCCTTGCACCGAGTTTGTTTCTCTGTTCCTTAGGTATCAAGGCATAATAGGTGGAACCAAAAACCCTGAGATGCCTCACCGAAGGAATGTGGCCATACCACATTTCATAGGGAGTCTTGTTTTTTATAGCATTAGATGGACACCTATTCTTTATATACACAACACATAGAACTGCATCAACCCAAAACATCAATTTAACATTCTTGAAAAACATCATGGAACGTACCATATTTAAGATTGTCCTGTTCATTCTTTCAGCTACTCTGTTTTGTTGGGGATTATAGGGCACAGTTGTTTGATGTTTGATCCCATGCTGGCGAAGATAGTTTTCAAATTCATTTGAAGTGTATTCTTTTCCATTATCAGTGCGAATAAAGCCAATATGAGATTGTGCATCATTTTCAATCCATGCATGAAATTTCTTGAATGTTTCAAAAGCTTCAGATTTGTTCTTCAATAAATAAACCCAACACATTCTAGTGTAGTCATCAATAAATGTCATCATATATTTATTACCATTTGCAGAAGGAACATGCATTGGGCCACATAAATCTGAATGAATGAGTTCAAGTTTTCTATGTGCTTTGGAATGAGAATCATGAAAAGACTATTTGTTGTGCTTTCCTAAGATACAAGCATCACATTGCTTAAGTTTCCTAGGAATTGTAGGCAAACTAGTAACACCATTTTTCTTCAACAAATGAAGGCTGTCATAGTTCAAGTGTCCAAATCTAGCATGCCATAAAAGACTTGATGGAAATGTACCTTCATCATAGTGAGAACTGTATGAAAAGTTCTGTGCACGAGCAGAGGTTCCTTGCAGCTTCAGAAGTCTTTCTTCTTCTATCCTCGTCATGAAAAGTGAGTGATCTGATGCTTTTCTGACCTCAACCTTGCCATCAAATATATGAATGGAGTGTCCTTGCTGGCGGATGTGGACCAAAGACAATAAGTTTCTCCTCAGCTCCAAGAGGTATAGAACATCATGTAGAAGAAAGTTTGGAAGACTAGGCAGTTTGAGCTTGATGGTGCCAAGCCCTGATGGCTTGAGTTTTGACTTGTTTGCAAAGTATACTGCTCCATCAACATTATTAGTGAATTCTTCAAAGAAATCTCTCCTAAAAGTCATGTGGCAAGTTGCTCCTGAATCAAGCAACCAATCATCTTTCCATGAAGTAAGTGAAGCATTGAATAAGTCTTCAGTTACTCCAATGTTGCAATGTGCCACAACATAATGAGTGGATTCAGGTGCTTTACCTTTCCCTTTGTCAGTTGTTTTACCTTTCCCTTCATTTCTTTCCTGCTCAATTCGGTCCCAAGGCAACTTACAAGTGGAAGCATCATGTCCATCTCTATTGCATCGTATGCAATGAAGATCAAACTTTTCTCCTTGGAACTGTCTGCCCCCCTTGCCTCTAAAATTCTTCCTTCCTCTTCCTCTTCCTCTTTGGCCACCTCTTTGTCTAGAAGAATCTTATGCATGATTCTTCTCTTTATGTGCAAGACACACAACTTCTTCAGAATACTGAGGAGCTGTCTTCTTCTCAAAAGCCTTCTCTCTTTCAACAAACTTCTTCTGAAGGGAGTCAAAGAACCTTTCGAAGAAGAAAAAAACATGATGAAGGTAGCATAACATGAAGCAATGCTAGATGTAGACTGATAGATCACTTTCTGATAAGAGGAATGATGACATGACTGACTCATGGATAAAAGTGATGGATGGTTTGTGCCCTATGAAGAAGTCCCAAAAGATGAAGACTCCATGACAAAGGAAATTCATGACATCGAAGGAAGGAGTTCTTTAAGCAGCTGGTTGTCCCATCATCTCCACCTGAGGAGCTTGTAGGTCCCTATTTAAGAGGGAGCCTGGAAAGAAGTTTCTTACTTGGAAGAAACTTGGAAATTCCTAAGCCAAGAGGGAGCTTAGGTACATTCCTTCTATAGGAATAGATATGTCCTCCCTAATTGAGAGGGAGAGATAGACACATCATTCTGGTCTTCACTTGGGAAGACAAAATGAGAGGATTGGGTAATCATTTGGCATCCGATACTCTTTGAGGATGAGATAGGGCATCCAAGATAAGAGTAGTCGTGGAGGACCGATATTCTTTGAGGACTGGGGAGTCCAAGATAAGAATAGTCCTCATGGAACACACCCTGAGAACCCGGGTGGGGTATGTTCCGAGAGAGACAATGATGAGAGTGTCTATAAATCATTGGTCTTGCCAGCATTGAGCTTAGATCTTGTGGAGAGATAGAGCTGTTAGTCAAGGCCTTTCTATGTAACAATGTTGGTTGATATGATGCTAAACAAATGGGTTACCAATCTGATTCTTCTTATGAGAAATTCTTCAGATTGAGAACGAGCAAGCACCATTATGAATACCTCCCTATTTCAGAGGGAGTGTTAAAAAATGTAACTAGGTTCGGTCTTCATAATGACATGTAATTGTGATTTTATGAAAGAGATGTAAAGAAGAAAAATAAATTATTGTAATGCTTGCATCATGGGTTTCATGAGCAAGAGATTTATTTTTAGTTAAGGCTCCCATTGAGAGCCTTTAGGAATTTTGTCATCTAGTCATAAAGTATAAAGAGTCATTGTCATGTAATGAAGACATGTTACACATTGTAAAGAGTCACACTTGTCTATGTAAAGACATCCTCCAAGACCTTGTCACTAGCCCTCTTCAAGTCGGCCTACAACGAATGAAGAAACCTAGAAGATGATGTTGACCCTCCTTCAAGTAATCATGTCGGCCTAAAGGGCATGAGGAAACATGTATATATAGCAGTGCTCGGCCTCATTTGGAGGCAAGCAATTCGGTGAAGAGAAGCCTACAATCATAAGTGCGAAGAAGGACTAGAGAAAAGAAGCGAAGAACCAAAGAAGGATAGCGAAGGAAGGAACACTTCTTGGAAGTCTGATTTGGGCTAGTATACTCTCCCACGTGTGAAGGCAACAGATCTGAAGGCATCTAGCAAAGGTCGAAGAACTTGCAGTTACATTGAGGTGATCTTGTTTGGGTAAAGGATCTCACTAGAAGAAGCTGAGTAGAAGTGCTATAGGTCTCTCTCTCTTGAAGAGACTAATCGAGGAGCGAAATTGTTCTAGGGTTTCTGAAGTAGGGTTGACCTAAGAGACTGAGATTCTCTAGGAAGCCAAAAAGAGTAGTGTGAAAAGGGAAGAGTCTGAGATACTCAAAGGAAGTCGAGAAGTGAAGAGGAAGTGCATCAAGGAGGCTAGTGACTTGGTCTTGGGAGGACTCTAGTGTCAAGGGTCTTTGTCATGGTCTTGGTGTTCGTCAATTGAAGATTTATAAGAAGAATTTCGTTTGGGTTTTCCTCTCAAAGAGTGAGAGGTTTTGGCCCTGGCTAACAAGCCTACATACTGTGTCTCTTGTCTCTTGTTTATGATTTGGTAATTGTCTTGATGAAAAGAACACTATAATAACATTAACAAGAGAAGATCATAATCAAAGAAGTAAAAGTCTATCACACGCAACTATCAAGAAAGAGAAATCTCCTAACTACTGATGCCCTAGATTTCTCAACATTGAGCCCTCTCAGTTCTATCTCAAGAGTTTGAGATCTCTTGGGCCTTTCTAGGTTCGTGGCCTAGCTGAGATATCTGTGGCCCCTTCTCTGCTCATGATTTGAGGCTTCTCAGTCTCTATTGCTCGGATTGAGGCCTTGCTCAGTCTCTTCTAGGCTTGTGGCCTAGACCCAAAACCTTTCGGTCGTCCAACAGATGGATGGAGAGTCGAGACCTTTCAGTTATGAACCTAGGGCTTTTACCCTCTTCATAACCTCGGCCAAAAAACACAAACAGATCTTTGGAATACATTTCTTCCTTCTTGCAAATTGACATATTGGACTAGGGCTCCCTTTCATTAGATTGATATCCAATTTGTGTAAGAGAACAAGGTGGCTGCTCTTTTCAAACCTGGCTTTGATACCATGTTGATTTTTTAAAGGTATTCTAATCTAATAATTACTTCTTATGAATTCTTATGTTGATCTTTCTTTTGTTCTCATTCATCATAAAGCTATTACACAAAAGATCTCAACAATAGAAACAAAAATGCCAGTAGGATTATAAAGAGACAGCCAAACAAAAGACACAAGTATTTTACCCTGGGAAAGCCCTCTTCTAGGGAAAAACCCAACAACCTTTTGCTTGGAATTATTCAATTCAACAAGAGATACAACCTTATCATTCTAGCCAAAACAAAGGTCAAACTGACGATGAACAAACCTAGGTCAAATCTGTTCAAGCAAAATGGGTAGCCTCAAAAATTCAGACTGTCCATAAACTTGGTCTACTGTGCCTTAGAGATTGTTAGGAAATCAGAAATGCAGAAATATTTTCTTATACTTGATAATTACTTGTGATGTTCTTGATTTCTTATTAGGTTTCTTTATATCTTCTTTCTTTTAATTCATCAACCAATTACCAAAGCAATAACACATAAAACAATGGACACCAGATATAGGCTCACAACCAAGGCAAAACCCTTCTCTAGGGGAAAACCCAATCAATAATTCTTTCTTCAATAGTTTTCCAGAGATATTCCAAGATTCTATACCTTGACACAAACTTTCCTCCACACCAATTCAACCTTCCTCTTCTCTTGCGGATGATCCTACTTGACCTGGCATCAGCAGCAACAATAGCAACACTTTCTTTGACCTTGCTTTGGAGACTTAGATCTTCACTGTAATACTTCAATCTTCACTTAGAAACTTCGATGTTGGCCCAATACAACTTGTAGAGGTGAAAACACCCAACAACATCAACTTTGACCTATACTTTGGTCTGGCAACAACAACATGCAGCAATTGGCTATGACATCAACAAGAGAACTTCGATCTTCCATACTAGGGCACGAGAGAGAGAGGTAGACGCACCAAAACTTCGATTTTCCTTCCTTCCTTCTCCTAGACCAAACTCACGCTTCTTTTGCTTCCTTCCTCCATTTTGCACTTTTTCTAGCTTCAAGGAGGTATCGAACTTGCTTGTTGTGAATGTGTTCAAATGGAATTCAAACTGCTTCATATATAGCTTTTGGGTGAGGTTGAATAGCCCTCCTTCAGGCTGACTTGATCATCTTAAAGCCGACTTGGTGTGGAGGCAACATATTTCATTTTTGACTCAATACTAAACCTTTTTACATGATTCAAAAGCCCAAGAAGGGTCTCTTTAAACGTATAATGACTTTATTTACTCATAATAAATCTTAGAAGTTCTCAATGGGGACTTTGACCTAAAATATGATGACCCAAGCATGAAACCCATCCCTCAACCCTGTATTTTATTGTTGACCCTGTTTTATTTATTGATAATTTTCTTTGAATATATATATATATATATATATTTTTTTTTTTTTTTTTGACTTTTGTTTTTGTTTTGTTTTATTTGATTTATTTTCCATTATTATTTTTTTTTTCGTTTATATATATTTTATTTATTTATTTATTATATGATCTTGTCTCGATTAGGGTCTTGACTCCTTTTTATAATTTTTGACTTCCCTTCTTGTTTGGAGTTTGACTTTGACTTTTTGATTCTTGTTAGTTATAATAGATTTTTTTTAATAATATTTGATTTTAATAAATTAATTTAAATACTAGTTTTCAAAAACTAGCTGTTTAATATAGCCATTACTTAATAATATTTGTTTTAATAAATTAATATCATAATTTAAATATTATCGACTTTGCTTTTTTGATCTTGTTTGTTATATTTTTTGATTATTTCCCATTAATAGAATTTTTAATAATATTTGATTTTACTAAATTAATTTAAATATTATTTTTCAAAAGTAGCCGTTACTTGAAATTATGGTCTCTACATTGCTCTCTATTTAAGCCTTTGCCATGGTCTACCTCTTCATCTGGTCCTGATGATGAACCACACTGGTTGGTTCAAAACTCGTCGGCCAAAAGTTTCTCTTAATTGATTTCTACCGAAAGACTTTTCTTAATTCATTATGGATCACAGAAGCTTGAATTCAGGGAAAAATTTCTTTTCTTTATTCTTTTGACAAGTTCATTACATGATGACTCAAATACATTAATGAAGACTAAACCTAGATACATTTTCCAAGACTCCGTCTTAACTAGGGAGGTATTCATCATATACAAGTACAAGGAAGATCTCAACTATATGAACCATGAAGAACTTTAGGCACCGCAATGCCATGGACTAGATTCCTGACCAGGGCAATCTATCCATTGGTCTCTCAATAGTTTAGGCACCGCAATGCCATGGACTAGATTCCTGACCAGGGCAATCTATCCAAGTGGGACTAAGCTGGTCTCAATCTTTCAGCCTCTCTAGGTACCATTAGGGTTACTTGCTAACCACCAACCTAGGGACCCAGGTGTGTATCCGAGGTCAAAGCTCTATGACCAACACCACCTTTCCAACTTCGGGACGTAGACATCAACACAAAGTATCGACCAGATGTCCTCCTAGGCAACGCTTCACTCATAAAGCCTCAACACTCCTTGATCTAGCAGATCAAGAACAACAAATCTCTCCCAATCAAATTAACCAGCATGCTATCAAAACTTTCGAGCGATTTACTTGTACAAACACAACCCCAATCAATAATGTACTTTCATAAACAAACACAAACCTTCAGCGTCTTTTAGACAACAAATGTTGGTTCTCAACACAATAGGAATATCAACCGAATCTTTGACAGAAGATTCTTCAATCATACACTTTTCTTTCCTACTTCACATGCAACAACATATCCCTCAAAATGCATTTTCCAATCAAAACTATGCTATGTCCTCTCTCTCAACCAGGGAGTATCCAGGGTCCCTCTTAATCCCAGGGAGATCTTTTCTATCCGGGCTCCCTCTAAACCCAAGGAGATCAACTTCTTCTCTTCGACATCGAAGAATATTGTGTGGCTTCCAATCATTTTCATCAGAGTTATCACAATCATTTATCCACATCATGCTTATCACATCAACAAACATCTTCACCATATTGAAGATTGTGTACCTGCACAACTTAGATAGCAAGTACAACTAAATCTATAGAAGCATGAAGTTAGCCATATCAGAATTACCGAAGTATTTCATCCTTTTATATATATCAGATACCCAAACTTAATTACAAACAAGAGACGCATACTCTTCAACATCTTGCTAGGGACTTTGTCATAAACCCTAGACTACATAACAACTTTCATTACATCTAGGGTTTCAAAGTTTCTTCCAAAGGTATGACATACCCTACTACAACATATAGCAAACCCTAGAAACAATTCAACCAAATATAGATCTACAAAGCATCTAACAACTTTTAGAATTCATATGTTAGACTTTCCACTAGGGTTTTATACAAATCCTAGATTTGATACATGAGATTTAACAATCAAAACCAATAATAGTTTAGTCATTAACATGACAAACTTTCACCAGGGTTAGGTGAAAACCCTAGATTTTTTTAATCAAACATCAATCACAACTAAAATTCAGATTTCAACACCTTACACAAATCTCAAATTATCACATTGTCAGCATACATCAAAGATTTTAACTCCGAAACCCTAGAATTCACAAATACTATCATCCTAGAAAAACAAACCTCGACTAGGGCTTAGTTCCAAACCCTAGAATTCATGACCACCGACAAACAGGTCAACTCATACATCTAGGACTTCATCATTATGCCTAGTTATTTTATATGACGTGTTAGTCAAACCCAACTTCACAAATATCAATAAGAGTTAGATATATAACAAACTTGATTAGACTAGGGTTTGATCGAACAAACACACACATTTCAAGGAAATCATTTCTAAGACATTATAATAGTCTTGCTTACATATTCCACCAAATCCTAATGAGTTAGGGTTTCAATATAAGAACATAGAAAACCCTAAATTTTAGATATTATCATTCAACCCTAACAAGTTAGGGTTTCCCTAATCATACAAAAACCCCAAACAAGCCATAAAAACTTCAAATAACATTTCTCAATGACGCTAAGTAGTTTTAGGGTTTCAGACATTAACATTAACATACCCTTAGGTTAGGGTTTTCCAGAGAACCTGTCTAGGGTTCTATAAAATCAATTAAGGATATGAGGGTGTTAGATTTATCAAGTGATGAATCACCCAAAACAAGAATCATTATGATTCAATACAGCCAGACATAACGATGTTAGTAGTAGATTGTCAAATGAATAAGCATTTATTTTAAAGAAATAAATACTTTGTAGATTAAGGCATACCTTTGTTCCTTAACAAACCTTGTCTTGGGAGGTCCTCTTCTATACTCCTTGAGGGTATAGCAGATGTTTTTCCTAATCAAGACAAAAGAGGGAGAATGGTGATTAGTATTTAATATAATCAAAACTTAAATGAGTACATGAAACCAAAAACTGAAAAGGAAATGAGATACTCATCTTTGGGAGATGATGAGGGCTTCCTCCAAAGCTTGAGGGATACCTATAAACTTATAAAAACAATAAAAATGTCTTTTCCAAAAACATGTTAAAACCTATAAATACTAAACATAAAAAATACAAAATAGACTATCTAAGACTAAAAGCAAAGGACTTAGTAGTGTAAGTCCCTTATGTCAGATTCTTCGGGTTTGGATTTCTTTAGGTCTTCTTCTTCAACAATATTGGCTTGATCTATTTCTCTCTTCTTATTCCTTGGATTGTCGAGACAGTCACTTTTGTAGTGACCCTTCTTATGACATTGATAGCATTCTACTTTGGACATGTCTACCTTCTTTCTTGGTCCTTTCGATTTCTTGAAGTTTCCTTTGTGTTGAGTAGTGTAGGCATTTGAAACTCCATCAGGATTGGCAACTAATGAGATCCTTAATTCTTCTTGACTGCAAGCAGTCCATAGTTCTTCAAAAGTGGGAGCTTCCTTCCAACTGTTAAGTCCTGCAGCAAATGCACCCCAAGTAGGTGGTAATCCTAATAGAGCAGTGATCACAAGTTCTTTGTCTAGAACAATTTCATCAATGGCCAAAAGATCATCTTTGATTCTTGCTATCTTCACAAAGAAGGAGGCCACTGTATCTTCTTTAGTCATCTTTGTGGTCCTTAGTTCATTCTTCAGGCTTGCTACTTGACCAATGTTCTTAATAGTGAATAACTTTGACAAGGCCTCATACATTTCTTGAGCATGATTAATGTTGGCTATAAATGGGACAAGGTTGTCCTTTATTACTTCTACCATTAGAATCATGGCCACTAATTCCAATTCTCTGAACTTCACTTTATCAGCATCGCTGGACTGGAGTCATCTGTAGGTTTTACTTTTCCTTTGACCAAGTCTAGTATCTTGTCTTTTCAAGGATGAGGTCAATCCTCTTTTTTTCCCAAGACCTTCAAGTTTGTTCTCTCCCTTCATTGTGTTAGACATTGTTCTTGAAGATAGTAGACTTCCTCCCTCGAATAATTCTTTTGAATGATTCCTTGATCAAGCGCTTGAGACTACCTCTTTCTTCTTTCTTCACCAAAGCTCTGATACCATGTTAGAAAATTAGAAAGGCAGAAATATTTTCTTATACTTGATAATTACTTGTGATGTTATTGATTTCTTATTATGTTTCTTTATTTCTTCTTTCTTTTAATTCATCAAGCAATTACTAAAGCAATAACACATAAAACAATGGACACCAGATATAGGCTCACAGGCAGGGTAAAACCCCTCTCTAGAGGAAAACCTAGTCAATAATTCTTCCTTCAGTAGTTTTCCAGAGATATTCCAAGACTCTAGAACTTGACACAAACTTTCCTCCACACCAAGTTAGCCTTCCTCTTCTCTTGCAGATGATCCTACTTGACCTGGCAACAACAACAACAATAGCAACACTTTCTTTGACCCAACTACTTCGACCTTGCTTTGGAGACTTCGATCTTCACTGGAATACTTCGATCTTCACTTAGAAACTTCGATCTTGGCTCAATACAACTTCTAGAGGCGACATCACCCAGCAACAACAACTTCGACCTATACTTTGATTTGGCAGCAAAAACATGCAACAACTGGTTACGACATCAACAAGAGAACTTTGATATTCCAAACTAGGGCACGAGAGGGAGAGAGATAGATGCACCAAAACTTCGATTTTCCTTCCTTCCTTCTCCTAGACCAAACTCGCACTTCTTTTGCTTCCATCCTCTATTTCTCACTTTTTCCAGCTTCAAGGAGATATCGAACTTTCTTGTTGTGAATGTGTTCAATTGGAATTCAAACTGCTTTATATATAGCCTTTGGGTGAGGTTGAATAGCCTTCCTTGAGGCCGACTTGGTTTGGAGGCAACATATTTCATTTTTGACTCAATTACATGATTCAAAAGCCTAAGAAGGGTCTCTTTAAAAGTACAATGACTTTATTAACTTAGAATAAATCCTAGAAGTCCTCGATGGGGACTTTGACCTAAAATATTGTTGACACCTAATCCTCTGCGGTTGGGTGAACCTGGAATGTGAACAGTCATCAGAAGATGAACTGAGCAGTCACATTCTTGTATATAACAATAGCTACCTAATGTAATAAAACGAATCAGTTTTTTCTGCCTTTGGAGAGTTACTGCCTGGCCTGACATGGTATCAGAGCCAGTTCTAAAAATAGTTATAACTCCTGATCATTTCTGCCACTGCCTCTGTCCTGATCATTGCTGCCACTGCCTCTGTGCAGAGCGCTACTCTGCCTCTGCCTCTGTCGCTCTCTGAGCAGTCAGACCATGCCATCTGTAAGGACCCGTCCTTGAACAATCTCATACTCAGGCTACTGAACCTTTCTCGTGAGTACTGTCGTGAGGCCTTCCTCCAGTCAGTGCCAGTTTTCATCATTGCCGCAAACTCTTCATAACTGATGCGACCATCCTTATCAGTATCTACTTCACGGACAATATCATCCAGAACGTCTGCGTCATTGGAACCCAAATCATCCACCAAGGCTTCTCTAAGCTCCTCGATTTCAATATATCCACTACCATTTTTGTCAAAGTATGTAAATGCCTTATGCAAATGCTCATCATTGCCCATCCTTTGCCAATGAACTGAAGCTGCAACAAATTCTCTATAGTCTAGAACACCATTACCATCAACGTCTGCCTCTCTGAGTTCGTGACAGCAGCAATTTCTGTTTGTAGATGTCAGGACGGTTGCCGAGCGGGGGGAAGCCTTCTTCTTGGTCTTCAAAATCGACGGCAGTACTCAAGTGTGACCCGGGTTCGATCCCCAGCAACGGCTATTGACGTTTTGCCTCCCTGCGAACGCCTGTTCAATTGCCATCGACGCAGTGGTATTATCGTTTTTGAGTTTTGAATTCTCAGTGCTCACGGCAGTGGTATTGTCGTTTCATTGAATGCGCAACATTATTAATGTTTGAATGCCTGAATGCGTTTGCATTACTAACGCCTTTTTAAAGCTGAATCCGCTCACTATATTCGAGCATTGAACGTATATTCAAGCTTGGCGCCCGCTTGGGAGTGACTGTATACACTTTTGATGTGTTCGGCTTTTCGACTCTCCATCCTCTGGTGTGACATTTAGCGAGCACTCCAGAGCCAGGCGCGTGTTTGTAGCTGTGATATTTTATCCCGGCGAAGCCATGTCGGATGGGGGAGATGGCGATGTCATTGCAGAAAAACCCGCTGCAGCATTGGGAGAACCTATGGAATGTGAACAGTCTTGTTTGCAGTCTTATTTAAAAAAAAAAAAAAATCATTCAAAGCATTTGTGGAGGTGAATAGTAGTATTGCACAGTTTTTTTTATCATTTGAATGGTAATGCTGCGTTGAAGCATTAAAGTGATATGTAATATTGAAGTGATATGTACATAATATTTCAATGAAATGCTGATGCTTCTATCAAACATTAGAGGGATTTGAAGAAAATATAGTGCATAAGGCTGTAACGTAAGGAAGTTTTTTTTATCAGCAAAAGTTATTTATTAGCAGAAGTTTTTTATCAGCAGAAGTATTTTTTTTACAAAATGCATTCAATCATCTCTATGGTAGGAATAGTTCTCACTAGCAAGGAGAACTATCCTGAATGGTCCCGGATGATAAAACACACCCTCATCTTCAATGAGTTGTGGAAAGGAGTGTGTGTCGGAGAAGGAGACAATGACCCAGTGCAACCTACATCAGACAAAGAGCTCGTCATTTGGGAAAACAAGAACAACAAAGCCTATGCATTAATCGCAGCATCTGTAAATGAAGAAGTAAGTCGTCATATTTCATCATATTCAACTGCCTTTGAAGCTTTACAAAAGCTGAAAGAACTCTATGACTCACATTCTGCACTTGAAGTTGTTCAGCTCATGATTAAACTCTTCACTCTTGAACTGAAAAATAATGATCCTCTTGCTCTTGCATCTGAAGTAAAGTCTATAATGCATGAATAAATCCACTAACGTTGAGCTGGATATCCCTCTTATTGCTTTTCTCAAGGCACTCTATCCTACCTACTCCAATTATCTTGAGTCTTTACAAGCAAATGGAAACTTTAAAGATATAACCTTTGACTCTCTTGTGAAAAAGTTTGCTGAAAGAGAGAAAGCCTTTGGAAAGAAGACATCTCCAAAATCTTCTGAAGAGACTGTGTGCCTTGCTCATAAAGAAAAACATCCTGCTCAAGATTCTACAAGAGGAAGAGGTGGACGAAGAGGAAGAGGAAGATACTTCAGAGGCAGGGGGGGCAGACATTCTCAAGGAGAAAAGGCAGATCTGCATTGCATTCACTGCAAACGAAATGGATCACATGATGCTTCTACATGCAAGCTACCATGGGACAAAATTGAGCAGAAAAGAAACCAGCAGAAAGGTAAAACTGATGATACAGACAAAGGTAAAGCACCTGAATCCGCTCACTATATTGAGGCACAATGTAACATTGGAGTAAATGAAGATTTGTTTAATGCTTCACTTGCTTCTTCGAAAAATGATTGGTTGCTTGATTCAGGAGCAACCTGTCATATGACTCATAGAAAAGATTTTTTTGAAGATTTCACTGACAATGTTGATGGAGCAGTATACTTTGCAGATCAGTCAAAAATCAAGCCATCAGGGCTTGGCACAATCAGGCTTAAACTGCCTGGTCTTCCAGACTTTCTTCTGGATCATGTTCTATACCTCCCACAACTCAAGAGAAACTTGCTGTCCTTGGTCCACATCCGCCAGCAAGGTCACTCCATTCATATGTTTGATGGCAAGCTTGAGGTAAGAAAAGCATCTGACCACTCACTTGTCATGAGGGGAATAGAAGAAGAAAGGCTTCTCAAACTGCAAGGAACCTCTGCTCATGCACAACATTTCTCATATATTTCTCATCATGAAGAAGGTACACTTCCATCAAGTTTATTATGGCATGCTAGATTTGGACATTTAAACTATGACAGTCTCCACTTATTGAAGAAAAATGGTATTGCTGGTTTGCCTACAATTCCTAGGAAACATAAGCAATGTGATGCTTGCATTCTAGGAAAGCATAGCAAACAATCTTTTCATGATTCACATTCAAGAGCACATAGGAAGCTTGAACTCATTCATTCAGATTTATGTGGTCCAATGCCTGTTCCTTCTGCAAATGGAAATAAATATATCATGACATTTATTGATGATTACACCAGAATGTGTTGGGTTTATTTATTGAAGAACAAATCTGATGCTTTTCAAACATTCAAGAATTTTCATAAATGGATTGAAAATGATGCACAATCTCATATTGGGTCTATTCGCACTGATAATGGAAAAGAATATACATCAAATGAATTTGAACACTATCTTCGCCAACATGGGATCAAACATCAAACAACTGTGCCTTATAATCCCCAACAGAATGGTGTAGCTGAAAGAATGAATAGAACAATCTTGAATATGGTACGATCCATGCTTTTCTTCAAAAATGTAAAGATAATGTTTTGGGCTGATGCTGTTCTATGTGCTGCATATATAAAGAATAGATGTCCATCAAATGCTATAAGAAACAAGACTCCTTATGAATTGTGGTATGGACATGTTCCTTCGGTAAAACATCTCAGGATCTTTGGTTCCACCTGTTATGCTTTGATACCAAAGGTACATAGAAACAAACTTGGTGCTAGAAGTCGTAAGTGTATCTTCCTGGGGTATTCAAACACCTCTAAAGCATACCGCCTCTATGATGAAGTAAATAAAAAGTTTGTTGTATCTAGAGATGTCATTTTTCTTGAATCATCCAAATCTGACAATGTTGTTGAGCGACAACGTGATCGCTTGGATAGATTTGCACAAACGAAATCATTTCAAGAATTTGATAATCAGATTCCACATCTTGAAGGGGGGATTCCTATACTAGAACAACATGTGGAATCTTCTTCTGAAGAACAATCTCCCCTGCATGAAACTCCAACAACAGATGATGCCTTAAGTGATGTAATTGATAGAATTGGGAGACTCAATCTTGATTTAGTCCCAACTCAATCAACAGAGCAGCCTGGACCATCTCAGAAAGGTCCCCCAAAGTGGCTGACAAAGACACTTGAAAGTGTTCATCCTGATGAAATTGGAAAAACAGGAACCAGAAATTCAAACCGACAAGTTGGAGGTGATGTAGATGACTCTAATTCACCTGTTGATATGGATGTTACTTATGATTGTGAATTGAACTTGTCTACAGATTTTGAACCAACTTCCTTCAAAGAAGCTGCTTCTCATGATGAATGAAAAGAAGCGATGAAAAAGGAGTATGATGCCCTCATAAAGAATGGCACTTGGAATCTGGTTGATCCTCCATTTGGAACCAAACCAATTGGTTGCAAGTGGGTCTACAAGAACAAGTACAAAGCTGATGGCTCACTTGACAAGCACAAAGCTAGGCTTGTGGCAAAAGGTTTTGCACAGAAGGAAGGGGTCGATTATGAGGAAACTTTTGCCCCCACAGCAAAATGGGCCACCATCCGGACACTCTTTGCACTAGCAGCTCAGAACGGTTGGAAAGTCCATCAAATGGATGTAAAGACTGCATTCTTGAATGGAGATCTAAAAGAGAATGTTTTTATGTCCCAGCCTGAAGGATTTGCTGTGAAAGGACATGAACATAAAGTATGCAAACTTGTGAAGTCCTTGTATGGCCTCAAACAAGCACCACGAGCCTGGTATGAAAAACTAACTGAGCATCTTCTGAAACTCAACTTCAATCCAGTGTTTTTAAAACCGGAACCGGTGACCGGACCGGTCCACCTAATGAACCGGTTTACCGACCGGAACCGGTCTAACCGGGACTGGTTTGGTCTAAACGAGCCGGTTTTAGAAAAATACATTAAATAATTATTTTTTAATGAAAAAAACTATTTTTAAGATTTAAAACCATGATTCCAAGCCAATAGAGACAAAATATGGAAAGATTGCTCATTGATATACCATGTAAAGCCTTAAAGGTGAATATATCAAAATGGCACTGAGTGCAATACATATCATCGACAAAATACATAAGCAATGAGGCTCTAAATGGCCACTAGAGTGCAAAAATAAAGCCTACAAACTATGGGGCCAGTGGCCTACTACAAGACTTCAGTCTAGACTCTAGACTCTACATATATGATAATAGCAATACTATAATAGTGATCAACATTATCACTTGAAGTTGAAACTTCTCATGAGTCTTAGTCATCATGATCAAACTCAGTTGGTTGAGTCTCGACTCCCAAACTGTGTAGCCACAAACTTCTCTATTGGTTCAGTGACTTGAGTCTCAAACTTCTGAAGGTATTCTGCCCTAATATGCCCTATTATTTCATTTGGTGCTCCACATGGCTTTACATGGCCTCCTATCCCAGCCAAGTGTTGCTTGAACCTGTTAATACCCCCTCCTTGAATGGATTTTTGGCAATATTTGCAGATCATTTTGCCATCAATCATATCACAATGAGCCCATGCAGTATCTTCGGCTTTTGGAGGCATGATGACTCCCTGGATGGTAGATCATAGAAGTGAGAAGTTTATAACACAAAAAAAAATTCATGGACAGCAGACTCAAATGAGGAATTATCAAGTGCAAATCCTTACCTGGAAATGCAAACTAGCTCCCTTAGCCTCCTCTTGAAGATGGTAACTCCACTGACAGCTACACACTATCTCCAAAATAGCTCCAACTCCAACTCCACGATGACTACTTCAGCAAAAACTCCACACTCTCCAAGCTCACAAACAAACTCACAAACACTCACAAACACTCCAAATCAGTTGTGTGAGACAAATGAGAGTGAGAGGGGTGTCTTATAGCAAGTGTGAGGGTGTTTTTGGAGGGAAAACACCTTTCCCTGCCCCCCAAAACCCCTAAACCACCACTAACAGCCAAAACCGCAGCGCTTTTTCCTTTTACCGGCGGCCTGTCCATAAACCGGCCGGTTTAGGACGGAACCGGCCGGTTAGCTATAAACCGGCCGGTTCCGCCCTAAACCGGCCGGTTTTTACCGGTTAGGGCTGTATTTTGGGCGAGTGAGGGAGGAAACCGGGTTAGAAGGGCCGGTTCGGACCGACCAGGCCTCCAACCGGCCGGTTACTGGTTTTTTCCGCCGGTTTTTAAAACTATGCTTCAATCATTTTGATCTTGATGATGCAACTTTGTTTGTCAAGAAAGTTGGCAAAACAGTTGTGTATCTTGTGGTATATGTAGATGATCTTTTAATGACAGGGAATAATGAAAGCTACATTGCATCCATAAAGAAGGAATTGGGGAAAAGTTTTGAAATGACTGATTTGGGCTATGTTCATTACTATCTTGGCATTGAAGTAACCCAACATCCAAAAGCCATATTTCTTTCTCAAAAGAAATACATTGGAGATTTGTTAAACAGATTTGGCATGACAGAATGCAATCCTCTTTCTACTCCAATGGAACAAAACTTAAAGCTCACATCTATTGAAGGAAAGGAATTTGAGGATGCAACAAAGTATAGACAGCTTGTAGGAAGTCTCATCTACCTCACTACTACCCGACCAGAGATTTCATTTACTGTTGGAATCCTCTCCAGGTTCATGCAAAAGCCTTGTGAGGGACATTGGTCTGCTGCAAAAAGAGTTCTAAGGTACTTGAAGGGAACTCAAGACCTTGGAATCAAGTATACATAGGTGGACGACTTCAGCTTGATTGGATACTCTGATTCAGACTTTGATGGAGACAAAGAAACTGGGGTATCTACTTCAGGATATGCTATGAGTCTTGGATCAGGAGCTGTCTCTTGGAGATCACGCAAACAATCAGTTCCAGCAGATTCCACAACAGAAGCAGAATACGTGGCAACAGCTGAAGCAACGAAAGAAATTGTGTGGCTCAGGAAAATTCTTGAAGATTTGCAGATAAAACAAGTACAATCAACTCCACTCATGATTGACAACACCTCTGCAATAAAGTTGGCCAAGAATCCAAAGTTCCATGATCGTACAAAGCACATCAATACTAAATATCATCTGATCCGACATCATGTTGAGGCCAAAAGAATCCATCTCCGTCATTGTTCCACAAATGAGCAAATTGCAGACATCTTCACCAAAGCACTTGGAAGAGAAAAGCTTGAAAGATTCAGAATGATGCTTGGACTCACCAACATCCCTTCAGATTAAGGGGGGGAATGTTGACACCTAATCCTCTGCGGTTGGGTGAACCTGGAATATGAACAGTCATCAGAAGATGAACTGAGCAGTCACATTCTTGTATATAACAATAGCTACCTAATGTAATAAAACGAATCAGTTTTTTCTGCCTTTGGAGAGTTACTGCCTGGCCTGACAAATATGATGACCCAAGCATGAAACCCATGCTTTAATAAGTCATAATAATAATAAAATTTCTTTTCTTTATTCTTTTGACAAGTTCATTACATGATGACTCAAATAAATTAATGAAGACCGAACCTAGTTACATTTTCCAACAAATATTAGGTTTGGTTCAAAATTTGGTCTACCTAAGTTTGATCTGTTCAAAGATGGTTCGCCTAGATTCTCAACTTGCCCTTTAAACACGATATGCCCTTGTCTCTCTCCTTCACTTGAATCTTTGCTTTTACAGAAGTGATACACATTGCCGCTCAATTGATGAAGTCTAATGGATATATATAGTGATTGGATGAACCCGAAATGGTGTGTCCGAAGGGTCAGGCCGACTTGACATTTTTGGAGGAAAAAAAATCGATTTTAGAAATTCAAAATTCCCTCTTTTTAAAACTGACACGAAGAACATGTCTTGTATATATTTTGAAGGGCTAGATTATTAAATATGAAGATCGACCATAGCTACAAAATCCAACAGCCAGAAAGGCCTCAAATATGCCAATGTCATGCGTTTTTGGAATAATGCCTCCGATGGGATTGTGTTAAACACTTTGTGAAAGTCTACAAAACAACTATAAACTTTTGAAGAGTGATGATGAGGCTCCTCAATAATGGCTTGGAGTGTAAAGATGTGATCAATTGATTGGCGGTTGAGGTAGAAACTCGCTTGTCCTCAAGTCTTGAGATGACGACTCTTCAGCTTATCGGAAAGTCATCAGTGCAACAAAGTAGTGTAAAGCTTGGAGAATGTATGACCCACCATGATAGTCCGGTAGTTGTTTGTGTTAGAATTGCTCCCTAATTGGTGGGTTGGATGAATAATGTGTTTCGCCCAAGAGGGGTGGGGGAAGCCTGAACATACCACATGATTAAATAAATCAACAATATGGGAAATAAGGGATTGAATCCAATGCTTAAGGAATTCATCCTAAAGTCCTTTCTCATTAGTGTTTTTGTTGGTACACATAGCACTAAGTGCTCTACTAATGTCTTGCTTAGAGAAAAGGTGGCAAGTGAGTAGGGGAAGGAGATGCAGGTGGGGGGTTGTCCAAGGATATTGTAGAGGGAGGCGGTGTTGGAGAATATGGCTTAAGGATCAAGGTCCAGGGAAGTGGTCTGAGATCGAAAAAAAGGGTGCGCCAAAAGGATTTTTGGGAGTGGTGGAGGGCATCACAAAGTTCCCATCGCTTCCGAGAGAGAAATTCTTGTTTTTTTTTATGGTGAAGAAGATTAGGATATGTTTTCTAGAGGTGTGGAGAGGGAGATGGGTCGTGTGCGAGTGTGAGACAAAGTTGTTTGTGGAGGGATTTGTTAGTTTTTGTAGCATCGGATGTGTTCTAGCCTTGAAATTTTGTGGAGAGGCTAGAATGCATGAGATCTCCAAAACCCAAAAATCGTATATGAAAATTCCGCCTAAAAATGACTTAATTAGATTATTAGTCAATTTTTAAATACTTCCTAAGTCTAAACTTAGGGAATATGACTAATTAATCATAATTAATTAAGTCAAGGTGTGAATGTTCTAGAAACTCACATGGATCGACTTCAAGTTAATCCTAGCCATCGATTAAGATCAAATCTTGGCTGTTGAAGTCTCAACAGAGGATTATAAGAGGCGGTCGATGGGGCTTGGAGAAATAACTTTAGCAGTTCGATTCCATGAGTAGATCAATTTCCAGAGTAGCAACAATTAGTTGTTGGAGAGAGAGAGCCAGTGAGATCAGAGCAGTGATTAATGGGCAGGGACCGTGAGTCGGAGGAAAGATTTTCCGGATCTGGGGAGGTAGCAACAAGTGAGTTGAATTATCCCAGAGAGGCAGTGTAGTTCTTCAGTTAGGTAGATCGATTTGGTGAGGAGAAAAAAATGTTCTTAGTTTCGGAGGTCGAGGAGTCCCAGAGGGTCGGAGAGATGATTTTCTCAGCTTCCAGAGGCAAAACGACTTCATCTGAGCCCAGTCCAGAACAAGCCGTCCATCCAGCTGCGTAGAGCAGCACAAAGGATGACGCAGTGCTCCAGGAGGCTGAGTTTTTGATTGGGAAAGTCTAGCCAGAGATTGCTTGTGGGAGAAGGGTAATTCCTTTCAGTGTTTTACTCAGTTTTTCTTCTTGTTTGGATAGCCAATTGGGCATCCATAAATGTACTCAAATTTCACTGTTGCATAATAAATAAAACCCTCAACGCTGCACCGATAGTTGTGTTTTTTCGGGGACATTGGTCCAAAAATAACTATGTAAATTTATGTGTGTGCTAGCATTTTCTTCCAGCGTTTATTCTTCCGCAGTTTTATTTGTGTAGGTTGCGGTGTGATTTATTTAGTATTTAATGTAGGAAACAGTGAATAAATTGTTAAATCTAATTAACAATTAGGAGAATAATTTCTAGTTGCTGCAATAGGATTCGGGTTTTGGAATTTTCACATGGTATCAAAGCGTAGATGATCAACTGAAGAGTTCAGTAGCGAAGGAAGAGGGAGTTTTGTTGTTCAGTGAGGGCAATAGATCGAAACCCCAGAGGCAGCGCAGTCACCTTGGCCAAGAGGCCAAATTTCTTGAGATTTAATTTTTCTGAGTGTGAGGCAAAAAAAAAATCGATCTCTCCAGATCAGGGGATTCTAGAGGCAGAGGGAGCAGCCCAGTGCTTTCGCAGAGAAGATCTCTAGCTGGACGTAGTAGTTTTGCAGTAGTTTGCTAGAGCAAAGCTAGCGTCGGGTGGAAGAAGAGCACACACTGAGGGAAAATTTTCCCCAGTCTCAAGAAGTTTGATTTCCCTCGCAGATCAATAATTGTTGTGTGCAGAGTTTCTCACTCCAGAAGGGAGTGCGAATAGCTGAGCAGTAGTTGAGCAGAAGGGAAGAGGAGATTTTCGACATTTGTTGAGATGGCCATTGCTGGGCTTCGAGATCAGGATAGGTTGGACGGTGCTTCCAACTATGTCATCTAGAAGACAAGGATGTCCTTCCTTCTAGATTAATATGGCCTAAAGACATTTATAGATGCAGTGGTAGCTATCCCCACAAATGCAAATTAGCTGAAGGAGTATCGAAAGGAGATGGCGCGGGCAAAGTGGTTGAACCTTGATGGTGTTCGGGATCACATTGTTTCACACATAGCTGGAAAAGGGACTGCCAGAGAGATGTGGGAGACTCACCACGCTGTACCAGGGCACTTCTGAGCAACGTAAGATGTACTTAGAGGAGAAGCTGAGATGCATCAGGATGCAGAAAGGGGAAGGCATAGACCCCTTCCTCACTAGGGTTCAGGAGGTTCGAGATCAGTTCTCAGCGGTTGGGGCAATGCCTCAATCCATAGAGCTTGTGAGAGTGGCACTCAATAGTGTCTTTGAGGAGTGGCAAGTCTTTGTCCAAAGCATATTGGGCAGAGACAAGCTATTAGAGTGGGACAGGATGTGGGATGACTTGCAGAAGGAGGAGTTGAGACAAGCTCTAGTGAAGAGCTCCATCAGTGGCAGCAACAACGGATCAAAGCGGGTGAAGGAGGAGGAGAATGTGGCCCTCGCATGAAGGGTCTCATTCAGGGGCAAGGGGAGAAAAGAAAGAAGAAGAAGGACCTGTCAAAGGTCAAGTGCTTCAGATGCGGTGAGCTTGGTCACTACAGTACCTAGTGTCCTCTCAGGAAGAAGGACAAGGAAGAGAAGCAGGACCAATAGGCAGCATCAAGCAGAGATCGATAGGCTTTCCTCCAGGCTGGAGGAAGACTTCGCCATGTTTGCTGATATACCCCCAGGAGTGAAGTGGGGTGACTTGGTGCTGTAACCCTAGAGTGCTACAGTTGGGCATGATTCTTGAGGAGATCCACCTCTTGAGTCAGTACCTTGCTATGGGAGCCCACAATTTTTAGTAGCAGGATGGACCAATGGCAGTTGATGCAGTCAGATGCGAGAGTGACAACTGCAGAGACTAGTAGCAATGATATGCTAGGTAACGCAGTGCAGAGTTGGCACCAGTGCATAGTCAGCAACAACGCAGATTCCTCAGTGACAACGCAGATACTAGTAGTAGTCATAGACTCGGGTGACAGATGCATCATACTGATCATAGTTTATTTAGTATTTAGGATGCTTTTCAGTTGCAGATGTTGTAGTTGCAGCAACAACAGATGGAGAGGGAGTTGCAGTGCAAATGCAGTGTTGATAGCAGTATGGTAGTGTCAGCAGCGACACAGATGCAATGGATATCAAAGTTACGCAGTTGTTAGTGGGCAGTAGCAACCAGACATCAACAGCGTGACAGGAGATGATGCAAAGACAGGGTGTTGTCACAGGATGTGCAGTAGAGCACTAGAACACATTCCTCGCTAAGAGGGAGTGTTATTTTTTGTAGCATCAAATGTGTTCTAGCCTTGAAATTTTGTGGAGAGGCTAGAATGCATGAGATCTCCAAAACCTAGAAAACGTTTCGGGAAATTCCGCCTAGAAATGACTTAATTAGATTATTAGTCAGTTTTTAAGTATTTCCTAAGTCTAAACTTAGGGAATATGATTAATTAATCAGAACTAATTAAGTCAAGGTGTGAATGTTCTAGAAACTCACATGGATCGACTTCAAGTTAATCCTAGCCATCGATTAAGATCTAATCTTGGCTGTTGAAGTCTCAACAGAGGATTATAAGAGGAGGTCGATGGGGCTTGAAGAAATAAATTCAGCGGTTTGATTTCATGAGCAGATTGATTACCAGAGTAGCGACAATCAGTTGCCGGAGAGAGAGCGAGTGAGATTGAAGCAGTGATTGAGGGGCAGGGATAGTGAGCTGGAGGAAAGATTTGCCAGATCTGGGGAGGTAGCAGCAAGTGAGTCTTATCCCATATAGGCAGCGCAGAGGGACTGCATAATGCTTCAGTTAGGCATATCGATTTGATGAGGAGAAAAATTTGTTCTCAGTTCCAGAGGTCGGGAAGGAGTCCCAGAGGGCCGGAGAGATGATTGTCTCAACTTCCAAAGGTAGAACGACTTCATCTGAGCCCAATCTAGAACAAGCCGTCCATCCAACTATGTAGAGGCTGACACAGTGCTCCAGGAGGCCGAGTTTTTGATAGGGAAAGTCCAGCCAGAGATCGCCTGTGGGCGAAGGGTAATTCCCTTCAGCATTTTACTCAGATTTCCTTGTCGTTTGGATAGCCAGTTGGACATCCATAGATGTACTCAAATTTCACTGTGCATAATAAATAAAACCCTCATTGCTGCACCGGTTTCCCAAAGTTGGGTTTTTCTGGGGACATTGGTCCAAAAATAACTGTATAAATTTATGTGTGTGCTAGCATTTTCTTCCAGTGTTTATTCTTCCGCAGTTTTATTTGTGTAGGTTGGGGTGTGAGTTATTTAGTATTTGCTGTAGGAAATAGTAAATAAATTGTTAAATTTAATTAACAATTAGGAGAATAATTTCTAGTTGCTGCAATAGGATTCGGGTTTCCGGATTTTCAGAGGATTTACATTCATCATCAAACCAATGTTTTGTTGGGTAGGGGCTAAGGGTAGGTTTGTGTGTGTGATGATGAGTAGAGTGGAGGTATGAGTCAAGTGTTGCTTCCATGAGGATTGAGGAAAGTATCTCATATTGGGCTATTGTTTTGTCCAACAACCTGGAGTGAG
Source organism: Pinus tabuliformis (assembly GCA_031772625.1). Taxonomy (NCBI): domain Eukaryota; kingdom Viridiplantae; phylum Streptophyta; class Pinopsida; order Pinales; family Pinaceae; genus Pinus; species Pinus tabuliformis. Next base: position 232,857,349 of record CM062810.1, on the reverse strand, counting down.
AAATGGGGGGAAGCAACTCTTTAAGGTGGGTGGTGTAATATGCGACATAATCTTGATCAAAAGGGAACGTGGTGTGGGGGGTGGCATGGTGGGGAGAGGGGGAGGGGAGGTAGAAAGGGAGAAGGTGAGGAGGGCATGGTTTGCCAAGAGGAATTGGGAAACTAAGAAGTACTGAACATGAGGGAGAGGGTCTTGGTTGGCCAAGACATAGTCAACCACACTGGGCTCCTCCACTACAGGGGAAGCAAGTAAAAGCTCTTGAGCTTGGGAAACAAGTGAGCCAATTCATGATAACTAAGCCATGTCATTCCCCAATTGCAAAAGGTGTCTCCCATAATCTGTGAGAGGTCCATTCTTGTCCTAAAAAATTCTATGAAGACCCACAAACTCTGGCTCTAACTTCAGAAGACAAAGTGTATCCTTGGTTTTGTTGTTGAGGGGTACTTGTAGGTCTTTGGTGCGGGCATTGAAATCATTGACTGGAATGATCTCCCCAAGAGTGGAGTATTGAGAGATGTCTGCATAGAGACTAAGGAAAGGGTCTCCTTTGGATTCACTATGTAGTACAAAGTGCGATGAGGCAAGGGGGCAAGTAGCAAATTGTAATAAAGCTTTCCCAGAGAAGGGGTTGTTCTGATGGAGCTAGACCCACAAAAATCTAGCATGTTCATCTGATGACACCATAGTAACCTTGGAAGACTAATAGACGAGGTAGAAAATCCGGTAGCAGCCATTCATGCCATAGTATCCACAACAATACCATAGTCAGTGCCCATTTCTTTGTTTTTACATTTCATAATAGAGAAGAAAAGTGGAGAGCATAGGCCTCACCTTCTAGTTAGGTTTTTCCCATATTGATTTTCCTAGGTTACACGTTCATTGTATGGATGGTGTGTTATTTGCTTCGCTTCCTTTATTTCAGTCAGTTATTTCAGTAATTTTTTTTTTGTAAATAAAGGAAACTTCAGATTAATAGAGAAACATAGTACATACGAAGCTTTTCCTACTGCAGTCTGCCACTAGGTAAACCAGTCCAACGGTGGAAATATAGTTTCTTAGCATACTCCTACTATTATGAGATACATATCCATCGTAGCTGTCCACGGAGGCCCAGCGATACCAAAAAGACAAAATAACAGCAGATTCCCGAGAAGAACCTTCAACCATACAGTAGTAGATGCTAAATGAGGGCAGCCAACTGACAGAAAAATCCTTTAAGTATCAACCTGAAGCAGAGATGTCAATTGACAGGGATTCCACAGAGAAAATTCACAGCAGTGCCTCCTTGCATATAGTCGAAAACCACAGGGATGATAACCAAAATGAAAACCATCAAGCCTACCTTGAAATGCAGACTGGTTGAGCACTTTAAGGTGATTAAATGAGCCATAATATCTGTTGAGACTGAGGATGGGACCCTCGTCATACCTCATGCATGTGAGTGGCCTGAGGGGGCTCAGATCTGTCCTGTTGAGGGCGTTTGGAGGTGCTAACACCCTGATTGGGGAAGTTATTTCAGTATTTTGATGTATTAAGCTAGTAACTTTAAATTTGGAATCCAAGGTAAATTACTGCATAATAAAATATTTCAAAATATTATGAAGTTTGTTGTGATCAACTGTTCTTGTGGAATATCCATAGCAGTTTACCAATTAGTGGGCATATCTTTGGGCAAAATATTAAGGCAAGTGCCTATCAGTCTCTAGGCAGATTTTTGGGAAATTGTTGGTGAGCCCTCTGGGTAGTTATTTGTAGTGTTTTCTTTTAGTCTGTTTTTTTAATCATTTCTATTTTTGCTTGTTATAATTGGTGCACATTATTTCTTTGACTCTTTTAAGACGTGGTCTGTGCCTTGTCTAATAATGCAAATTGATATTGTTAGATTCTACCAGAGACAACATAATATGTTTTAAAGGATAGTGATAGTTTTGTCTGTGTTGAATAATTTAGGGTTATTATAAAAGTTGAGAACAATGACAATGGTATAAGCTCTGGTTTGAGTCATCTTCATCTTTTCTGTATTTGTTCTCACAGATATTATAATTTCACTCTCTTATGTCTTGGTACTAGGTTACACAATAATTTTTTTCGTTGTACTTCATCTAAAAAATTAATTCTAGAATTTTGATTGGGCATTTGAAAGCACTCATGTTTGTAACCTAGTTGAAAATTGTTTGTATTACTTGGAATCAGTTCAAATGGCATCTTCTAAAGATTTGATTTAAGCTTCAATTCGAATTCACTTAAAGCATTGTACTAGAAGATAAGTGAAGGATGCAAAATGCACAACTTAACAAACTAAATTTTTCGTCTTTGTGAAGATTATAAGAGGGAAGGCTCATGGGAGGAAGTTACTCTCCCCGACAGGGATGGATGTTCGACCAATGATGGAGGTTGTCCGGGGTGCTTCCTTTGATATTTTACAGGTGACTGTTGATAATTTTTGGAAGTAAGGTTTTAAATATCGTGCTAAATGGAAAATAGAGATGTTTATACTTGAATACAACCACATAGATCATTTGATTAGACAAAACAAAACTCAATATTGTGCCTTCTTTATTGCTAAACTGTTTATTTTTTCTAAAATTGGTTCAAATATTTTTGGACTATAAATGCATAAAGAGATCAACTCTCTGTTACTATCTTTCATATAATCTGATTGTTGACCTTCTAATTGTGGCCAGGTGGCAGGTGGTTGCCCAGCATCATTGCGTCCAGGACGATGGCTAGACTTATATAGTGGGACAGGTTCTGTTGGTATTGAAGCTATCAGTAGAGGTTGTGCAGAGGTATGTTCTTATATGGAAAATACATTTTAGTGGATGTTGTTTTGTATAGGAGGTGATTTCTATCAAACCATGCTTCAATATTATTATGCTTTTTGGGATATATGGTCTATTTAATCTGCTCTACATAATATGCATACATTTTCTGATAAGCCAACATGAGAAGAAAGACTGTTATGGTTCCTAATGTTGTTCTACTAATCGGATATACAAAAACCACAAAGGTCAAGATACTTGAATATAATTGCAACTAGCAAATGATAGTTTGTTATTTATTAGCACTTGGTTGAAAATTAAGTTAATAGATAGAGGATGTAAAAAAGGCAAGTCTCATCATGGCTGCAACGTACAATATTATCTATTCAGCTCCCTATTCTGATCTTAATAGCACAAAATGGTGTAAACGTGGTGAAACTCACAATATAACTATTGTGAAAGTTGGATTGTTGAAATGAAGCAAAGTTCGTAAAGTACATCTTTTCCCAAGAACAATATTGAATTCATGTAATTGTGTTTTGAATGTAATGGAAAAGATTTTATTGTGTACTCTAAGAAACATTGCTAGTTGCTACCTTTATACATGATTTCACCCTCCCTTAAGGGTTGTTGAACCTCAAAGTAATATTTTTGTGCTAAATCATATATGGACATGCAAATTTAATTTTTCAAAAGTGACATCCCTTGAGATCCAAATGGGTTTAATGCACATAATAACTAATAATATTGTTTGTGTTGAATGATGTTGTCTTTGATGCGAATGTGGGTTCCTACATGCTCTTAATATCTGTTTAGATTGCATTGATTGAAGCTCCAATGGTTGAGAAGCCCTGGAAAGACCTAGAAGCCGCACGCTTATTAATGAATTTGAGGATGAAGATCAATAGATCTGCTCCCAAGGCCTTCATCAATTGATGCTCCTCGTCATGCCGATTGTAACGATATATGACACGTCTTGTAACTCCTCTCGGTTGAGGAGATATCGCTTCTTAAATATTGAGGCCCCCTTCTTGTGGTCAAAGTCTCCAAAAGGTGATGACGTGGTAGCTTATCATTAGCTAGAAATTACTTAAAACATGAGGCCAAGAAGGACTTTTTATGAAAATTAAAAATTTTAAGGTCAAATTTGGGTTGGTCCTATTGTTCATATGGATTCTTGGCTCCAAAATTAAAATTAAAAATTAAAATTTCAAATTTTCATTTCCCACCTTTGACAAGTCGGTTGGCCCTCCTCTAGAAGTATCTTTATTAAATATCTATACACTTGTATGATCCTCATTCGATCAACCTTGCAAGAAAATCTGATTTGTGGCCTAAGTGTGGTCATGAATATCTGAAGAAGAAGATCAAGGTCTTGGAATTATTTTCAAGGTTTCTGTCTGGGCTATTCTAATTCGAATTCACTGTGGCAACTTGTCTCCTTCAGGAAGCGAAGCTTCTGAGCATAAGGGCAATCTGTTTCTGGAATTTCGTATGTGTGTTCTTCAACCCTCCTAGGGCACATCTTTGCGTATTTTCTGAAGCACAACAAGCAGCTTGTTTGGCCCAGTGCTAACAATTTAAATCAATTGCCCACCTTTTTGCATACTAATGTCCAAAGCTCATTGATGTATTGGACTTGAGTTCGATTAATTGTTTGTGCAAATGTCTGTGTTTGAACTGAACCTATGGTTCGTGATGTCTATCATTTGCTCTTTTGGATCGCCACAAAGATTGATCTGATTAATGTATTTGTTCCATGAGATTTGGTTAAAAACAATTAACGCAATGAATGCTTAATCCATCGATCTGATGGAAATGCCATGATAACGGAGGACAAACGTGATGTTTAATGCACCGATTTGCTGAAAATGCCATGCTTACAAAGGGAAAATGTGAATACACCTGTCATTGAATCGGTTACATGTGCGATTTGAGGTAGACGTATATATTTGTAGATGATGGACTTAAGCCCTGTTGCACCCATTTTTTCAACATTCCAAGGAAGCAAGATTTGAAAGCTTGAAGGAATTTTTTCAAAGTTTTGAATCATCAATTAGCAGCTTATTGAGTCATTGTAAACCCATTCTGCAAGTTTGTAATGTAAATGATGCTAGTAAGATCGCGTATTTATGTAGCAACCTAGGTAAGCCTATTATTTTGGCGATGGATTTCATCCTAGGAGGTTTTTTGTCTTACTAATTATCTGTGTTTCTAAACACGGATGATCGACAAAGTTTTTCCCTCCAACCTCACCCCAAATCTAGGGTGGAATTTATCGTCGAAGTCTTAGGTGAGTCCTAGTGTTTTCGTCGAGTCGATTGTAAAAGTGATTTGGGAATAATTTAAGCTAATTGACTAAATTATTTGATTACAACTCACTTGGTCTACTAGGTCATATTGTGTCGCAGAATTGGGTAAATATTTTGAGGGTCTATAACAAATGGGTATTCCCCTTTGAGGGTTGAATTTGTAAAATCTTATGTAAAAAATAGTTTAGTGGATGGTCCCTCATACTTTTAGACACAATGGCTAAAATATTTGAGGGTGTAAAAAATATTTAATCCTCTCATGAGTCAATTAATTAATGAGTCTTATAGAATATTCAAATGACAAATTCCTAGACCTAAGACCCAAGACAAAGATCCCTCCAAGGCCAAGTCAACCTCTCCTTTGATGAGCTTGTCCTTCACATAGTCAACCCAAGTCAAACTTGCTTCAAACTTCAGATTTCAAGGTCTTTTTCAGAATTTCGGTCACTGCTTTAGGTCTGTAAATTTTCAGCCTCTATTGTAGAAACCCTAATGTCAAGCAAACGGGTTCATTTTACTTATTGGGTACCCCTCTCAAATAAGTAACTAAAAGGCGTTGGGCGAGTCACTAACGTATCGAACTTGTTGGATGTCCCTTCAAATGAGGTCCATGGCTCTTATATATACACTTTCAAACAACCCTAATGACGGTGACTTCATCCTTGTAGGCTGATTTGACTTCTTGCAGGCCGACTTGGTCTTGGAGGGACTTTATGACACAAATTTGACTTACATAAATTCTTTGACTTGATACATGATGCCCAATAGGGTCTTTAACATATGACAACGACTCTTTGACTTTTTGACAAATCCTAGAAGCACACAATGGGTGCTTGACCTAAAAATAAAATGACCTTGAGCATGAAACCCATGCTAATAATAATAATAGGTTTTCTCTCTTTTACATCAAATACAAGAATTGAGATTACATAAGACATTATGAAGACAGAACCTAGTTAGATATTTCAACATAATTGAAGTTTCAAGTTGATGATTTTTTCAAAATCTTCAGCCTTCTTTTTGAGATCGTCGGAATGTTCTTTTAGGTTATCTAGTTCCTTTTGCAACTTCTTGACGTTCTTCCTTTCTACCTTTAGTTCTTTAAGGACATTGACTAGTTCCTTTTCTAGATCAACTTCTCCTTTCACATCTTCTTCACTTTCAGGGGCATATTCATTTTCTTGATTTTCGAATGCCATGAATAGTACCTATTCTGAGTCACAATCGCTATCACTTTCTTCGTTAGATGAGGAACTGTGTTGTTTTGAGTAAAGACTTTTCTTGGACATCTTCATTTTGCCTTGTCTCCTATTCCCTCTTTGATTCTTCTTCTCTTGGGGAGCTTCTTCATCACTAACAAAGCATTTTGCATTGCAGCGAACTGATCAATTCTTCCACAATTAAAACATTTTAAGGGGAACTTACCGTTGTACTTTCTTGTTCCCTTTTTGAGTTTCCTCACGAGGTTAGCTATTTCTTCATCTGAGTCCTCGTTGTTGCTTTGATCGGGCTTCCGTTTTGATTCTTGCTTGCTTTTACTTGTCTTCTTTGAGGCCTTGAATGCCTTCTCCCATAGATGCATCTACTTGTTTAGTCCTCATTTCGTAAGCTATTAGAACCCCATGTGGTTTGTCCATACTGACTTTGTTTAAGTCTGATCTATCTTCTAGAACATAAACCTTAGGATTAAATTTTGTTGGAAGAGATCTTAGAACCTTTCGAACAATAACCTTTTTGTTGAGTGGTTCTCCCAGTCCTTCTAGAGAATTTGTTGTTGATTTCTGGTAGCATCGGATGTGCTCTAAGTCTCAAATTTTGCAAGGAGGCTTGGGCACATGTGTTGCAAAGAACCCAGAAAGCGTTTTGGGAAATTCCACCAGAGGTAGTTTTATTAAAATAATTAATTATTTTTAATGGGTCCCTAAGTCTAAATTTAGGAAATTAAAATAATTAATGGGTATTAAGCTAATTGTGGCTGTAACTTCTAGAAGAAGACGAGGATCAAGCAAAAATGATCTTAGCCATTGATTAGATTCTAATCTGGGCCATTGAATGTCAACGAGAAGATTATTTAAGGAGGCTTGAGGGTCATTTGGAAGACACACCGAGAGTTGATTAGTGAGATCGAATTACTGAGCCAGAGAGCAAGATAGTGATTTCGTGGTGATCACGCAGAGAGGGGCAGAGATAGTTTTGGCTGGAGAATATTCTCTAGAGCTAAGAATACACAATAGAGAGGCAGAGAAAGACGCAGAGGAGGCAGTGCTGTTCCCAGTGAGGGTGACGCAGAGCCAGGAAGGGCTCACGCAGAGCAGCGTAGTGCCTTCCAAGCAAAAGTTTAAAATTTTGCTGGGGGTTTGACGTTTTGAGTTGGGAAGGCTGAAGTCGAAGCTCCCGAGAGAAATCAATCCAACAAAGAGGTGACACAGTGCCTCAAAGGCAGTGATTGCGTAGGGGTAGTGCAAAGGTAGCTAGGGATTTGTTGGTTCAGCTGCTAGATCAACCGAGACTTGCAGTATAGAGTGAGGTAATCTCACTAATTTTTTTGCCGAGTGATATTCTTTGTACTGGATTACCAGCAAGGCATCCAGAGTTTTTATTCAGAAATAACTTCTGCTTAATAATAAAAACCCTCAGATCTGTTGCAGTGGTTTTCCCACATTGGGTTTTTCTGAGGACATTTGTCCAAAAATAACGGAGTCATTGTGTTGTATTTTCTTTCTTGCTCAATTTCTTGTTTCCATATTATATTAAATTTAAGTGAAGGCTTAGTGTATGTATTTCGATATTTACTGTAGGAAACTGCAAGTAATTTGTATAAAGGAATCTAACAAATAGGAGAAATATCATCAGTTGTTGTAGTAGGGATTCTGGTTTAGGAATTTTCACATGGTATCAGAGCGGTGCAGGTCAGACAAGAAGAGCAGTGCTGGAGAACCCAACATTGAGCAAAGGAGGTCGAATAGCTGCAGGAGGCAGCAGTTCAAATCCTCAGAGGGATTGTGCAGTCTAGGCCAGTAAGATTGAATTTTCGAGGCAAGTCTCTCTCTGAGTGAGTCAACAGAGAGGAAAGACTTCCAGATCGAAATCTTGCCAAGCTAGAGAGAGTAGCGCAGAGCCTTAGCCTGAGGAAAGAGCTGGTGGGACGCAGAGGAGAAGCATAGTGAGGGAATTTTTCCTTAGTAGACTTTCTGTCAAAGTTGTCCGTTTTCTTATTGCCTGAGTAGCAACAGTAAGAGACAGGGAGGAGCAGTTTGAAATTTTTTCGTGGCAGAGATGGCAGCTAGTGGGTTGAGAGATCAAGACAAGTTGGATGGGGCATCCAACTATGTGATTTGGAAGGCAAGGATGTTGTGCCTTCTAGATGAGCATTTTCTCAAGGTCTATGTCGACAACGTGGTGGCTGAGCTCGCAGATCCAGATCCGCTGAAGAAGTACAAGGGAGAAATGGCGAAGGCCAAGAGGATGATCCTTGATGGAGTAAAGGATCACGTGGTATGTCACATCGCTAGCAGAGGGACTGCTAAGGAGATGTGGGATGCCTTGGCAACACTGTATCAAGGATCTTCCGAGCAGCGGAAGATGTACTTAGAGCAAAAACTAAGATCTGCACAGATGCAGAAGGGGGAGCGCATTGATCCGTTCCTCATGAAGCTTCAAGAGACCCGGGACAAGTTCACAGTTGTGGGGTCTACACCCAAGGTTCTGAGATGGTGAGACTGGCCCTAAACTTAGTCTCAGAAGAGTGGCAAGTCTTTGTCCAGAGAATCCTGGGCAGGGCAGCCTTGCCAGACTGGGATAGTATGTGGAAAACTGTCAAGCAGGAAGAGCTGAGGAGAGATCTAGTCAAGTGTAAGCTTGACGAAAGCAACAACAGTGGTTCGAAGCCTAAGGAGGAGGAAGGGAATGCAGCCCTTGCATCCAAGGGGCAGTAGGAGTAGCGGAGGCAGAAGAAGGACGTCTCGAAGATCAAATGCATCAGGTGTGGTGAAATAGGTCACTATGTAACACAATGTCCTCTTAGGAAGAAGGACAAAGATGAGAAGCACGATCCAAAGGCTGCATCTGCGAAGATCGAGGAGTTTGCCATGATAGCTGAGATGCCTCTAGGAGGGAGGTGGGCTGATTTAGAGTTGTAGTTCAAAAGAGCTACAGATGGGTAGGATCCTTGAGGATCCCACCTCTCAGATCAATTCCTTGATATGAGAGCCTAGATCAGAAGTAGTAGGATGGATCAGTGTTAGTTGGTGTAGAGGAATGTTGGAGCGACATATTCAGTGGTTAGAACGCCAAGTTCGAGCAGCGTAGTGCAGAGTTGCAGCAGTGCAGGGAGGCACAGTACAGTAGCAGCAGCAACGCAATGGCATCAGAGGGATAGCGTGGGACTAGCAGCAGTCAGATCTTCAACATCAAGATGTATCTATGCTGAACACTTGTTTAGATTTTGGGATGTTTTTCAATTGTAGTGCAAATGAAGTGTTAGCAGTGGCAGTGCTAGCAGCAGCACAAATGCAGCAATTGAGAGGGCGCTGTAGTACGGATGCAGTGTTGACAGTGGCAAGGTCAACAACAGTGCAATTGCAGCAGCAACACAGTAGTTGGTGGATAGCATGTCAGCATCAACAACGTAGAGGACGATGTTATGAAGTCGGGGTAATTCTTCAGTGGGAGGCATTGCTAGAGCACATTTCTCGCTAAGAGGGAGTGTTGCTTTTTGGTAGCATCAGATGTCCTCTAAGTCTCAAATTTTGCAGGGAGGCTTGGGCACATATATTCCAAAGAACCCAGAAAGTGTTTTGGGAAATTCCACCCAGAGACAGTTTTATTAAAATAATTAATTATCTTTAATGGGCCCCTAAGTCTAAACTTAGGAAATTAAAATAATTAATGGTTATTAATCTAACTATGGGTGTAACTTCTAGAAGAAGACGAGGATCAAGCAGAAGTGATCTTAGCCATTGATTAGCTTCTAATCTGGGCCGTTGAATGTCAACAATGTTGAAGGTTCTAAGTTTACTTAGTTTAAAAACCCTTCATGCACTTTTTCTGATTTATTCCTACCTACTTGTTATTTTTCTTTAACAAGTTATTTACAAAGTAAACACTGAAAATAAACACCAGTGCATGCTCAACATATTACAGATCAGCAACTAAAAGAAACAAGAACAAACACACCACATGACACCGTTATTTTTGGACCAATGTCCCTGGAAAAATGCAATGCGGGAAAACCAGTGCAGCTATCTGAGGGTTTTCTTATTAAGCAATATCAGAGTACAATCTGGGTGCCGAAACTGGCCTACCCAACAGAGAATTTCCTTAGCAGCTATACCTCATAGTTTGAGAGAAATCTATTGGTTGAAACCTCGGAAAATCCTTCCGCAGCTCCTCAGCACAAAACTGCTCTGGAACCCCAGCATCTGCCCAATCTGGACTGCGTCAACCCCTCTCTATCTCACGCTGGCCTTGCGTCAGCCTTTCTTGGCCTGCGTCAGCCCCAGGAGGCCATGCGTCAGCCAGTGTTTTAAACGTCGGCCGGCTCGGAACCGACTTGGCCGAGTTGGTCCGAGCCGGTAAAAAAATTTGCGACTCGGCCGTCGAACCGGTTTGGTCAGCCGAGTTAAGACTGACCCGGCCGAGTCATGGCATGACTCGGCCGGGTCAGTCTTAACTCGGCCAAGTCCGTATCAACTCGGCCGGGTCACTTCATGTGGCCAGTGAACCCCAAAAACACAATTTTTTTTATTTTTTATGTTTTTTCTGAGTGTGGGGGACTCCAAATGGTTTTATTAATTGGTTTTTTGGTCTTTGGGGTCCATTCCCCTCTCCTAGTATTGATATGCTATTCAAATTTCATGGTAATGTTAAATTCTTAAAGTAAAAGTGACATTCTCCTTAATCTTCATTTTCATCCTTTTACTTAAATTTTTAACATTACCATGAAATGACTCAGGATGTTTGAGAGTGGTTCCAGCCTCATTGGATTTCATATGGAGAAAGTAGAATTTTAGATTTCATTCAAAATCCAACAGACTTATCAGTTTTTCAGGATTTCAGGATTGGGGGATTGCAATGTTTCCATTGAATTTTGTCATGTATTAGGGTATGGAACTCGTATTTAATCAAGAGCACCAATCCCTCTATGTACCTTGATGTTAGTGACATTGGTTGTCGAACTCCTCTGGGATTCGCTCCCAAACCGAGAGCTTCTAAAAATGTCGCTCCCGCTCCCGTTTTCGCTCTCGCTCCCCACTTTCGCTCCCACTCCCAAGTAACACTGAGCCAGATGATGTTGGCAACACTAGCAGTAGCCAGTAGTACTGGTCACAGACTTTTGTTGTAGAGGGCATTTATAGCCTCCTTGGTTATGTGTTTTTGTTTTGATCTCTATATCATCATCGCGTATGTATTGGACAGTGCACTGGGTGCCATTTTGATATAATGGATATATTCATGAGCCTACTTTGATCATATGTTGTCTTCTATCTATATTCTAATGCTGTGTGTTTGGAAACATGAATTAAAATCTTTAAAATTATGTGTTTTTATAAAAAATAAATATTTTATGTATTTTTTACAACGACAGAGTCATTGAAATCGAGCAGGTTGAGTCGATACTGAGTCGGAGTCGGAGTCGACCCTCGGCCGAGTCGGAGTCAGAGTCGGAGTTTTAAAAACATCGGTGTCAGCTTCTTGGGCCTCTGCGTCAGACACGCTAGCCTCTATGGTGCTCTGCGCAGCACTTGGCTGCCTCTGTGTGGCCCTGCGTGAGCCCTTGTTGGATCTGCGTCACTCTCCTTGGCTGCTGCGCTGCTCTCCTGACACAATCTCTACCTTCTCTGTTTCTCTGTACTCAATGCCCCTCAGCTGCTTTCTCGATCACTAATTCTATCTCTCTTAGCAAACCCCGCTCTAGAGAATACAATGACTGATCACTCTGGTGTATTCTCCGAGTGACCCTCAAGCCTCCTCTTATACTTTTCCTGTTGACATCTCAACGACCGAGATTAAGTCCCTAATCAACGACTAAGATTAGATTTGGCTTGATCCATGTCTTTTGGACCACTCTAACACAGATTCATATTAATACACATCAATATTTTATTTTCCCTAAGTTTAGACTTAGGGATGCCATTAAAAATATTAATTATTTTAATATCTCCTGATCTGTTTAGAATCTGCCCAAACCCTTTCTTGGTATTGGAGATCTCATGTGCCACAACCTCTCCACCAAGTTTGGTGGCTAGAGCACATCCGATGCTACCCCAAATCAACACTCCCTCTTAGCGAGGACTGTGCTCTATCCATACTCCTCACTGGGTATTACTCTGATCATCCGGCATCGGTACCTATGATGATGCTAGGCTTTCCTGCCCAACATCCTTTGCACTGCTGCATCTTGTACTGCTGCCCATGGTTTTGCCACTGTCACTGCTGCATCTGTATGACAACTCCCTCTGCATCTGTGCCGCTACTGGTCCTTCCTCCCAGCACTGCATCTGCAGTGCACCTCCTCTCATCATGTTGCATCATGCTGCCCACTGTTGCACTGCAACTCAGTTACTGAGAAGTAAGTAACAGATCTCCCAAATGACCTCCTTGTTGGGCTAGAAACACCCACTGATGCTGAAGCTCCCTCTGCTGCTGACAAGTGCTCCCTCTCTCTGACCTCTGCGCTACTGCAACAACTCCCTGCATCTCGCACTGTTGCACACCTCGCTATGCCTTCCTACACTGGTGCAACACTCCTGTGCCTCTCGCACTACTGCAGCCTGCTAGCTCTGCGCTATCTCGGGACTCCTGCATTGTAGCTCTCTCTGCGCTCCATCTGCATCCGTCTCTACCCACTTAGCCAATCCTGCTACTCCTCGTCGGGGCTCCCGTAGCAAGGTCTAATCCAAGAGGCTGGGTACCTGGAGGATCCTGTCCCTTATCGCCTGTAGTCTGCCTGACTACAACGCGATGTCTCCCCACTTCTGCTCAAGTGGTGTGTGTGCACTCATGGCACAATCATCGTCTGTCAAAACTTCCTTCTTTGCCTGTGCTGATGTCGCCTTAGTCTCGGAAGACTCTCCCTTACTCTTCTTCATTGGGCACTGGGTCGCATAATGACCCATCTCCCCATAGTGGAAGCACTTGATCTTGGAGAGATCTTTCTTCTTTCGCTTCTCCTGCTTTCCCTCAGATGCTAGGGCCACATCCTCCTCCTCCTGCTTGACCTTGATCCCTTTGCTGCTGCTACCTGTCTTCGACTGTCGTCTGATCTCTTCCTAGCGAAGAGCTGCCCACATCTCGTCCCAAGGTGGGAGAGTCCCTCTGCCCAGGATACTCTGGACAAACACTTCCCAATCTTCTAAGACAACATTCAGGGCTGTCCTCACCATAAGTTCCTGATCCGGTGTCGCTCCTATAGCAGTCAACTGGTCTCGGATCTCATTCAGTCCTCCGAGGAAGGTGTCAATCGATTGACCCTTCTTCATCTGATACGACCTCATCTGGTTCTCGAGCAACATTTTTCTCTACACAGAAGTATGCTGGTACAGGTTCTTGAGAGCCTCCCACATCTCAACTGCCGTTTCCTTCTCGGCTATATGTGGTACCACATGATCCTTGACCCCGTCAAGGATAATGCACTTGGCCCTCGCCATCGCCTCTTCGTATTTGTCATGATCATTGGGGTTGACTAGGATAGCTATAACCTTCAAGGCGAAGTTCTTGACATGATTTTTGTCAAGCACTGATAAGATTCTGGCCTTCTAGACTGCGAAGTTCGATGCTCTGTCCAGTCGATCTTGGTCTCTTACCCCGTGTAGTGGCATGACGCTCCTCTACTTCCCTCCTGGAAGTTCTCTGTTCGACACCTCTGAGTCTCTACTTCTTGTCTGGAAGTTCTCTTCTGGACTCCCTCTGAGTCCTAATTTCCCTCCTGGAAATTCTTTTGCTGCTTGTCGAGATACCCCCTACTCTGATCGTCTTGTGCAACTGCACTGCTGATTTAGGTTCCTCGCCTAGAAATCCTCGGTAGCAACTCCTCTGGCCTTGCTCTGTCAGGTACTGTTCTGACTACAGTACCTCACCAGCTCCACTCTGTAATATTTTTGCAGCCTTCTAGACTCCAATAACTTTTTCTCTTTGAACTGCATCAACCACTCTCTGCCTCACGCTGGCTCTGCGTCAACCCTGGGATGCCCTGCGTCAACCCTCTGGCCCTCTGCGTCAGCAACGCTGGCCTCTTTGAGGCTTTGCACAACTCTCAGCTTCTTCTGCGTGGCTCTGGCTGGCTTTGCGTCACTCTTTTTGGCTTCTGCGCTGCTAGAAACAATTTCTGTCACCTCGGGACAACTATTTTCAGCTGCTATTGCTTCGCTCGGCTGATGTCTTTTAGTCCTCCTGTGATTTGCAATCACGCTCTGATACCATGTTGAAGGTTCTAAGTTTACTTTGTTTAGAAACCCTTCATGCACTTTTTTTGATTTATTCCTACCTACTTGTTATTTTTCTTTAGCAAGTTATTTACAAAGTAAATACTGAAACTAAACACCAGTGCATGCTCAACATATTACAGATCAACAACTAAAAGAAACAAGAACAAACACACCACATGACACCATTATTTTTGGACCAATGTCCCTGGAAAAACCCAATGTGGGAAAACCGGTGTAACTATCTAAGGGTTTTCTTATTAAGCAATATCAGAGTACAATCGGGGTGCCGAAATAGGCCTACCCAACAGAGAATTTCTTTAGCAGCTATACCTCATAGTTTGAGAGAAATCTCTTGGCTGAAACCCCGGAAAATCCTTTCGGCAACTCCTTAGCACAAAACTGCTCTGGAACCCTAGCGTCTGCCCAATCTGGACTGCGTCAATCCCTCTCTGTCTCACGCTAGCCCTGCGTCAGCCTTTCTTGGCCTGTGTCAGCCCCAGGAGGCCCTGCGTTAGCTTCTTCGGCCTCTGCGTCAGACATGCTAGCCTTTCTGGTGCTCTGCGCAACACTTGGCTGCCTCTGCGTGGCCCTGCGTGAGCCCTTTCTTGCTCTGCGTCACTCTCCTTGGCTACTGTGCTGTTCTCCCAACACAGTCTCTTCCTTCTCTATTTCTTTGTACTCAATGCCCCTCAGTTGCTTTCCTAATCACTGATTCTATCTCTCTTAGCAAACCCCGCTCTAGAGAATAGAATGACTGATCACTCTGGTGTATTCTCCAAGTGACCCTCAAGCTTCCTCTTATACTTTTCCTGTTGACATCTCAACGACCGAGATTAAGTCCCTAATAAATGGCTAAGATTAGATCTGGCTTGATCCATGTCTTTTGGACCACTCTAACACAAATTCATATTAAGACACATTAAAAATATTAATTATTTTAATATCTCCTGATCTGTTTAGAATTTGCCCAAACCCTTTTTGGGTATTGGAGATCTCATGTGCCTCAACCTCTCCACCAAATTTCGTGGCTAGAGCACATCCGATGCTACCCCAAATCAACAAACGAGCAGATTATTTAAGGAGGCTTGAGGGTCATTTGGAAGACACACTGAGAGTTGATCAATGAGATCGAATTGCTGAGCCAAAGAGCGGCCCGGTGATTTCTTGGTGATCACGCAGAGGGCTAAAGATAGTTTTTGATGGAGAATCTTATCTGGAGCCAAGTATACACAACAGAGAGGCAGAGAAAAATGCAGAGGAGGCAGCGCAGTGCCCAGTGAGGGTGACGCAGAGCCAGGAAGGGCTCACGCAGAGTAGCGCAGTGCCTTCCAAGCAGAAGTCTGAAATTTTGCTGGGGTTTTGATGTTCTGAGCCGGGAGGGTTGAAGTCGAAGCTCATGAGAGAAAATCGATCCAGCAGAGAGGTGACACAGTGCCTTAAAGGCAGTGACACAGGCCCACACAGTGACTGCATAGGGGTAGCACAAAGGTAGTTGGGCACATGTTGGTGCAGCTGCTGGATCTGTTGGGACTTGTAGTGTAGAGTGAGGTAATCTCACTAATTTCTTCTGCCGAGTGAAATCTTTGTACTAGATTGCCAGCAAGGCATCCAGAGTTTGTATTAAGAAATAACTTCTACTTGATAATAAAAACCTCAGATTTGCTGCATCAGTTTTCCCACATTGGGTTTTCCTGGGGACATTTGTCAAAAAATAACAGAGTCATTGTGTTGTATTTTCTTTCTTGCTCAGTTTCTTGTTTCCGCATTATATTAAATTTAAGTGAAGGTTGTAGTATATGTATTTTGATATTTTCCGTAGGAAACTGTAAGTACTTTGTTTAAAGGAATCTAACAAATAGATGAAATATCATCAGTTGCTGTAGTAGGGATTCCGGTTTAGGAATTTTCGCTTTTGTTACTTCATTTACTTGAAGAAAATAAGCTGCAGTGTTCTCATCTTTTCTCATCTTCAAATTCTTAAATTGTGTTATGAAAATTTGAAGTTTTGCCTCCTTGACCTTCTTGTCTCCTTTAAATATGTTTTGAAGCTTGCCCCAAAGATCCTTAGTGGTTTTACAACTCATTACCTTAACGTAAACATATTTAGAGAGTCCACTCAAAATGACATTCTTAGCTTTAGCATCATTGTTGGCACGTTTCTTACCTGCTTCATTTGTTGGAGGATAGGTTGCTGCAGTGAAACCATTTTCGACAATGCTCCAAATATCATATCCCCATCCAAGTATATATATCTACATTTTCCCGCTCCATAGTGCATAATTTTGTCCATTGAACAAGGGAACTCCTTTCTTAGTGTACTCCATGATCTCCCTTCAGTGGTTAGACTGATTATGAGGGACTTGCTTTGATGCCAATTGTTGGAAATACTAAGAGGGGGGTGAATCAATATCTCTTATTACAATTATTAATTTTCAGAGCATAGACAATAAACAAAACATCAACACAAGAACAATGTGCAAGAGATTTTTAGGTGGAAACCGTTCAGGGAGAAAAACCACCAAACACTTTTCTAATATTTTGAGTACAATAATTCTTTAGTTCCAACTAAAAGGGAAGCTCCAACTTCCTAGTACTCTAGAAAAACATTCAAGTTTATTAGGTAGCACTGACTCCTTAAAGGATGCTCCTACACCTTGATTTTACTAGCTCCTACTAGAAGGATGCTCCAACCCCCTGCAAGCTCCAACTTTCCCCTGTGAAATTTCCACGAACTGCAACAATTGGAAATTTATCTCCTAACTTATGCAATTTATTTGTCTTCTGTTAATTATTAATGACAAATAATGATAAACTCACACTGTAATTCTTCACAAATAAAAATGATGTGGAAAATAAAATATTGGAATTGAGAAATAATGCAGACACACATAAAATTTTGACACTATTATTTTGGACAATCGTACCTGGAAAAACCCCGAAGGGAAAACCAGTGCAACAGTTGAGGGTTTTATTATTATTCAACAATTTGAGAAATATTACAACTTCTTGCCTTTCATTGGAAAAATTCCGGCAAATACTGATTCTCCACTGGCAAAATAAACTGGAGATTCAAAATCTCCCTGTGCAACTCGATTTGGGCTCTCCCGAGCAACTCACACTCTTCTTGGCTACTTGCACCGCCTTACTGGAAATGCACACTGCTGCTTTAGAAAATTCGTACAGCTACTGGGAACCCTTCCCTGCAAGTCATTATGCCTCTTAGACTACTCTAGGTCCACTTGCTCTGCCTCCGGGTGATAGACCCGACTCTAGCTCACTGAAACAAGTTCCTCTGCCATTCACATTGTCAAACTGGCTACTCACACTAGTTGATTCAACCTCCTTTGCAGATAATTTCGACCTCCCTTTCTTGTGAATCTGACACTAGAAAATCTTTGGAAATCTCCTCTGGAATCCTGCTCCCAAATCTCTGCTGAAACTCCTGCCACTGACTCTCTCTGGATGGAACTGCACCTTGCTCTTTGCAACTGACCAATTTGCACTGCCTCCCTTTGGGTCTTCGATGTCTTCTCCAAACCCTTCAACCTACTCTTATAATCTCTCGTTGGACTCTCAACGACCACGATCACATCTCAACCGATGGCTAAGTTCATCTTGATTCCGTCAATTTACTTTCCTGGAAGTCTCTAGAGCAAAATCGACCCCACTCAATTAATCTAATTTAATTCACCACTTTTCCTAAGTTAGACTTAGGGAAATATTTAATTATGGCCAGTTAATTTAATTGAGGTGTTTCTAAGGCTTTTCTTGTGAAACCTTTTCTTGGTTTTAGAGATCTCATGTTCCTTAGCCTCTTAGACACCATAGAGACTAAAGCACCTATCTATTTCTACCCTAAAAACTAAGACTCCCTCTTAGCGAGGAAGGTGTTTTCCACTACTCCCATCTTCTCTCTGAAGAATACAAACTTGGCCCTGCTCAAGGCCTTTATGTGTATATCAACAATCTGTTGATCTGTGGGAACATGCTGTAGCCAAATTGATCTGCTTTGCTGGTGTCTGACATCTGTGATACAACTGGTTTCCATAAATTAGCAAACCTCCGAAAAATTTATTCCTTCACGTCTGCTAGCTGAATTGGCCTCCTGGAAGCTACTAGGCCCATCCAAATCAATTCGGCCTCCCTTTGAGACCCTGAATCGACCTCTGCAGCTGTGTACCGACAAATCTTTGACAAACTCGCATTGCTGGGAAAATAACTTAGGCTCCACTAGAAATCGAACCATCAAATTGGGAACTGCTTCTCCTCTGCAAATCGATCTAACTAGCAAAGTACTTCGTTGCCCTGGAAACTCCCTCTGCCTCAGTCAACTTGCACACCTGGAGAGATTGCACCCTCTTTGGAGTAACTCAAACTCCTTTTCTGCGGATAAAAATCGATCTCCCTTTGCCACTAAGAAACTGGAAATCTATGTAAGGAAAATCCTTCGGCAATCACTGTCCACTATGCTATATAGTGCGCTACTCTGATTCTCCGACTACATGTTGCTGCTGAGCAAATCCGTGCTTCCACTGCACTACTCTGATCTCACACTGCTGATGCTTCTGCGTTGCCTCTGCGCTTTTGCTATCACTCCAACTATGTGAATTGATCTCTCGTGATCTACTGTGTCACTGCAACTAGATTTGCAACTGTCTCTCGAGTATCTGACTGTGCCTTGCGCTCACTGCAACTGCCTCTCAAGTATTTGACTGCCCCTTACTAACATTGGACTCGTGTACTTCCTGTATCATGACTGTTCCGTTCATCCTGCTACTTAAATACTTGGGCTCCCATAGCAAAGGAATGGTCCAACTATACAACAACTGGTTCAAATCTATAACTGATCAAGTCCTCCTTGGCTATGATCTAGATCTCCTTGTTGCTCCTTGGATCCTGCCCTACCTAGCACACTGGAGTATCATACTCCTCTTGGAGGTACTGCTGCTATCAGTGTGAATTCATCCTCCAACCTTGCGAACAAATCCTCAATCTCTGCAAAAGCAATTGTCTACTTCCCCTTCTTGTCCTTCTCCCTCTTAGAACATTGGCTCACATAGTGACTAAGTTCACCACAACTAAAACAATTGACCTTCGACAAGTCCTTCTTCTTTTCTTCAAGAACGACATTTTCTTCCTCCTCCTTCACCTTTTGTCCCTTGCTTGGACCCTTTTCGCTTTACCTTTTTCTGTAAGAACGACATTTTCTTCCTCCTCCTTCACCTTTTGTCCCTTGCCACTTCTGCTGGTAGTACCTTTGACCAAGTTGAGCCTTTGCTCCTCCTGAGTGAAATCACTCCATAGGCGCTCCCAACCTGGAAGTGTGTCTTGCCCAGAAATCACCTGGAATAATGTACGCCACTCCTTCGTAAACCCATTGAGTGCTATACACACTAGTTCGTCATTAACTGGCTTCTCTCTTATGGTTGCAAGTTCATCCCTTACACACTAAATCCTGGTGAGATAGGAGGTTAAATCCTCGCCCTTGTTCATCTTGACGGTCCTCAACTTCTCTTTGAGGATCATTTTCTTGTTCTTTGATGAATCCTAGTACTAATTCACGATGGCATCCCACATCTCCTTCGTTGTTCCATTTTCTATGATGTGTGGAACGATGTGATCCCTGGCCCCATCAAGGATCATCCTCTTGGCTTTGGCGTTATCCCTCCTATACTCATGAAATTGGATGGGATCTGTTGGTACAACTGCTGTAGCAAACTCCTTCAGACCATGCTCGTCCAATAGAAAGAACATCCTAGTCTTCTAGATAGCAAAGTTGGAGGCTCCATCCAACATTTCCTGACCTCTCAATCTCTCTGCGACCATCTTTGGAGAATATGCAAACTCAAATAATTGGAGAAATTAATAAACTGGGTTTTGAAACCCTTGTGTGCTTTATCTTTTACGCCCTGCACTGATTTACCCTACAAAACCCTTTTGCTGCAAACCCTTTGCGCTAGATCTGCTCTGCACAAATTTGATCTGCTTCCGGAAACTCTTTTCGACAACTTCACTGCCTGTTTCTATTCACTGAGACAACTCACACTTCCTCCAAATCACTTCCATGAACTAGAAATTGAACTACTGCCTCTGAAATTCACACTGCTTGGATAGCCTACACAAATCTATCTTTTAGCGCTCAGATCTCCCTTTGATCTACACCAATCTCGCTCTAGGGCTTCTCTGATATGATTTGCTAGAATACCATATGAAATTTCCACGAACTGTAGCAACTGGAAATTTATCTCCTAACTTTTGCATTTTATTTGTCTTCTGTTAATTATTAATGACAAATAACGATAAATTCACACTGCAATTCTTCACAAATAAAAACACTACAGAAAATAAAATACTAGAATTGAGAAATAACACACAAATAAAATTTTGACACTATTATTTTGGACAATCGGCTTTGGAAAAACCTTGAAGGGAAAACCAGTGCAACAGATGAGGGTTTTATTATTATTCAACAATTTGAGAAATATTACAACTTCTTGCCTTTCACTGGAAAAGCTCTGACAAATATTGATCTCCATTGGCAAAATAAATTGGAGTTTCAAAATGTCCCTCTGCAACTTGATCTAGCCTCTCCCTGGCAACTCACTCTCTTCCTAGCTACTCGCATTGCTTGACTGGAAATGCGAATTGTGTTGATTTGTGGTAGCATCGGATGTGCTCTAGCCATGAAAATTGGTGGAGAGGCTAAGGCACATAAGATCTCCAAGACCCAGAAATGGTTTGGGGAAATTCCATCCGGTTGGAGAGATATTAAAATAATTAATATTTTTAATGGGGTTCCTAAGTCTAAACATAGGAAAATTAAAATATTAATGGGTATTAATACAAAACTGGGTGAGAATGTTCTAAATGACATGGATCAAGCCAAATCTAATCTTAGCCGTTGATTAGGGACTTAATCTCGGCCGTTGAAGACTCAACAGGAAAAGTATAAGAGGAGGCTTGAGGGTCAATTGGAGATACACCAAGATTGATCAATCAGTTTGATTTTCTAGAGAGGGGTTTGCTGAGAAAATTCGAGCTAGTGGTCTGTTGCAGCTAGGGGCAGTGAGTACATAGCAGAGAGGTAGGGATAGTGCCAGAGGGTCAGTGCAAAGACCAAAGAAGCTGACGTAGAGGCAACTAGAGCTACGTAGAGGCAACAGGAGTTACGCAGAGGCAACGGGGGATTGCGCAGATGCAGAGAGGCCTGCATGGGTGACACATATGGGCCAAGAGTTGACACAGAGAGCCAGGAGGCTGACGCAAAGGCTTCAGGAGCTACGCTGAGGCTAGTAGGACTGACACAAAGCCAAGAGGAAGCGCCAGAAGGATTTTTGTGGGGCAAACTAGAGCTGAGAAGCTGAATATCTATCTCCGAGAAGAGGTATTACTGTCGTGTAACAATCTCTGTTGGGTGAGCCATTTTTGGCACCCTAGTTGTATTCAACAATCTGCATAATAATAAAACCCTCGGAACTGCTGCACCGGTTTTCCCGCATTTGGTTTTTCTGGGGACGATTGTCCAAAATAAATGGTGTCCCCTGTGTGTTTGTCTCAGTTATTTCAGTTGATGATCTGTATATGAGTTAAGGCTACATTTGTGTTTATTTAAGTATTTATAGTTATATAAATAACTTGTTAATGGAATAAGCAAGTAGGAGAAATTAAACCAGAAAATGCATTAGGGATTTCCTACGTGTCAGACTTAGAAATTTCAACATGGTATCAGAGCATTGCAGATCGCAGGAGAACTGAAGGCACCAACAGTAATATGGAAAATTTGCAGTAGTAGCAGCTGTCTTGAGAGACAACATTGTTCCAGAGCAGAAGCAACAGAGAAGAAGTGACGCAGAGGGCCTGCGTCATCATTTCGAGCCAGAAGGAGGGTCAGCACAGAAGCAGAGAGGTGCAGATTTTGCCGTTGCTGGGATTGGCAGAGCTTGAAAGGCTCAGTTTCTTCAGTTGTTGGGGCTTGGGGAGTTGTGGGCAGATTGTGATTGAGACACTGGTGGGGCGCTGTTTCTGTCGATGCAGAACAACACCTAAGGGGACAGAACCAAGGTAGAGGGAGTCACTACCTTGATGGATTTCTAGCCAAGAAATCCAGATCTGAGTTGCAGTTGCAAGGAGGATTGGAGAGGAGCGTTTCCACATTTGGCAGGAGGATTTCCAATAGGGAAATCAAGCCCTAGAGGGAGATTTCCAGGAGGGAAGTTGAAACTCAGAGGGAGTCCAGAAAAGGAGCAGTAATGGCAGTGAACGAGCTGAGGGACCAGGATAGGCTGGATGGGGCTTCCGACTTTGTCATCCAGAAGGTCAGGATCTTGGTAGTCCTGGACCGACATCGCATCAAGGACTTTGCCTTGAGAACCATGGCTATCCCGGTCGACCCAACTGAGAATGAGAAGTATGAGGATGCAATGGCGAGGGCAATGTGCATGATCCTTGACGGGGTCAAAGATCATGTCGTACCACATATTGCTGAAAAGAACACAGCAAAGCAGATGTGGGATACTTTGAAGACATTGTATCAAGGCTCTTTCGTGCAGTGAAAGATGCTATTGGAAAATCAGTTGCGGTCGTATCAGGTGCAGAAGGGGGAGCAAATAGATCCGTTCCTCCTCAGATTACAGGAGATTCATGACCAACTTACTTCTGCGGGGTCTACAATGGATCCAGAATTCATGGTGAGGACAGCTATGAATGCAATCTCCGAGGAGTGGGAGACATTTGTCCAAAATATTTTGGGTAGGGCTATTCTTCTAGGTTGGGAGGAGATGTGGGCAGCTCTTCGCCAAGAAGAGATTAGGTGGTTGACCAAGGCGGGGAATAGTGGCAAGGGAGGTCGAATCAAGAAAGAGGAGGACGATGCAGCTCTAGCATCTGCGGGACAACAGGGGAAGAGGAAGAAGAAGGATATCTCCAAGGTGAAGTGCTTCCATTGTGGGGAGCTGGGACATTTGCATCTCGGTGTCCCAGGAAGAAAAACAAGGGAGAGGCTTACGACTCCAAGGCAACTCTAGCTAAGGCGGAGAAAGAAGTCGAGACTGATGACGATTGTGCCATGAGTGCACATGCACCTCTAGAGAAGAGGTTGGGAGACATCGAGTTGTAGTCACGGGGACTACATACTAGGGGCAAGATCCTTGAGGTGCCCAAACTCTTAGATCATATCCGGTTATGGGAGCCCTTAACAATAGTAGTAGGATGACAGAGGTCGGGTGGAGCAAAGTGTAGTGGAGCAACAAGGTAGTGCTTGGGTGTAGAAATCTGAGGCAGCGCAATAGAGGTTGCAGCAGTGCGAGAGGCACAAAAGCGTATGCAACAGCGCAGTGGCAGCAAAGGGAGCACAAGATAGCAACATAGGCAGCTTTAGTTTCATGAGGCTTCTAGATCGACTGGGATGTCAGTATTTGGGTAGATCAATTACTTACATCTCGGTAATTGAGTTGTAGTGCAACAGTTAGTAGTGGCAGTGCTAGGGGTAGCATATTGAGAGGGAGTTGCAGTACAGATATAGCAGTGGCAGTGTCATGGGCAGCAGTACAGGAAGCAGTAGTGCAGATGGTGTGATGCATCAGGCCAAGCATCAACACAGGTACCAGTGCGAAAGGATCAATGTGATGTTTCAGTGTTGGAGCATTACTAGAGCACATGTTGATTTGGGGTAGCATCGGATGTGCTCTAGCCATGAAAATTGGTGGAGAGGCTAAAGCACATGAGATCTCCAAGACCCAGAAATGGTTTGGACAGATTGTACCCGGTTTGGGAGATATTAAAATAATTACTATTTTTAATGGAATTCCTAAGTCTTAAATTAGGAAAAATAAAATATTAATGGGTATTATTATAACACTGGGTTAGAAGGTTCCAAAAGTCATGGATCAAGTCAAATCTAATCTTAGCCGTTGATTAGAGATTTAATCTCGGCCATTGAAGGACCAACATGAAAAGTATAAGAGGAGGATTTAGGGTCAGTTGGAGAACACACCAGAGTGATCAGTCATTCGAATTGCTAGAGCGGGGTTGCTAAGCAAAGTCGAATCAGTAATCAACAACGAGGGGCAGTGAGTACTGGACAGAGAGGCAGAGACAGTGCCAGGAGACCAACGCAGAGGCAGAGAGCGAGAAGCAGCAGCCAGAGCAGGCCACGTAGAGCCCAACAGAGACAACGTAAAGGCCAGAGGGACTGCATCATCCACGCAAAGAGCAGTTGGAGTGACACAGAGGGTCCTAGAGGCTGCGCAGTGCTTCAGAGGGCTGATACAGAGGGGTTTGGGGCTGATGTAGAGGTCAGAAGGGCCAGTGTAGAGCTTCAAAGTCGCTAGAGAGGGTTTCGTGGGGACAAACTTTTCGAATATCTGCTTTCGAATAAAGAGGTATTATTGCCGGATTATTTTCTCTGTCGGGTGAGCCGGTTTGGCACCCAGTTGTACTCATAAATAGTGCATAATAAAATAACCCTCAGAATTGTTGCACTGGTTTTCCCAAGTTGGGTTTTTTTGGGGATGAGTTGTCCTAAAATAACGATGTCACTTGTGTGTTTTCCATTTCTTTCAACTGTTGATCTGTAGATGGTTGAGACTGTATTGTGTTTATTTCAGTATTTATATGTTTAAATAACTTGTTTGCAATTAACAAATAGGCAAAATAAACCAGAGAATAAAATTTCTAATGGTAATACTTAGAAATTTCAACATGGTATCACTCTTCAGAGCATAGTTGCAGATCACAGGAGAGCTGAAGGCATCAACTAAGCAGAGCATTTGCAGCAGAATTAGCTGTCTTGAGTGACAGAAGCTGATCCTTGCAGAAAGCGATAGAAGAAGAGTTGACGCAGAGGGACTGCGTCATCAGTTCGAGCCAGGAGGAGGGTCAACGCAGAGGCAGAGAGAGGCAGATTTGACCTACGCAGTGCCCGGTCATCTTTTTCAGCCAGGAAGTATCGACGCTGTGGCTAGGAGGTGCAGATTCAACCAGTGCTGGGATTGCGCAGAGCCTAGAGGCTCAATCCTTTAGTTGCTGGGGCATAGGAAGCTGTGGGTAGTTTGCGGGAGCGAAGTTGGTGGGGTACTATGGTCAGAACAATATCTAATAGGGCAAAACCAAGTTAGAGGAAGTCGCTACCAAGGCAAATTTCTAGCCAAGGAATTCAGATCAGTGTTGCAGGTGCACAGAAGATCAGAGAGGTGCAACTTGACGATTGGTAGGAGGATTTCTAGAAGGGAAATCGAGACTCAGAGGGAGTCTAGCAGAGAACTTCCAGGCGGGAAGTAGAGAGACTCAGAGGGAGTCGCAGAGAGAACTTCTAGAGGGAAGTAGAGACTCAGAGGAGTTGAAAAGAGGAGCGGAGATGGTCGTTGATGATGATTGTGCCATGAGTGCTCATGTACCTCTAGAGAAGAGGTGGGGAGACATCGAGTTGTAGTCAGGAAGACTACAGGCGATGAGGGGCAGGATCCTTGAGGTACACAACCTCTTGGATTATACCTTGCTACGGGAGCCCCGAAGAGGAGTAGCAGGACTGGCAGATGTTGGTAGAGACGGATGCGGATGAAGCGACAGGGAGTGCTACAGTGCAGGAGTCCCCAGGTAGCACGAGGCTAGCAGGTTGCAACAGTGCGAGATGTATGTGAGTGTTGCACCTGTGCAGGATGGCACAAAGAGGTGTGCAACGGTGTGATATGCAGGGTGTTGTTGCAGCAGCGCAGAGGTTAGTAGAGGGAGCACTTGTTAGTGGTAGAGAGAACTTCAACATCGGGAGTGTTTCTAGCCTGACAGGGATGTCAGAAGTTGGGTGGATTAGTAAGTTACTTCTCAGTAACTGAGTTGCAGTGCAGTAGCACAATGCAACATGACGAGAGGGGGATGCAGTGCAGATGCAGTGTTGGGAGAAATGACTTGTAGTAGCACGGATGCAGAGGGAGCTGTCGTATGGATGCAGCAGTGGTAGTGGCAGGGCCATGGGCAACAGTACAGGATGCAACAATGCAAAGCATGTTGGGTGGGGAGGCCTAGCATTAGCATAGGTACCGGTGCCGGATAATCAGTGTGATGCTTAGTGAGGAGTATTACTAGAGCACAATCCTTGCTAAGAGGGAGTGTTGATTTGGGGTAGCATCAGATGTGCTCTAGCCATGAAAATTGGTGGAGAGGCTAAAGCACATGAGATCTCCAAGACCCAGAAATGGTTTGGACAGATTGTACCCTGTTTGGGAGATATTAAAATAATTAATATTTCTACTGGAGTTCCTAAGTCAAAGCTTAGGAAAAATAAAATATTAATGGGTATTAATATAAAACTGGGTTAGAAGGTTCCAAAAGTCATGGATGGAGCCAAATCTAATCTTAGCCGTTGATTAGAGATTTAATCTCGACCATTGAAGGACCAACATGAAAAGTATAAGAGGAGGCTTGAAGGTCAGTTGGAGAACGCACCAGAGTGATCAGTCATTCGATTTGCTAGAGCAGGGTTGCTAAGCAAAGTCGAATCAGTGATTAGCAGCGAGGGGCAGTGAGTACTGGACAAAGATACAGAGACAGTGCCAAGAGACCAGTGGAGAGGCAGAGAGCGAGAAGCAGCAGCCAAAGTAGGCCACACAGGGCCCAGCAGAGACAACACAGAGGCCAAAGGGACTCCGTCATCCACGCAGAGAGCAGCTGGAGCGATGCAGAGGGTCCCAGAGGTTGTGTAGTGCCTTAGAGGGTTGACACAGAGGTGTTTGGGGCTGACGTAGAGGCCAGAAGGGTAGTGTAGAGCTTCAGAGTTGTTGGAGAGGGTTTCGTGGGATAGGTTTTTTGAATTCTTGTTTCCGAATAGAGAGGTATTGCTGCCAATTATTTTTCTCTGTCGGGTGAGCCAGTTTAGCACCCAGTTGTACTCAAGGAAATACTGTATAATAATAAACCCTCAGAATAGATGCACCGGTTTTCTCGCATTGGGTTTTTCTGGGGACATTTGTTCAAAAATAATTGTGTCACTTGTGTGTTTGTTTTCTTTCAGCTGATGATCTGTAGATGTTGAGACTGTATTGTGTTTATTTTGTTATTTATATGTTTTAAATAACTTGTTCGAATTTAACATGTAGAAGAAATAAACTAGAATAATACAGATTAAATTTCTAACGGATAGACTTAGAAATTTCAACATGGTTTGGTAAGAGAAATCGAATCAGTGATCAGTTGCAATGAGGGGTAGTGAGTACGAGACATAGAGGCAGAGATAGTGTCGAGAGACTAGGGAAGCAGAGAGGCAGACGTTGAGCTAGAGGGAGCCACGCAGAGGCAGAAGAGACTGCGCAGAGGCCAGAAGGGCCTGCGTCATCCACGCAGAGGCTGCCGAAGTGACGCCGAGGGCCGTAGAGGCTGCGCAGTGTCTCAGAGGGCTGACGCAGGGGTTCCGGGTTGACGTTGAGGCCAGATGGGCTGACACTGAGCTTCAGAGTGTGCTGGAGAGAGTTTCGTGGGGCACACTTTTCGAATATCTGCTTCCGAATAGAGAGGTATTACTGTCAGATTATTTTCTCTATCGGGTGAGCCGGTTTGGCACCCAGTTGTACTCAGAAACACTGCATAATAAAATAATCCTCATAATTGCTGCACTGGTTTTCCCAAGTTGGTTTTTCTGGGGACGAGTTGTCCAAAACTAACGGTGTCACTTGTGTGTTTTCTATTTCTTTCAACTGTTGATCTGTAGATGGTTGAGATTGTATTGTGTTTATTTCAATATTTATATGTTTAAATAACTTGTTTGTAATTAACAAAAAGGGGAAATAAACCAGAGAATACAAATAAAATTTCTAACGGGTAATACTTAGAAATTTCAACAGCACATTCCTCGCTAAGAGGGAGTGTTGATTTGTGGTAGCATCGGATGTGCTCTAGCCACGAAAATTAGTGGAGAGGCTAAGGCACATAAGATCTCCAAGACCCAGAAATGGTTTGGGGAAATTCCACCTGGTTGGAGAGATATTAAAATAATTAATATTTTTAATGGGGTTCCTATGTCTGAACATAGGAAAATTAAAATATTAATGGGTATTAATACAAAACTAGGTGAGAATGTTCTAAATGACATGGATCAAGCCAAATCTACTCTTAGCCGTTGATTAGCGACTTAATCTTGGTCGTTGAAGACTCAACAGGAAAAATATAAGAGGAGGCTTGAGGGTCAGTTGGAGATACACCAAGATTGATCAGTCAGTTCGATTTTTTGGAGTGGGGCTTGCTGAGAAAATTCGAGCTAGTGGTCTGTTGCAGCAAGGGGTAGTGAGTATGAGGCAGGGATAGTGCCAGAGGGTTAGCGCAGAGACCGAAGAGGCTGATGCAGAGGCAGCTAGAGCTACGTAAAGGCAGCAGGAGCTACGCAGAGGTAGCTGGGGACTGCGCAGACGCAGAGAGGCCTGCGTGGGTGACACAAAGGGGCCAAGAGCTGACGAAGAGATCCTGGAGGATGACGCAAGGGCTTCAGGAGCTACATTGAGGCTAGCAGGGATGACATAGAGCCAAGAGGAAGCGCCAGAAGGGTTTTCGTGGGGCAGACTAGAGTTGAGAAGCTGAATATGTCTCTGAGAAGAGGTATTATTGCTGTGTAACAATCTCTGTTGGGTGAGCCATTTTTGGCACCCTAGTTGTACTCAACAATTTGCATAATAATAAAACCCTCAGAACTGTTGCACCGGTTTTCCCGCATTGGGTTTTTCCGGGGACGATTGTCCAAAAATAACGGTGCCCCTTGTGTGTTTGTCTCAGTTATTTCAGTTGCTGATCTGTATATGAGTTAAGGCTGCATTTGTGTTTATTTAAGTATTTATAGTTTATATAAATAACTTGTTAATGGAAAAAACAAGTAGGAGAAATTAAACCAGAAAATGCATTAGGGATTTCTAACGTGTCATACTTAGAAATTTCAACACACTGCTGCTCCAGAAAATCTGTACAGCCATTGGGAACTCTTCCTTGCAAGTTGTTTTGCCTCCTGGATTGCTCTAGGCCCACTTGCTCTGACTTTGGGTGATAGATCTGTCTCTAGCTCACTAAAATGAGTTCCTTTGCCACTCGCACTAGCTGACTCAACCTCCTCTGTAGATAATTTCAGCCTCCCTTTCCTGTCACTCTGTCATTGGAAAATCTCTGGAAATCTCCTTTAGAATCTTGTTGCCAAATCTCTGCTGAAACCCCTGCTACTGACTCTCTATGGATGGAATTGCGCCTTGCTCTCTGCAACTGACCATTTCGCACTGTCTCCCTCTGTGTCTTCGATGTCTTCTCCAAACGCTTTGACTTGCTCTTATAATCTCTTGTTGGACTTGTTGACCCTGCCACCTACACCTACCTACAAGTTAGTGAGAAAAACTTTCAATCCCACAAGGTGTGGTTGGTGGCAAGGAACTTAGAGAAGGGGCTGTCACACTAATCCCGACTCTCTATGTTTGAGCTATCTCTTAGGTTAGCTAAGGGGGGTGGTCCCTAATGAGAAGTTAAGTTAAAAAACAATGTGAGTTTCTAGGAGAATTGTTAGAGTTAAATAGATTATCTCTTTGAGATTTATAAGCAAAAACTGATATGAGCAATAACCATCATAAGGTAAGCATGAAATACATAAACAACCAGTGCCTTCCAAGTATTTGCTCTTTAAGAAATGAAATTGTATTTTGCTTAAAGTGAAATGAAATGCTTTCAAATGGAAAGCCAAAATAACCCTGAAAAGTGAAACAATAAATTGTTAGCACAAGATATTATAAATGCTTTCAAGATGAATAAGTTTGCAAATCAAAGCATGGAAATTGTCTTGCTCCAAAATGATACAAAAAGAGCTCAAATGTTAGACCAAGATGACAACATGCAATTAAGTTTGCAACCCAAAATAATAGTACTTGAAAGTGAAATCAACCATTAATGACAATATGCAATTAAGCCAAAATATGAGTCAATTTCCAAGTATGAGAAAATTAAACTTGTTGCAAAATTAAAAGAGATTACAATGCTTGCATCCAAAGTGCCTTTTGAAATAAGATTTCAATGTGAGAATTTAAACCATCAAGATAGCAAGAAATTTAAGAACTTTGCAAACAAAGCAAATGTGATGGAATGAATTCTTGATTTATTTTATTGATTAATGCTAAGACAAAGTTACAATTGAACTCTAGTCTTCAGATTTCATCTTCACCCAAGATATTTGGATCTCACAATGAGGAGTCAATAGAGGTAGAGGGTCTTTAAAAGTCTATTCAACCAATTTAAATTGGAGGTAAGTTTTAGTGAGGCTTGGGGCTTTTCTATACTAAAATGTCTAAATGAAGTGCAAATTATGTTAATTCTCCAAATTAAACTAATGCTTCAAAGAGAAATAGTTTGCAAAACTTGAGAGCGCATGCATGTGGGAATTTAAATACAAGATTAGTAAAATTTTGCA